>JAQBSW010000552.1:0-172500 GCA_029291075.1 Eudiplozoon nipponicum
TTGCCGGTCGGAAATCCACCACGCCCTGGTGCTCTAATTTGAACCAAATTAGTTAACTTCATTGTGTTGTAATAGTGAACCTAGCAAGTCGACACGCGCTCAGCAATTTCACTGTGCTAGTCTACACTGGCGAAAACTAAAAATGATATTCATTTCAAGTGGACAAACTTTATGGAATTACCCGTTACCCAGACATCCGCAATAAACGATTGCTCAATTCAATTAACTAGAGGAAATTTGCGATAACTGCAAAGAAGTTCCGTTCGTGACTGCATAGACATAGCGCAGACGAGATTAAATTTAAACATATTATGTGTGCTACAATAGGTGCTGTGAGCTACACTTCCGCTATATTACATGCAAACATGTTTGGAAAATGTACGTTTGTCAGCATGGCATCGTGTTCTAATGACCAAGGAAGGTCGGAATCTGTTTTTTACGTGTGCTACTGGTTAAAAAGTAAGATTCGTATTTATTTCGACTACGACAAATTGAATTAAATATTTGTGGAAAAACACAACTATCAATTACAATTACTTTGCGTTTTGGCCATACAACACAACGGGAAACGGACTCGCGGCGATAAAACAGTTTTTCGAAAAGCTTTCAACGCTGAGCAGGGGCTCTCACTACTTTTTTTGCAGCAGCGTTGTATAGAGAAGATTTACATCACACCCTTAGTCATATCCATTTAAAATTAATCTATGCAATAATTTTAATCAAGGTTGCGAGCTTAAGACATATACCAATCCCACTATCTATGAATATTCGCCAAGTAAAACTAAGCTTTGTATAAGGTAGCAAAGGAAATTCAACCAGTAGACCGGTTTCGTCCTTATTGGTGTTGCCACCACCCGTATAATTAACAGTTATTTAGTTATATAAATATTCAATTCAAGACCAATTCCCCAGATGGCATGGTGTCTGTTTAATAATAATAATAGATTAGGGGGTAGCTAGTTAGGGCTTCAGGTTGAAACAGACCACATCGGCTCCTTCTGAAGGAATGATTTATCAGAAACATATGTTTGAAAATGAACTCGAATTGCGTGTAGTATGCGGCACGGATGACGCAGTGGATAGTCTTAGACTCCGAAGCAAATGTGCCCAGGTCAGAGTTCAGTCGGCGGCAAATTCTGGACATTACTTAAAGAGTTTATAATAAGAAGGAAAGCGGTCTAATGGATGAATTTACTCTACCACGTGATGCAATGTTTAGTTTATACGAACAACAAACATATTTTTATATATATAGTGAGAATATGAATGGCTTATATCTATATGTGTATGTTTTATGTAATGAACTGTGCTAAATTTCATTTAACAGAATAGGAATTTAACTAAAGATGAGAGCCATTAGATTGGTCAATGTCTATTAAAACTGCCCCACGATAGTTCAGAAGGAAATAATGTAAATGGATAAACTGGCTAGCAATCAGAAGTAAAATAGCTTTCATACCTAAGAACCTGGTATTTACTTTACTTTACTTTACTGCGGCTGACTCCTTTTGGAGGATAAGCCGGCTCCACATTTCATGGAGTTTCTTGGGAATTTGGGTATTAGAGAAACCAACAGATTAGTGGCTAGACCTCTCTCACATGAAACGGTAAAGCAGTACATGCATCAATACTTTCGCCTTATGCAATTTCAGCAATTTTCAAAGAAAGGATTAAAGCATGAAGGTGAAAGAAAATGAGTTAGCAACACTATTTCGAACACATTTTTTACACGATATCAGATTTTGAGTAGTGACACACTAGCAAAGAACGACAGCATGAATCAGAGAATCAATCATCATGGTTTTCAAGATCAGAGTGGTGTTAATCAGTTTTTGTTACCCCCGTGTCTGCTGATACTAATGAATCATTTTAAATGTGAGGCGTGTTTTGACAGCATGGATATACACCTGCTTATACGAAAAGGATAATTTACTACATAGCGAATAGTTCACATAGTAAATTAAAGCACCAGCGTAAATGTGTAGTCATTAGAGCTCGTTTCCAAGTCTACATATACACACAAGCACAAACCAAATATACCAATGCATATTGGAGCTTTTACTTTTCCATACTTGTCCTACAAGTTAATAAATCAATTCGCATTTAGCGCGAAACAATTAGCCTAATAAAAGGAAATCAAACATGTTAATTAGTTATATAGCCTAGTAATCTATATTGACGTTGGGCGTTGTGTTTAATTAAATGCAAAACTTAAAGCTGAAAATGCGAACAGCTAGAAAATGGAAAAATTCAATGCTGATAATACTATAAGCTATGCACTGATCAATTAGGGCGTGCAACGAAGCCCATTAATGACATAATTGCGAGAATTAGATAGAGTAGCAAAGAGAAAAACACCAGATGAAAATTGCTCATACTAATTTATAACAGCACAAGCTTAATAATACGCGCCTCGCGATGCGGTTAGATGCACAGAGTGCACTAATGTTTATTGCCTAGAGAATGTGTCAGAGTTGAGCTTATAATTCTATTAAAACTCTTATGGCACACACATCCAAAGTCCAGTCAATGGCACATTAAGAGTCCTCTAGCATGCGTATCCACAGTCCAGCCACTTGCGCATTAAAAGTTATATGGCCTGCGTATATAAAGTCCAGCTCCTGACGCTATTAAAATGCCTATGGCATGCGCATTCAAAGTCCAGTTCTCGGCGCTATTAAACACTTACGGTAGGCGCATCTAATGTCCAGTTCCTGGTGCTATTAAGACTCCTATCCAAAGTAGAGTTCCCGGTGCCATACAAACTTCTGTGGCATGCGTATCCAAGGTCCAGCTCCTGACGCTATTAAAATTCCTATGGCATATATTTATATATACAAAATCCAATTATCGGCGCATTTAAAACTCAAAGCATGCGTTCCCATGGCATGCTTATACGAGATCCAATTTCAGGTGCTATTAAAAGTCTCATGGCGCTACTGAAACTACTATGACATATGTATCCAAGGTTACTTACTTACTTTACTGCGGCTGACTCCTTTTGGAGGATAAGCCGGCTCCAATGACATTTCATGGAGTTTCTTGGGAATTTGGTACAAGTGGTGTCCCCTCACCAGGAACATTTAAAATGGAATTTTAGTTTAACTGGAATAGTTTGACTATATACTCACTGATTTCATTCCAAACTAAACAAAGTTGAAAAACCGCATGCAAAAGAGAACCATCACAATTACGAGAATTACATATAAAATGAAAAAGGAAATCATACAGATGAAAATCGAAACTAATATTACTGAAGACGGAACTGGTTGGCTTAATACAAATGATAAAATAAGTGAACGATAAAAACAAGACGATAGTCATTATGGGAAACGAGAAAACAGTATTCGTGGGTATACAAAGACATAAAAAATTGAAATCATCAAAGAATACTATGCTATTGTCAGATGTGCAAAGGCTAGAGGTGCGTCCTCGATCAAAAAGCCGAGTGGTGAAGGGACACCACTTGTAACAAATTCCCAAGAAACTCCATGAAATGTCATTGGAGCCGGCTTATCCTCCAAAAGGAGTCAGCCGCAGTAAAGTAAAGTAAAGTATTGTCATATGCGCCGATTGTTGTCATCATTTGCTGTGCCTAAACGCACCAACTGCATGGACAGTACAAGAGCATAATTCTCGTAATCATACACCTAATGTTGATTCCTAATTGGTCCAATGACAGAGCCCTGAATTTCCAGTTATATGACACCATGTCCTACTGTAATTCACTGAATGAGAGGATTTTATCTCCATTTATGTTAACATGTATTTAATTTGAACAATCATTGATTTTGCGGGCAGCCATAAAAATTATTTAAATCAAGACTGAGAGCTTCACCTAAGCACCAATCCCGTGTACAACAGAGTGGCGCAGTAGATAGTCACATACTCCGACACAAATGTGCCCCAGTTCGAGCCTTGCTCGTGGTAAAATTCTGAACGTTACTTGAAGAGTTCCCAATAAAGACGAAAACGGTGTACTGGATGAATTGCCTTTGCTACCTTATATAATTCTTAACTTATACTGGTGAATGTGTATTTACATATATATATATATATATATATATATATATATATATATCTATTGTAGCTATAGACTACTCACAGCAGAATATAGAGTTTAGAAATATCCTAGTAACTATAAATACACTTCAAAATTCTTCCCTCCTTCAAACACATATATATATACTTAGTAATCCATCAGAAGAATTGTATCATTAAATGCACTTTTCAATGCTGTATGATAAAAAAATAAATTAATTTAATATATATATATATATATATATATATATATGTGTAATGTGTGTATGTGTTCGTACACACACAAACATATATATACATTGAAATAAAAGTTAACACTTACTTCGCCAATCACCTGAAAACCCAAAGCTTCTGCCCATCTGCCGTCGTCGCGATTGAATTTTGTGCTCCGAGGAGACTTAACACGTCATGTACAAACAAGACGCGATTACAGAAACAAAAGTTGAGCAAAACGACATCGGACGTGACCGGAGGATAGAAAGAAAAGAACCCATGTGAATAGACAAACAACAGTTTAGAATGAGAAAAGGCGAATGCACAAAGAGCCAGTTTAAATTGTCAAATAAAACACCTGTCTCAAAGACAACAAATGTTTCACATAGAACATATATAAACTCCAAAACATATTGGGTCAGTACGTGTGACTGACGGTAGTTTCGCAACGTTGTGCAACTGGTTAGATGCAACGGGATTAGTGTTTATATCAAGCTTGCCAACATCATTTAAAGAAAACAAAAAAGTCGTTATCGCACTGACTCGGGCACTTCGTGCTTGCTGGTCACTCATCAGTAGAAGCTAGCAACCGTTATGAAGCCAAATACCAATGAATAAGAACACGTTTATGACTCTGAACCGAATGATCCCAGATTCAATCTCTATCCACAGAAATTCTGGTTAATACTGAGAAGAATTAATTAAGGTCGAAACAAGTTTAATACAATCTTTAGTCTTACCGGAAACACACGCACACACACACACACACATATATATATATATATATATATATATATGTTTTTAAATTAGTATATATATATTGTCATGTGATAAGTGAAAATATGAACTTAAACTGACAGATCAACGATAGTGAAGAAGTTGACATTTTAAAATTGTCTTTAATGCGTTAACAAATAATCTGCGTTAAGTGCATTAAAAAGTACCAAAAATCGACTGTCAGTGCCAGAGTCAAAATGAATTATAAGGTCTAAAGTTATCGATTATGGCAAAAAACACAATAAGTTTACATATGAAGTACTCATCACGAATATGATCTGTTGCAGAATTAGTTAAATTTATTCAAGTTATAGAGAAATGCATAGTTCTATTTTTGTTTTCATATGAATTAAGTACACAATTTTGCGAACTTCAAATTAGACCTGTCTTAAATATTATTTTACCTTTTGCATTTCAAACTATACTAAAGTTTTTTCGGTGTCAGTCAGATTTGCTTTGTGATTTAATGATGAGCACCTAAGCTTGAAAAGCGCCAATATGTGAAACAGACTGAAGTTATCTAAGTTGATGTTCATCGAGGCGCAGTGCGTCCATCACATTTAAAGTATCCACGATTATCTTCCGTCGGTGATAGATTTGCACTCGCAGTTTCGCAATGATCCGACTGATCGTCATTTCCAACTACGCGCTGAGTTCAGCTTCGCGGTGGTTGGGTGCGGGTTCGTCTTTTCAATCTCAAGTCTTTCGCACCATTCGTATTAACCACTGGAAATGAGGTTCTACCTAATTTCGGTTATCTGGCCATTTCCAGTGGTTAGTATGAATGGTGTGGAAGCCTTCACTATACATTTGTTACATTCATAACAATGTTCTTATTCAATTAAACGAACATTGGTTGCGCGGGTGGTGGTAACAATTATTATAATCAAGGTTGCGGTCTTGATATAAATAAACAAAAATTGTGTGCAGTGTAGTGTGCGGCAGGATAGCTCAATGGTTAGAGCACCAGATTCCGAAGCAGACGTGCCCAGGTTCGTATCCTGTCCGCGGCAAATTCTGGCCAGTACTTGATGAGTTCCGAATAAGGACGAAACCGATCTACTGGATGAATTGCCTTTTCAACACTATACAACTCTTGGTTTATACCGACATATGTAAGTAATTAATGGGTCAGGTATTTATATCAAGACCGCAACCTTGATTATAATAAATGTTCTTATTCCTCAAAGTAGGTCTCAGTCACACACACACTACTTCAAACTTTTAACAAAACTAGCAAGAACACAAGATTCAAGTGAGAGCACGAAAAAAGGAGGACTGTTTACCGTTCTCAGATCTACTACTGTAAAAATGCTTTATAGTAAACAAAACACAATTTATCATAAACCATACAGGTCTGCACAGTGTTTATGTAATATAGATTTCGTATCGTATCAAAATAAATTAGCGGCGGCTTGTGGCTGTTATTCAAGAAATAACCCGGATAGTTCAGAATAAAACATAAATATGGTGAAGCAAAAGTAAATTAGTGCCGAATAATTATGCTGCACGATTAATTGAGTCGTTCAACAAGAAGAAGTATAGGGACGCAGAGGAGTGTAGGACAAGGTTGACGTTAATTAAATCAAGGTTTCAATCTTCATATAAACTGTCCCACTATGTACATACAATTACCAGTGTAGACTAAGTATTGTATTGTATAGAAAAGACAATTCATCCAGTAGACCGGCTTCGGTCTTATTAGATACTCATCACGTGCTGTCCAGAATTTGCGGCGGACAGGACTCGAACCTGGTCAAGTCTGCTTCGGAAACTGTTGCTCTAACCAATGAGCCGCCCTACCGCACACTACACAAAATTTACAGTCACATAATAACTAATGGTTCATGGTTATCCTTTCCTTTAGATGGAGCCTACTGCATGACAGATTGCAACCTTGATTTGATTAATTGTTATCACCGTTCGCGAAACCAATGCAGAACTAATAAGCAACTTTAAATCGCACAAAAATTGCAGCTGAACCACGTCTGCCACTATTCTTGTTTGTTTAACCAGCAACTAAAGAAAAAAATTGTTAATGGTGACTTCAAATATTATTTATCAATATAAATGCGTAAGTTGGCGATAAATTTATGTAGGCCTATCGACCAGTCGATTGATAACTAGTGAAAGAACAAAAGAAATTAAACGCCCGAATCTGATCGAATGGTGAATACACATTTATGATTGCTCAAAAGATATTGTCTTTAAGATATTTAACAAAGGCGGGAAAATATTAAAATACACACAAAAATCACCAATGTATATTCAGTTAATGGACAAATTACTTTACTTTGTTCAACTGGGATAAGAACTTCCAAACAACTTGTTCTTCAATTCTGAAATCTTTTCATTGCATACTTTGAAAAACCCACGCAAGTAAACCTAGATTAAAACTTTATTTTTGCAAACAAAGTGTTCCGTGTGGTGATAAAATTCTTTAGATCAAATTTGCTAGCTAGAGGTAAACACGAGTCATATTGCTTTTTAATCTCGACGCATTCAACGAACGCGGCCAATATCCCGCAACTCTGAACAACAGAACGACGCATCTGTAGCACAAAAATGTGCAAGCATCCCAAACAGAACAATAATTTTTTTATAAGTCTCGTTTCACAATCACAGCCAATCGAGTATGCAAGGGCTTAGTTACAAAACTCACCATCAATTGACGTTGCACTTGCAGGGGTTTCTAGAACGTCCGGCGTCTTTTGGGCCATAACAGTGTATGCGCAATTGTCGTTGCAGACACGATGTTCTGTTTTATTACCTTCAGTAAAGGTGCTGTTTAGACATTCAGACATTTCCCGATTGTGGCGTAGGACTTTACGCCTACATTTCATTATTACGTTTGTCTTGTCTGTTGGCCGGGATACCTCGGTCTTGTTGCACAACCGGCTTTCTCCTAAATGATATTGGCTCAGTTGGCCGGCTTTTGCAGTGTTGTTGATTGATCCATTTTCACAACTGAAACTGCCAGATATGCAGTTAAAAAGACAACAGCAGTTAGCTGAACTGCTGTCTAACTGACCGGCAGATGGTGCACATTCGATTGAAGTATCTGCATAGTTATGATGCTCATGATGATGATGATTTTGCTGATGGTGCTCGATATGCGCATGTGGTAGTTTTTCATCAGCCTGATAGTGAACATGGTGTATGTTTCTGTCGCAAGCAGTGCGCAATTGAGACCCAGCTGATTTGATGTTGTTACCCGGGTGGATATTTCGAATACATGGAAACTGGCCAGACGGGCCGAATTTAAACTTCTTCATTTTCACGGCGTCGGCGGCAACACCAGTCTGTTTCAGCACAGAAGACGAGCGTTTAACAACGTCAGAAGCAATTGGTTGCGAAAGATGGAAATGCTTCTCTGGTGTGGTTAACTGACTGGCAGATATTGGAGTTCCTTAACAGAAGTAAAAATGTTTACAAAATAGATTTAAAAAGCTAAGGGAAAGTAATTAGAAAGTCACTAGAAAACGTTCAAGCAAAATAATATAAACCCACAATTAAACAATAACTGATTGCGCGGGTGGTGGTAACAATTCGTTAAATCAAGTTTGCGAGCTTGAAGTAAACACCAATCCAATTGTATTTAACCAGTCGTCGAACAACATAGCAAAACTACCACCAGTCGCAACATACTGACGCGTTTCGACCTTCCATGATCATCATCAGAGTACGACGGAAAACTGACTAGCGAGGGTCAAATCGCATTGGATATATATGGAAATCAAATTTAGATATGCGTGAGTGCGTTGCGACTGGCGGTTGTTTTTTTTTAATGTTGTTCGTCGACTGGTTTGGATTGGTGTTTACTTCAAGCTCGCAAACTTGATTTAAAGAATATAAACCAATGATTGCGAATTATTAACGTACATGCAGGCATACATTAGATGTAGCATACCACGTGATAAGTTATAACATGTAAGTCAAGCAGGATATAGCAAGCCTACAGAAAAAGGATTTAATCTCATCAACGCAATGGTTTTGTGTTTAATGGCTACTCAGAAGTAGGAGCCGGAATTACGATCAAACCCCGCTTTGGATTTAGCTTAAGTAATATGAGATCTGCTAAACGTAGGCGTATTAATGCACTATCAAAATCAACTTCGCACATAGAACAGTTAAATACTGTTTGTTGCGAAGAGCTAATATATATGCAAGTATGTATTAGGTGTTGCGAACCTAGTAACAAATTAGTTCAGTTGTGACCAGAAGGATAAACCAAGGGCAGCATGAACGGAAAGTATAATCTCATGCACATTCATTTCGTGCTTACTGGCGACTCATCAGTAAGAGCCGGAATTACGATCAAACCCCGCTTTGGATTTAGCTTAAGTAATATGAGATCTGCTAAACGTAGGCGTATTAATGCACTATCAAAATCAACTTCGCACATAGAACAGTTAAATACTGTTTGTTGCGAAGAGCTAATATATATGCAAGTATGTATTAGGTGTTGCGAACCTAGTAACAAATTAGTTCAGTTGTGACCAGAAGGATAAACCAAAGGCAGCATGAACGGAAAGTATAATCTCATGCACATTCGTTTCGTGCTTACTGGCGACTCATCAGTAGGAGCCGGTATTACCTTCCGTTCATGCGTCTTTGGTTTGTCGCTACTGGTCTAACTAATTAATTATTACTAAACTCGCTTATCTCTCCGCTCTGCATATATATTAGCTCTCCGCAACAAACAGTATTTAACTCTTATATATTGAATTGAATGATGTCATGCTTACCGCGAAATGTGATAACTGATATCGATCAAGGCCAGAATGTATGGATTTACTGGAGTAAACAGGTGTTCAGAAATTGTTGTAATTCTCAATTTCGGTGAACTATAGCATAAATTGATAACCATCATGTTGGTGCCATGTACCGACTAGGAAACCATAGTGTTAGTACCATGTACCTTTTCGGTACAATAATGTTGGCATCGGTTACTAACACAATAGCCATAGTGTTAGTATCCTTTACAGACTCGGTATATATATTATATAGTGTGAGTTAGCATTGAAGTCGCATCGTCGAAGACTTTATATATAGTTAGCTTTACTATTGCAGGTTTACACATTCGTCTAGGAGATTCTATCGTCCTATTATCCCACATTCCTCATCCAAATATATGGTGGTTAAAGGGTGTAATACCGGCTCCTACTGATGAGTCGCCAGTAAGCACGAAACGAATGTGCATGAGATTATACTTTCCGTTCATGCTGTCTTTGGTTTATCCTTCTGGTCACAAATGAACTAATTTGTTACTAGGTTCGCAACACCTAATACGTACTCGCACATAGTAGGCGCATGATGTGACACCAGACAAAACCATCTTAAATAAATTTCGCAGGCGTTGTGATCTGGTTTGGAAATGTAAATTCCTTCTACCAACGAAAAATATAAGTTAAATTTTATCTAACATCGCGAGAATATAAACATCAGCTCATGAGGTAATAGCAATTTTGGATCGAATTACTTGACAGATTCGATAGATAGCTTAGGGCGTACTGCTAGTTTCTAATGATGGGTAGTAAACAAGAACGAAACACACCAAAAGAGTCAAACATTATGTCCATGCAGAATTCAGCATACTATCTTGCACCTTTATGAACAAACTTTTTAGAATTCAACAGACCCAATAGAAAATGTACAACCAAATGTAGTAAAAAATAAGCCTATATTAGATAAATGTCCGTTGCTTAAAAATAAAAGATAGAAGAAGCAGGAAAACAAGTCGTAGTTCGCAAAAACAGTCTGGTTTAACAGAGGTTGCACAGAGACGAGATCGTAAATAGCCTGATGGTCTATAGAGCAAAGGTTATGTAAAGCCAACGCGTATAATTCTTGAACCACATAAATTGTCATGTAGCTTCAAATCTAATCCGTAAGTAGCCTATCCTGCCAAAGAGCAGATAATCAAATATTTTATCTAAAAGAGAGGCCATGAAGTATGAACTTGAATTTGTAATTAATATGCTCAATGAAAAGACTCGTCTCTCTAAAAAAATACAGCTAAGGGACGAATTAGTTCAAGGCTTATTAAGAAAAGAAGTATTAAGTACAAAACGTAAATACCATAATTCGATTAAGAGCAGACAGAGCTGTGCATGAAAAGGTATATTTAAACATGTAGACAAGATACCAATGTGTAAACAGTTTCATTCAAAGAACAGACTCAACAGCTAGACTCATTAAATAATAAAAAAATTGGAAATAATGAGCCACAAAACGCTAGTTTTAAAGCGAATTTTAGTAGCATGTATAAAAACAATATGCATTATGCACGGGGGGCTTCAAAAGAGCCTATGTCGATAGGCAAGAGTTAACGGGACTTCTCTACTGGAACTTGCCTACCACAAGATTCCAGAGAATTTCACCCATACAATTGGCTTTTGATAAAGGCACGATGAGGCGTGATCAAGTAATCGATATCCAAATAATAATATCCGATTATTAGATTGCTACGTCGGCTAATCCAACCATCCGCCACAGTTAATTCGATAGTTTAGCGAGCGAGATGTAGAAGCGCACATCTTAAACAAAGACTCCACCTATGTTCCGAAACTGGATTATACCATAAAAGCACATCAAAGAACGTCTGGATTGAATTATTCGGCTCGTATATGTCGCTTCTTCAAAATACGTTCTAATACTCAGCTACGAGAAATAAGTCCAAACAAGCGAATTAATTTGTTAACAAAACTGTCCAAAAAGTAGCAGTTATACTCGGACACCTACAATGTCTCAGCGTAATGAAAAATACTCGAAAATACACAAGACTTAAAGACTGAATTTAGTGCTTACAGAAATAGGCTGGCGGTTTAAGAGCGTTTGATATAAATAAATCACAGGTATGTGCAGCAAGAATAAATCGGCTCGAAATTTAAACAGAAGCAGAATCGCCCGGTTTTACTAAGGCATACAGGTATACGAACTAGTTGGCGATAGGTAGCATTGCGTTATTCAGAACTTCAGGATTTAAATAAATATTATCCATTTTGACAGCTTTCGTGGCATTTGGCTATAGAATGGACACTTCGTAAGCACAGTAAATAGATGCATGGAGCTCTTCTTCTTTTTCCATTAACATAAAACTGTTATAATGCTGATTAAGACGATAAATCAGTATAGTAAACTTCAGGTAGGCGAACAATTTTGGCCGGGTGGCATTCATTGAGTCAAGCTCACTGTAAAATCTGGCTTGCTGTCAAATGGATATCGACCGAGTAATACAGACAAGTAAATCAATCGGCCTCTGATACCGGTCGTGTAAACAGATAATGCAAATGAGTGCGAATTTGGTCCACAAATCCTAATTCCCCTTGAAAGCTTATCTGAGTTGGTCCTGCAAACTTCACTTGCTCTTTCCGAATTCTTCGAATGATGCAGCACCAAGCAAGAAAATAACACTACAGTTGGCTGAAGTGCTAGTGTCACCTTGTTCTGAAAGGACAACACAATGGCACCTTTTTACCCAGTCGGAACTGCTTGCTTCTTCCAAATCATGTGATATGCTCACATAGGTCCCTCCGAATCGTCGCTTCCAGCTTAAATAATTGCCAACGAAAATCATCCATTTTAGCGGTATTTTAAGTCTTTAACCGTTCATTAAACGGCGTTTCTAAATTGACCTCGTTGCAAGATCGAATAGTTACATCGTCGCAAACCTTACTTTTAAGTACATGGCGAAGAGACAAAACACATTGAATAGTGTTACGATTCGATGCTGTGAACATTAAACTAGTGACGATTCTCATTCGCCGCTTGACCGACGGCAAACTCTTTGCAAAGCTACCGAGTCTGTATTTAATCGTTTTTTTAGTTTCGCAAGAACTCATGCGTGCTGAATAGCTAGAGTTTAGCAGAAATTGTAAATAGGCGGTCAGGTCTAGTAATATCCAACCAGGTCGATATCGGCTCAAGATTACTTTTAATAGAATTCCAGATGTTGTTGACTATACGATCAGCAGTAGTGCCAAGAGACTCAAAAAAGCATAAAATTTCATAAAGGTTTCTATGTATATTATTCGTTTTTAGCAAACGAACATTTGCGCGTGGTATAGATTGCAACCTTGAGTGGAGTTTAAAGTAGTTTCTGGTGGTTCAAAGACTGATAAGATTGTGTTATGGAATCAGAATATCACTCATGCGGAATAAGGTCGATCTGGGCACGGTGACACAAGAGACCAATCTTTATGAATAACTTCGCCACGCATTATCGCCAGGCGACGTCGGTGATGCCGGAAAATAGTTTACTAAATACAAAATAAAAAAAACAGCCTAGTTATTATGAAAATTATTTTTTGTGAGATCCATCTCACCACACTTCCTTTGCCAGCCCAACTTGAACAGTTAGGCGTGAATATCGAAGGCAATCAGGGACACGTCTAATAGCTATACAACGATTCTTTCCTTATAATGGTCAGTGTGATTAGGAGTTGGTGCACATATATGCAAAACACGTTACATCAGGTTGCTTGAGCGGAAGCTAGTGTAAGCTAAAGAATAGTTTATAGATAACCATTCAATAAAGGTATCTGATGAAAACCTGCATGGCATACAGGCTGCAGTAGACTTGGTGAGGTCGCTCTCGATTGGAGTAAAAAATTCTCTCGCATAGTACGGCATAATTAACCTCCTATCGTCGAGGTCCAAACTGCATACACAGTGTTATAAGTTGTTCTTATATCTATGACCGAAATGAAGTCCAGACAGGCCAAATTTTCTGTTGGGTTTATCATTATCATTTATCACTAGTGTTTCCTGCTCACATGGGTCTTGCTGCAAGGCAGCGACAGATTTGACATAATAAGTTTTTTCTATTAGGTTTTCCAGTACTTCAGATTTTTCCTACTTCAACAGGATAAGCTGCAAAACAGCAAAAATTGTTAAACATATCCAAATATACATTTACAATTTAAAAAAAAACGTTTACATATAAGTACAAGCCAAAACACAGTAGCACAGTTTCAAGAACAAATATCGATGCATGCATCATCGTCATCATCATCATCATCATCATCATCATCATCATCATCATCATCATCATCATCATCATCATCATCATCATCATCATCATCATCATCATCATCATCATCATCATCATCATCATCATCATCATCATCATCATCATCATCATACAGAGCCATACAAAAGCCAAAAGTGACTAATGTTTCACTGCCATATAACCATAAGTCCTTCATGGTTAAATAATATATGCAGACACTCAAATCTATACATAAAAGCATAAATTTATACACACATACAAAAATGCCCAAATATAAAAATAAATACATTCACACATACTCGCACACCTACATTCATAAATACATAAATACATCCATCCATGCAAACATTCATACAAATATACATATATACAAACATAAAGCTATATACACACCTACATTCCTACATAAACGCACACATAAATAAATTTATATATATATATATATATATATATATATATATATATAAGCACAAAAAATCATACATCACATATGCAAACATATATATATATATATATATATATATATATATATATATAAATTTACGGAAGAATACATACATGCACACGATCTGTTTAAACAGAATTTAAGTTTTTTTCAACTTAAACTGAATCATTTTTATCTTAGATGACATGCCACAACAGTTACAATCCGTTTGAAGTATATGGGTTTGAAGCGTGAGAAAACGCCTTCACTCATTGCCCAGCTAGTAAAAGCAGGTTCGCCACATGCAGATCAGGAGCTGGATTTCGATTTTCAGCGTCGATCAAAGACAAGTCCGATGTGTATTTTGAGTAAAACAGTCCTCACAACACCAAACGACCGGGCCAGCTTTTGAAGCCCAAATAGCATTTTGACACTTGAAGCAGAAAGTTTATGCTTGTAGGTAGGAATTTTAAGGATTCAGTGGTCAAATATAGTGTGCAACATGTTTTCAATTGATAACAAGCTTAAATAAAGAGCAGATAAAAGTCTAAGTTCTTTACTATCATATTAAAACGATTGCCAATACAAATCTCGTTTAAAATGAATGCAATATTGTAAAGAGGGACACACATGACTCATTTTAGACGAAGACATCAGAAGTCAAACTCGTAATCAGAACTTACCGGAATGTCGTGTAAAGTTTTTCGGTAATGGAACAATTATAAATTGAGAAGTTGTAGGTCTCAAAGATAAGTAACATGTTATGATCAAGCGAAATACTTATTTCTCAAAATTAATTTAAGAAAAACAGCGGCTAGAACTGTATTTCAGAAAATTTACGCTTGAGTAAGGCAGTTAAAAGCACATTACAAAACAGAAATTTCAAACACAACAGAAGAGCACATTCTAACTGTAAAACTTGTACTGGTCTAGAACAGTTAAAACACGAATTTCGGAAGCGCCACACAAGGGTTTAAAGTAGAAAAATGCATGGCTCGCGAAAATTAGGTTAAAAAAGAGTGCCTGATAGGCAGTTCGAAAACAGTAAGTTTATACAAAGTCTCGACTGGTTAAGTTCGTTAACAGCAGAAACTGGGGATATTTTAAAGGCTACATCTAGACAAAAAGTGATCAAGGATCATTTCTTGAAAGTTGCTGCTATTGGTTGCAGAGTGCAATCGCCACATTTAAAAAATCCAGAATTTTCTTTCGTGGTTTCTTGATTTGCACCCATAGTTCCGCTATGATCCGATTGATCCTCATTTACAAGTACCGCCGTGTTCGGCTTCGTGATGACTGGATGCTGATTCGTCCAGTCACTACGAAGGCCTCCACACCATTAGTATTAACCACTGGAAATGATAGTCGGTCTAATTTTGGTGATATCATTTTTGGTACCTTAATCAGTTATCTAATAACACTCAGTAGACTAATCCCAAGACCAGATTTAAACAGGTGTGGTTAAACCTGGTCTTGTGATTAGTGTATTGAGTGTCATTAGATTTCTGATGAAGGTACCAGAAAGGAAGCACCGAAAAATCATGTGACCAAGACTAGATTATCTTCATTTCCAGTGGTTAGTACTAATGGCGTGGAAGCCTTCGTGGTGACAGAACAAATCAGCATCCAGCCATCACTAAGACGAACACTGTGCTTACCTGGAAATGAGGATCAGATGGATCATTGTGTAACTATGGATGAAAATCAAGAAACCACCAAGGACAATTGCGTTTTACCAGACTTCTGATGGGGAGCGGAAAGAGGAAAGTTTTTACCAACACTTTGAAAACTACTAACAACTATAAAAGAGCCAATACAGTTATCAAATAATTAAAGCCCCAGGTAAACCAATGCAACCAGAATCTCGGTTTAGGCAAGTACAATTCAAACTGTACAAAGCCTGTCGTAAGAGAGATTACATTTTTGCATATGAAGATGTGCCATGTGCGGACAACATTTAGCTTACCTCTGCCAAAACCTGCTCCAGGAGCAAAAAATGGATCATCAGCAGACGAAGGTAGTAGGAGGGATGGAACAGCAATATCCGATTCTATTCGCATTTTCAATTGCGACGGTTTTCGCGTTTGACCCGTTTCAGCATCAAATGGTACCTCGTAACGTTTCGAACATGTATCACAACCACGTGTCTCTTGGACAAGCAACGATTGATGAGCAGAGCCTGACTCCAATTTACGAGCATTACCAGTAAAAACGCCAGAAGTCGGGTCATTCTGATTGTTTCCATGAAAGGCGGACAGATATGACAGAAAAATCATATTAATATACCAGGTAAATTGCAGCATATTTCGGCAAGGCAAAGCAAAACAAGTATATATATATATATTATATATATATATATATATATATATATATATATATATATATATACATATATGGCTAAGATGTGATAGGTTACAACAAGTCTACGGTTTTGAATAGATAAACGAAAGAAGTAATAGTTAAGTGTGTATAACGGTAGTTTAGCTATTATTATAATCAAGGTTGCGGTCTTGATATAAATACCTGACCCATTAATTACTTACATGTCAGTATAAACTAAGAATTGTATAGTGTAGAAAAGGCAATTCATCCAGTAGACCGGTCTCGTCCTTATTGGGAACTCATCATGTACTGGCCAGAATTTGCCGCGGACAGTACATGATGAGTTCCCAATAAGGACGAAACCGGTCTACTGGATGAATTGCCTTTTCTACACTATACAATTCTTAGTTTATACTGACATATGTAAGTAATTAATGGGTCCGGTGTTTATATCAAGACAGCAACCTTGATTATAATAATTGTTATCACCACCCGCGCAACCAATGTTCGTTTAGTTTTGCTATTGTTTGACGACTGGTTAAATACAGTGGGATTGGTGTTTAATTTAAGCTCGCAAACTTGATTTAAAGAAACACTAATAAATTTAGAAAATCGGTTGTAACTACTGCTAGATATTATTATAATTAATAATAAATTCTATGTATAAAGGCATGTGCTTCTGTGTGTAAGGTGTGACCGTATACAAGTAAGCGTGTTGGTATGCAAAATTTTCAATATTCATTCATATATAAATTTACTTTTGAAAACCTATGCTTATGCATCTTTGGCTGTTCGATATCACTATCATAAGAGGCATTCAACCAAATGGTTCCAAAACAGTATTCGTGAAATGTATAGCATGGTTCTCTCATAGGCACATTTTACATTGATTCAACTTATAAATTGTTACTCTTACATTTATTGAATTATATTCTTAGTGTCGGTTCAGTTTATTAGTGATTAATTTGTTAAGTTAAGTACACTGTTTATGCTTGGTTAATAAATTAACTTTTCTAGAACAATCTTTTGCTTATTTTAATTGGAAACACACGAGTGCACATTTCACGAGTGGTTGTTTCGTTTTTTTATTGTTCATCAGTCTGTGCATCTGTGACGTTATCCAATTAAAAGCACAAACAATAAGGACCAATAACAAATACATGGTCTGTAAAGAGAGTATTGGTAAATTAGACCACCTATTCTGAATATTTCCTTGTTTTATGTTTCCTGAAACTCTTCCATATCAATAAACATTTTGATCTATATGGCTGAGTTATATTTTCACAGTGTCAGATAAAAATTTATTAGACCGATTAGTTGAATTTAATTAAATTTAATAAATTAATATATCTTTGTATAAATTAACTATGTTTTTTTTCCGGATTATATAACGTGAAATGATAGCTATTTATAAAAGAAAGGTTTGACCACATTTGTATGTATTTATGTATGTATGCAGTATTAAATAAATAGATATATATATATATATATATATATATATATATATATATATATTTTTTATAATATATATATATATATATATATATATATATATATGTGTGTGTGTGTGTGTGTGTGAATGTATTTTGTTTTGTGCATTTACATGTATGGTTGTTAATATTTAATCATATATTATGTATGAACCTATGTATTTCATTTAATTTGAATATTGAAAATACTCGTTGCATACTATAAGTAATAAACATGTATAAAAATTTTGGAAATGATAAAAAATTGTGAATCGCTAGAGGCCTCGTGAATAATGCCGCATACCTTTGATATATTTATTTTTTTAGCGAATTTCGTTTATTGGAAACTGACTACCTACCTGCCGCAAATTTAATAAATGCTGGTGTACTTTGCCTGAGTTCATGCAGCCAGCATGCCAGGAAACACGTCGCTTAAACGACAAATATGATCGATTCAATGGACCGCTTGGAGTTGAAGTATTTAAATCGGTTCCAGTTTGACATATGCCTCCATGCCTATTGCACTGAAGATATGATACATCGCCAGCACAGCTGAAGCTGATTGGAAGCATTGGTGTAAGAACATCTTTCAGTTCACGCGACAAAGACGAAACCAGCGAGTTTGAACTACGACGACGACCGGAAGTACGTTGGTCAAAGTTGTTAGCGGCGAGTACTGAAAATGCAAAATAAGAAAAAAAGAATATTTACTAGTGCCCTTGAAGAAAGAAATTTTATACCTTTTTGACCCAAAGTTTATGGTAGCATGAACCTCAATCGATAAAATGAGACACAGAAATTTCACTACTGAGATCATTGTGGCCTATGGAAAAACATTTGAATGTTGACCAAAATATTCAAGAATTTGAAAGACGGCAACATTATAATTTGTCAGGACAACTGAATCCACCTATTGAAATCAAGTTTGCGGACTTGATATAAACAAAAATAGTGCTTTAAAAAGTCACAAAATATTGTGACTATCACCAGTTACAAGTACATACGCGATTCGACCTTCTGTTGTCATCAATAAACGACAGACAAACCTAAGAGGACGAAACCGAAATATATACTGTTTTGGAGAAGAGGAGACATTTCACAATCAAAAGTATGCTTATTGTGGATTATGGCTAATTTATTTGGAGAACACATAACACAAAAAATACAACGCCTCAGTTCCATTTTTTCTGTGATTTCATTTAATAAAGTGAATACGAATAAGTCTCATTTTTTTAAATTGTATTTGTCTGCAATATTCCTATTCTTTGCGCTTAACTGTGGGTATGTTGGTATATGTCATTTTCTCTATATAACAAAGTAGAGTTAAATCTCATTTTTTCTTGCATCTATGGTCTGAGTTTTGACTCAGCTTTAATTTTGACGGTTATTTCATGCAATAATGTTTAGGCCGAGTGCATGTTGTTTAATATGCAGGGCTTCATAGATTATAATCATTTATCAGTCTTTGCTTTATGTAGAACTGAGAAATACGTTAAACTGACTGTGTGCCACGTTTCACATATATGTACCAAAATGGTTGGCTTCCTTGGTGGTGCCAGGCCTTTTAAATAAATTTCTACAGTAAATGTTGGTAGATTCTTTTGGTCAACTGCCTATTGCGAACCAATATATATGCTGCCGACCAACAATCGATCCTCGGCATCCAGCCTCATGATTTTATTCGTGTGCTGAAGAGGATGTTGGCATACGCATTAAGGAAATTTGCATGAGTAATCTGATTTAACCGCTGTGCAATTAATGAGGCTTTCATGTCGCCTCCAAACGGTAAGCGTAGAAAAATATTTTCGTTAGAATCATCTTTAATACACATAGGTCGTCTATAAGCTATTCCTAGTGCTTGTTCATTAGCAAAATTTATCTCGGGCAACCTAGCCCTTCTTCGATCTTGTGCTCAGAGCAGATCTTTCAGATTTGGTTCCATAAATTGTTAATTAAGTTCATCGTATTTCCCATAACTTAAAGATTATTGTTTCGACCAGAAAATCAATTACGAAGGTAAGAAAACACCGATGAAGTATATGACAATCAAACCATGATGACTGCAGACTAAGAGCTACATTTCTGCTTGTTAGAAAAAAGCTACGTTTGCAAATCAAACAAATTATTAACGTGACTTTGTGATAATCAAGAAGCTAGCTGTATGAGACAGGTGGTGGTCATACAGTTTAGTAAAACCACCCACTGACTTGAATGTTTTGAAGGGTGTTGTTGGCGCAATGCCAGCTTCATATGTCGACTCACCGCGAGTTGCGTTCGCGGGTTGTTCCATTGCACTATCAGTTTGGCAAAAATCCGATTGATTCCTATTTCCAAGCGTGCATCGAGTTTGATCTTCGATCCGCACCCAGCCAAATCGAAGATCAAACTCGATGCACGCTTGGAAATAGGAATCAATCGGATCTTTGCCAAACTGATAGTGCAATGGAACAACCCGCGAACGCAACTCGCGGTGAGTCACCACTGACTTGAATAGTCCATGTTTTCATTGACAATGTAATTAAAATGGATTATATTATTTAGCGTATAACGATGACAAAGATTGGTGTATATTTGTGCTAGAAATGTATACAAATAATTCAGAATTTGATACTACAACAACAACTTAACCCATTGAACAATAATCGTAAGCCCTTAACCATAATATCGTTATTTAAATCTAGTTTGTGATCTTGATACAAACACCAGTCCCATTGTATACACACATTTTCGTGTATAAAAAAAGTATTATATAATGAAAAAAGGCAATTCATCCAGAAGGCCAGTTTCGTACTGTCCAGAATTTGCCGCGGACCGGGCTTGAACCTGGGCGTGTCTGCTTCTGACTCGGTTGCTTTAATCACTAGGCCACCCAGCCGCATGCTACACACAATTTGTTTTTTTTTACAGCGGCTGACTCCTTTTGGAGGATAAGCCGGTTCCATTGATATTCATGGAGTTTCTTGGGAATTTGGTACAAGTGGTGTCCCCTCATCATTTGTATAGTATGTACTCACAAACGTATGTGTATAATGTGACTGGTGTTTATATCGACATCGTCAATTTGATTTAAATTATTTTTATTATCGCTCGCGCAGCCAATATTTCCCCTGTGCTCCACTGGCGCTACAAAGTGAAATTAAGGATAGCACTAATATAAAGTACGATAATGAAGGATAGAAACGTGTTGTCAGTAAAAAAATTGTATTTTAAATGACAAATTCGCGCGGATTAGAGCTTTCTACGCTGGATGTTGAAGCTATGGTTAAAATCGCAAATAATTCTATGAGTCTTCTTTGCATAGTATATCATAGTAGATGCTCTGTAAACCTTGAGATAGTTGATAAATATGCATCTAATAAGTCAATGGCATCTGGAAAAGTTTATTAGTCACTAATATTATGAGGTCCCAAGTCTTATCGTTGATTCTAACTACATCGAATCTTTGATTTGAGTTAATCAATTCAATAGAAATTAAGCTGAAAACATACAACACGCTTACCGGTATAAGAATTAGAGTTCCTCAATCTGGATTCGCCGAACTTCTGCTTATGTCTATTTTTGTCCTTCTCCCAAAATGTATCGCATTCCGACTTGCCATCCTCCTCATCAGTCAAGTTATCATCCGCATACGGAACCGATATATCTAATTCACGAGCAAAAATCTGATTCAGCAACAGTGATTGCCTAGTATTACTCAGGTTATTTTGGTGTTCTGCAACAGACTTTGCGTTTATATTGTCCTGTCGCCTCGGAACAGAAGATCTGATATTTTTATTAGAACATTCTGCATTATTAAGCGCTCGGGAGCGATCCGCCACATTTTCAAATCTAGGCATGTTGGCCGCCGATTCACAGTAAATAAATGTATCGACGTTTTCAAAATCATTTTTTCCAGCCACTGAGGCTAAATTGTGTGGTTCCATACATCCATATGAGTTGTTAGTTTTTTCCTTCTCGTCTTCATAATTGTCATCATCTGATGATGGTGTTGTTGACATGTCTATGTCTGTGGGTGAGCCGGCGTCCTCTGCGTGGTCAGCAGTCGTGGCTGCTACGGCAGCAAGTAGGATGCTACTTGTCAATGTGTTGACACTTTCATTGCGGGTGTGCCTCCGAGGCCAAACAAATCCTTTGTTATGCTGCACAAAACCAGAAATTCAGGAGATTTTAAAATTGAGTAGACAAATGCGAGTGTAATACCTGGCTAATTATACAAGGAAAGCTCAGTAACACATCGGTATTTAAGAACTGCCTCTACATTGGCATTCCTAGTGGGATCGGATGGTTTACATTTTGAGATTTCTTTCCCTTAGATGATCGGCTTCCCAGGCTGAAGTGAAAAACTTGCACGGAGCATCCGCTTTTGTTGTGCCAGTGCTCAGTTTCCTTGTGCAACCGAGCGTTCTTCTCCATACCTTGCACGGCTATTTTTATATCGTAGCTTCTCATAAGATAGGATGTCTGTATGTCTGTAACTCGATAGTACCAACAAGTTTAGTATTACGAATGCTAATAAGATTGGTTAGATCACGCTGGACTTCAGGCCAGAAATGGCCATGGCCATGGCCACGGGCTTATAAGAAGTGTCTAGGTCAAGGATTCGTAAACTAGCAACAAGAAGCTATGCGCTAATCGAAATTATCAGTCATTTGCATGATCAGGTTTGTCTGTAGAGATAAATAATTATGGAAACGTTTTGAACTCATGAATATTTGATAGTTCATTTTTTAGCTTATTTGTTAAAACTTTTACACCATTTAAAATTATCTGTATAGTAGTGCGCAAAATATTAAAAATGCATTGGAATATAGTTCAGATTCTATGTTGGCGAGCACTACTTAACTAACAACACAAAACATTTCCAACGAATACTGAAATAAATTGTGCTTTCCTAGTTATAAGTTTCGAGCAATGGAGAGATAAATACAGCCTCAAATGTTGTGATGAAGATACTAATGGGGATGAATGTTCAATTATCTTAGATGGAACAAATCCTTTAGAGAGGGTTATATAAAGGAAATCAAAATATGGCAAGCTCACCTAACCGTAAATAAACTAACTCATTAGAGATGTGGAAATCGCAGTAGTCATCCACCTAGATCGATCTTCTTGTCGGCACTATAAATATATATATATATATATATATATATATATATATATATATATATATATATATATATATATATATATTATTAATGAGATATATCAATAAACTTATTAACACATGAGATTAAACTGAAATTACACTTTGCAATTAGTTTTTAACAACATGCGAATATAAATTTACAGGTAAGACTGTAAGTAAATTTTCGGATTTACAAAACCTAACTCAATTACTACTGATAAATTTTCAGAATGGGAGGCCTTGTTTAACTTTCTGTACTCTCACTGCGACAACAGGTATATGACTTGTACTACATATAAACAAGTATCGTTTACTTATATACTGCAATTAAACAAGTAGACAAGCGATCACGTTCCGATGTAAGATTCAATACAGATTACAGGAAGTACTCGGTGGTAGAAGGGCGGACAATTACATGGAAACGAGGATACCTACAACTATCGCATAAATCACAGCGGTATAAATACTTCGATTATTCTAATCATAGCGTTAGTTACAAATTTCCTGCAGAAATGTTGAATCGCTAAATCTATGAATCGGTCATTTCCAATTTGTCAATAAATTTTCTCGCTTGCGAAGATAAAACTTCCTTTTTGGTGAGAACTCTGTACCTTTTCGTTTAAGGTACAAAACTGCGTGAGACGACTTGAACTTAGTTTCAGTTCACCTAATACAGATCAAGATAAGTTATTATTATGTTATTAAAAAAAGAACCTGTACGACCAACCACAATTCTATTCAATGATTGGATGTATCACTTTTATAAGAAACTCGTAGCTTAATAAACGCTCATCACTATCCTTATGCACAGTAATACATAAGCATTTGCAAACTGATGCTTCATTGCGGCAATTCCTTGAAAGAAAATTAATAATCATTCGTACGCTGTAAAAAACCCTAGACTGTCAATTCACAGGGGAAATAGACTATGTAGATTCAGCAGTCCTAATTAAGACGATGTACTGCCACGTCTGACAAGCACGCTTGCTTTCATTCCATCAATACACACACTTATCAGGAAGTGTCAACTGAACAGAAAAACAAAACAAATTGAGGCTTCATGGGACCAACTAGCTTGTGCACGCCTATAATCTGGCAGCAAAATCTGAATTATGATTAAGTTTCTTGCATTGTGTTACTGAGGCAATAATTAAAAAACCGCAAACTTAATCTTCAAAATAAACTAAAATTAGCATACAGTGCCAAGTTTAATGAATAAAACTCTGGGTTAGACAAATATCTTCATACAGTGTTACAACACTGAAAAACTGACGTTTTATTATCGCATAAACCACAAATGAGTCATAGTCACGCGTGAACTATAAAAGTACAACAGGTTGCGCATTTCTAATCGCCCCAAAGCAAATATGATTGCTTACAACTAATCAGAATATAACAATAATTGTTTGCGCGGGTGGTGGTAACAATGCTTTAAATCAAGTTTGCGAGTTTGAAGTAAACACCAACCCCATTGTATTTAACCAGTCGTCGAACAACATAACAAAACTACCGTCAGCCGCAACGCACTGACGCGTTTCGACCTTCCATGATCATCATCGGAGTACGACGGCAAACTGATTATCGAGGATCAAACCGCACTGAATATATATGGAAATCAAATTTAGATATGCGCCTCTCACTAATCAGAATAGACAAGTAAACAAATTACGTGCGCAGATTCCGAGAGAAAAAAGTTTTCATGGATCAAGTTAAAAGTGATACTGTAAAGTCAATTCGAAATAATAAAAAAAAGGATCCTCTCCTACCAAAATATCGATTGGCTGCATTGGCGATGCTGGCGACGAGTGAGAAGCGCCCATAAGACCATGTTGTTTAGAAGATATGAGGCGTCTAAAGGGCTCGGAGACACACGTAGCTGGTTTGACCTCATAATGTGTTCCAACGGAGCAACAGTGAGTTGGGTAATTTCTGTGTGCATTATGTGCAATATCTCGATCAAAATTTAGATTATTTGCATGTTTTTTGTGGCTACATTGAGCACAGCCACTGTGACGTCGAAGTGCACCATGACTAGAATTATCATATTGATTGATTCTTGCGTTCAAAACTGTAGGATTCTTCAATGAAATCCGAAAATTTGGCCATCGTGATACACGAACATTTGCTGTCGCCACATTAGTTTGTGGTGCAGGAGATGTAGATACAACAAATAAAGAATTATTGTTTGATTTAGTATTTGTAACTATTGGATCAGTTTTATGGGTCTCTACTTCACTGTCAACTACTGAGATGTATTTATCATGCAATTTAAGTGCACTGGCTAATCTTCTCGTCCACCTGACGCCTGCGCTTTGATTGAGAGACTTCCCGACTGTTCCGGTGTCTGTGGCAAATTTAGAAGATTCTATGGAATTGCACACATGAGAGTCGATCGGGCTTCTCTTGCAGTTGCCTTTTTCTCCTTGAAGACTAACAATAGCTTTATCCTGCTCACTTAGTGATTCCGTAATCTTATTTGAATACTGAAAATCTGTCGATGACAAGTATGATGTCCTCCTAGTTACACGTGGACAACAATTCAAATTCTGAGATTTTGATAAACGAGCATGATTAACTATGTCGTTGCAAGGACAGTCAATTCCAGAAATGGAATGGCTCTGATTTGGCAGTTCCACCTTGTTCATTTTCGTGTACGTGTTGTTATTAGCACATACAGCGAGGCTGTTTTCCGTTAGTGTTACCTTCAGACAAGGTTAAAAATTAAACATACATAGCAACGGTGTCAGTATGCGATGTAAAAATACAGTACAAGTTCAAAGAACTACTTTAACAAGTTAATACTTACAGAGATAGTAGAAATCCAAAAATATATAACGAGAAATGTCATCAAAATTTTGATGGTACATAAAGATTTATCATAAAAAATCCGATTATAATAACATAAAGTAATATATTACCCTTGATACCATGCATTTAATGCGTGCCAACAGAGAACCTACAAAATTTACTACATTCTAAAATCTGTACCTGCTTTCGATATATAAGATACCATTTAAAGCTCCTTCAGGTTTAGGTATATACCTTAAAGGAATTAGATGAGACAACGGTCCATCTCTTGATTCAAATGGCCAACTAACAAGTGTAGCTGCTGTTTTTTTAACTTCTAACACGAAAAAAACCACCAATAACGTTTTGAACAGTCACACAACACAGCAAAACTGTCATCAGTCACTCAACACTAATGTGTCGTGAACTTTCTTGGTCAGCAGCAGACAACAACAACAGAACATCTAAAAGGAATGAATCAAGACCACGATTAATAATATTAAGTGTGACAGTAAACCATTGGCTACAAACAACTTTTGTATTGCTTGGCATGACTATGAATGTCATTGTGTACATAAAATCATATATACATACCTCTCACTATCTAGCAGTCTCACACGTATCGTACTTGACTGAAATGTTGGCTATTTCAGTAGTCGACACATTTGCATATTAAACTAAGCCAGCATTGATTGCACGGGTGGTAATAATAACTGTTTAAATCAAATTCTTGGACATTAGCTAAACTCAAATTGCATGCTTAACCAATCACACACCGCAGTAGAACTCTCTTGTGGTATTAGAAGCATAATTGTACATAAGTTATGCAGCCGAAATTCCAGTCAAACACAATGCATATATGTATTTGGAATGGCGTATCTAATAAAAAAACTAGTTCAAAACGGACCGTAGCACAGTCAGCATGATCAAAAGATGTAATCTGATGTACACATGCATTTTGTACTTATTGGTGACTCATGCGGATTTCCAGGTGTTCTTAAAAACAAAAAACTAAAAGGAATTAAACACATCGGAGGTTTCTGTATGCAGCATCATAAATCCTCTAAACAAACAAAATAAGTTCATACACGATTAAAATACATACCGGTGATTTGTTTGTTTGTCTGTTTGCGTGTGTTTGTGCGTGCCCCGGCATTTGAGTTTTCCGCTTCCTGTTTTTGAATACTGTGTGTGTTTAATCCAACTATATCAAATATGCATTCCAAAAAATTGACTACATATCGTACAATATGGTAAACTCGAGTTGAGTTCTGGCGAAAATAAGTCATTTGCATACCTGCTGTATAATAAATTTATACTTATTTACATGATTAACTTATTAACTCAA
The DNA here is from genome assembly GCA_029291075.1 of Eudiplozoon nipponicum. NCBI lineage: Eukaryota > Metazoa > Platyhelminthes > Monogenea > Mazocraeidea > Diplozoidae > Eudiplozoon > Eudiplozoon nipponicum. Next base: position 27,520 of record JAQBSW010000552.1, read on the forward strand.
GTTACAAATGAATAATTATGATCATCCACGCAATTAATGATGGCTAAATTTAAGACCAAGTGTGATGCAAGAAGTTAGTCTTAAATATTAACAGTGACAAGCTAAAACAGGAAGGATGACATCATGCAATTAAAAAATATCAATTTGTTATTAACAAGGATTCACTGAAGTAGGAGACGTAAAATAGCATTTTATTAAACCACTTAAACAATTGGTTACATACAAAGTGAAACCAATTATTTAAATCAATTTTGCGGAATTGAAATAAATAAACATTCAATTTTCTATTCAATTGCACAACATAGTACAACTACTGTAAGTTATACCTACAGACGAAATTCGACATTATTAGTCATCAGTAGAGCAAGACGATCGTGGTAGCGTAGAAGTCTTGAAAAAATTATCATTAAGCGTCACCGAAATAGAAGATACTGCAGTCTTACATTCGCCACCTCGATCTTCAGGGTAGTGTCAAGAGTAATTTCTGTTTCATCTCCGAGGATACCTGTGTTGTTCGGAAAGTATTATCTAATTTTTCTTTCCATATATATGAAGTGCGGTTTGATCCTCGCTAGTCTGGTTGCCGTCGTATTCTGATGATGATAATGGATGGCCGAAATGCGTCAGCGCATGCGACTAGCGGTAGTTTGGTTACGTTTCTTTAAATCAAGTTTGCGAGCTTGAAGTAAACACCAATCCCATTGTATTTAACCAGTCGTCAAACATAACAAAACTACCAACAATGACGCGTTTCGACCTTCCATGATCATCGTCAGAGAACGACGGAAAACTGACTAGCGAGGATCAAACCGTATTTCATTTAAATGGAAACCAAAATTAGATATGCGGCTCTCACCTCTAGTAGTCTTGCATATATCACCACCCGCGCAAGAAATTATTTTTTAATTTTATTGCCTATATATGTGTTTGGCGAAAGCTATAAACAGCTAATGTTCGTGACTGCATAGAAATTGTGCAGCCGACATTTCCAGTCACGTACAATGTATGCGAGAGCCGCATATCTAATTTTGCTTTCCATATATATGCAATGCGGTTTGATCCTCGCTAGTCAGTTTGCCGTCGTACTCTGATGATGGTCATGGAAGGTCGAAACGCGTCAGTGCGTTGCGACTGGCGGTAGTTTTGTTACGTTGTTCGACGACTGGTTAAATACAATGGGATTGGTGTTTACTTCAAGCTCGCGAACTTGATTTAAAGAATTATTGGAGAATGTCATTCGATATGCTGTTACACACACATCACGCTAGGAAAATGATTCCTGCTGTCATGAATGTGATACTCAGTAACAAACCGCAGTGCTTATATAATACTTTGAAAAGACAAGATGTGCCTCACATATAGAATTATTATTTTAAGCAATTATTACTTGCGTAAGTGATGAAAACAATTGTTTATGTCGAGTCGCGTATTTGAAATAGGCCAACCACATTATTTATGCAGACGCACAACAACGCGCAGTTCAGCCATTTTGCGCAATAGTAACAGAAACCAAGAAATACTTAGCCATTCCAAGCATAACTTTGGTAAAAAATACGTTTTTGAAAAAATATATGGCTTAAAAGCGCAAGTAGTTTTCGATTAATAAAGTAAAATTACAAAATTGTCTAAAGAATCAAATTACTTTAATTGTTATCACCACCTGCGCAACAAATGTTCATTTCAAAATCACATCACTATGTAGTGTGGTGTCTGCTCTATAATAAAAGATTAGGGGTGGTTAGTTGGAACTTTTAGTTTAAATAGATTCCATGCAAGCTCTAAGGCTAATCAAGAAACATTATTAGTATATAACTGCCTACTGTGTGTAGTGTGCCGCAGAGTCTCAGTAGCTAGAGCACCAGATTCAGAGGCAGACGTTCCAGGTTCGAGCCCAGTCCGCGGCAAATACTGGACAGTACGTTATGAGTTCCCAATAAGAACAAAACCGGTCTACTGGATGAATTACCTTTCCTACAATATACAATTCTTAGTTTATACTGACAAATGTAAGTATATAATGAGACAGGTGTTTATATCAAGATCGCAAACTTGATTAGATTATTGTTATCAGTGTCCGCGTAACCAACGTTCGTTTAATTATATAAAGACTCAAATTGCAGAAAATACTGTAATAAAATTTAGGTAGGTGCAAAATAACTGTGTTCTACAGGATTCATCAACTTAATGTAAACATTCTCCAATTAAATTACAAATAATTTGATTGCAGAAGCATAACAAATTGTGCACAAGAGCATATTGACGTTTTATCCGAAATTGGCTTAGTGCAATAAAAATTCGCGCGCGCGCGTGTGTGTGTGTGTGTGTTAGTACATTCCACAGGAAGTACGTTACAAAGTGCAGTAATGGTGGGATTTTGCCGTTAGTATGTGAACAGATAAGATTGTCTGTAAACATATCCTGTGATAAAAATGTTGTTATAAACTGCATCAAAGGCTACATGCACAAGGTATTTTTCTAAACACACAACGTCGACATTGAGTTAGTCCGTTATGTAAGCAGGCAGATGAAAAAGAAGAACGCAACGTCAAGTGTTCAACAGTCAGTGCAGTTGTTGCGAGTAATAACCAATATCGTCAAAAATTGGTGCCTATAAAAATCTAACGTTTTATCACTTGAACAAACGCATGGTAATCTTTCCGTAAAAAATGGATTTGTCAAATCCAAACCTAAGGATACACTGAGGTAAATTGTGCACATAACTATCATACGTCGGGAAGGGATATTGAGTGGGTTCGGTTTACCTGTTTGGGAGAAACGCTGTGTAAATCATCCTTGCTGCCCCTCGCACTTGGCAAAGACTTTTTCCGTTTGCTCGTTTGCTGTCGCAATCGTCTTGGAAAGAGAAAAAGAACGACTGACATAGGCAGAATCACAATACCTAGAACAACGCATAAAATGATCAAAAATTGTGCAAAAAGACAAAAAGTAAAAATGAAGTACAAAAAGGAAGTATAATCAAAGACAGATTGATGAATAATTTAAAATACAACGAATATACGAAAATTTCTAAGAGGTTTAACTGGATTTCGAATTGTACTTAAAATAGAATTTCAGAAAATTGCACTTATAAATATAAAAAGAAGGAAATTTGTCAATGATAATTAAAATTCTAAAAAGTAGGCAATTTTCAAATTTAATCAACTCATTTTTGATTTTCTAGAATTAGGCGGGTTAATGATTAAAGCAAAGTAGAAATATGCTAATTTTGTCCTTCAAAATAATAATTGTCTATTAATTAGACAGAAGCACTCCAATATCTTCACTTTTATCCATTTATAAAGCACAACTCTCTCTCTCTCTCTCTCTATATATATATATATATATATATATATATATATATATATTCATTATGAACTAAATATTGCAGAGTAAAAAAAAACAATTTGCCCAGCAGACTGGTGTCGACCTTATTAGGAACTCGTTAAGTAAAGTCAAGAATTTGCCGCGGACAGGAATCGACTAGAGACACATAATTTTATAAGTATGAAATTCTATCCACTGCGCCAACCTTGCCGCACGCTACACTCGATTTTCATTTATATACAAATTGATGGTTCTGGACAGCCTTTCCTCCTATTTGGAATATTTTAAGACCTAAAGTTCTAAATAGCCACTCTACATCTGCCATTGTACAACAGGAAACATGCCACTCCCGTGTGTATAACCGAACCAACTCAAATTTTAATAAAAGCCATATATAGCACATACTCTACGTCATCATCATCATCATCATCATCATTATTATCATCATCATCATCATCATCATCATCATCATCATCAACAACATCATCATCATCATCATCATCATCATCATCATGTACAGCCATACAAAAGCCAAAAGTGATTTATTTTTCATATTCCTCACAAAGTTTCAAATAGCTACCACCGATATATATTTGAGAAAAATATACACTATGACAACTCAATGCCGCGTTTTGCGTACGCGGGTAATAGCTGTACACGGGCAGTTACACAAAGATCCGATTTTTCACAATTTCCAATTTTGTTTTGTCTTTGATCGGGTTGACTTGTTTTTACTTCAACTGGAAATGCGGTTCTATCACATCTTTGTTTACTGGCGACGTTTCGGTGCCTACTTTCCAGCACCATCATCAGGCAACACAACACTGATCACAATAGCAGATTTAAGCAAATGTGGTAACCTCGTTCCAAAACCATTCTATTTATATATATTTGACTCAACACTATTTTAATCATAGAATTTGTCTCAGTAACTAAACTCAATATATAACTTTTTATAATTAGCAGACCAATCATTACCTCACCTATACATCATCTCATCTCGTATGCAGAATATTTTAGGGGAGAGAGACAGTATCGAACCTTTTGTTATTTGTTATAACTGTATTGCTACTATGTCACGGTAATCAAAATTTAAAAATGCTAAAACTAAAACCTTGACTATCATATACTGTATTTTATTTAAAGCCGGGAACTCTAATGTATACAATGGTGTGTGAGGTATTGCGCACATAGCAACAAATTAGTTCAAATATGGAGCAGCAAGTTACGTAGATGGATGGAGAGTGAATGTTATAGCGACGCTTAGGTGAACGATTAAAGAGAGAAAGATAGAGATAGTCTGGACAACTAACGTTTTTCAAAAAACTAATCGTAAGCACAATGCGAAGTTAATCAACTATTGGAAATAATTGCATAAGAATATTTGCTCATATGACTAAAATAATTCATTATATCTATATACATATATATCTAAATATAATATCGTAACACCTTTATATATATATATATATATATATATATATATATATATATATATATATATAGAAAAAGGACCATTGTTAATTATTAAACATGAATAATTTCTATTCTTATTATATATTTATTTATTACGTTAGTCACACCTTATATCAATATATAAAATACATGTCAATATGTATAAAAACATATATATGAATATAAGCAACAGTGTGAGACCAACATCCCTAATCCTATATATATATATATATATATATACATTAGTAATAAATATTTATTAGGTTATGCACCCTTATATTAATATATAAAATACATATCAATATGTATAAAAAACATATATATATATATATATATATATATATATATATATATATATATATATATATATATATATATATAATATCATATATATATATATATATATATATATATATATATATATATATATATACGTTTGCATATTTCTAATAAATTATTATTTTTCTCTTTTCTTACTGTTTTTTTTATTTACCAATTAATCAAATTGTATATTTATTTATTCACACCTTATATAAATATATAAAATACATATAAATATGTATAAAAACATATATATATATAAATATAAGCAACAGTGTGAGTTAAATGTCTTATATATATATATATATATATATATATATATATATATATATATATATATATATTTAGCATCTTAAATAAATATATAATTTTAGTGGTAATGTCTAAAATGATTAATGTCCGTATATATATATATATATATATATTATGTGTATAGAATAAACCTATCAATCTACCGATAGGCCTATCTATATATCCGTCTATCTATCACATTTTGGGTTCCTCTTAAAAGGATACATGGTAGCTATTAACCATGAATATCTTCTCTAGGACTAACGTATTATTCATTTATTAAGATATTCCTACCTTACATAAATATATAAAATATAAGCAACAGTGTAAGTCAAATGTGTCTTATCTAATGTCCTATCTACTAACCCTTGCTAAATCGGTATACCCTCTTCTGGAACATTTTTATTGAGAAAGATAAGTATATAGGAATTGATATTGGTACAGTTCATTCGCAATCAGTTTTCTATAAGCGAGGTTTTTTACTTAGGTTCCCACTTAATTCATGTTCCGCAGCCTCACGTTTTCTGACCATAGAAAATGCTTCATTAAATATTGGGCCCAATGATTTTTCTACCGATGTTACATTCATTACACCTTTTCCTGATTTATATATATATATATATATATATATATATATGTTTTTTATACATATTGATATGTATTTTATATATTAATATAAGGGTGCATAACCTAATAAATATTTATTACTAATGTACATATATATATATATATATATATATATATAGGATTAGGGATGTTGGTCTCATACTGTTGCTTATATTCATATATATGTTTTTATACATATTGACATGTATTTTATATATTGATATAAGGTGTGACTAACGTAATAAATAAATATATAATAAGAATAGAAATTATTCATGTTTAATAATTATCAATGGTCCTTTTTCTCTATATATATATATATATATATATATATATATATATATATATATATATATATATATATATATAAAGGTGTTACGATATTATATTTAGATATATATGTATATAGATATAATGAATTATTTTAGTCATATGAGCAAATATTCTTATGCAATTATTTCCAATAGTTGATTAACTTCGCATTGTGCTTACGATTAGTTTTTTGAAAAACGTTAGTTGTCCAGACTATCTCTATCTTTCTCTCTTTAATCGTTCACCTAAGCGTCGCTATAACATTCACTCTCCATCCATCTACGTAACTTGCTGCTCCATATTTGAACTAATTTGTTGCTATGTGCGCAATACCTCACACACCATTGTATACATTAGAGTTCCCGGCTTTAAATAAAATACAGTATATGATAGTCAAGGTTTTAGTTTTAGCATTTTTAAATTTTGATTACCGTGACATAGTAGCAATACAGTTATAACAAATAACAAAAGGTTCGATACTGTCTCTCTCCCCTAAAATATTCTGCATACGAGATGAGATGATGTATAGGTGAGGTAATGATTGGTCTGCTAATTATAAAAAGTTATATATTGAGTTTAGTTACTGAGACAAATTCTATGATTAAAATAGTGTTGAGTCAAATATATATAAATAGAATGGTTTTGGAACGAGGTTACCACATTTGCTTAAATCTGCTATTGTGATCAGTGTTGTGTTGCCTGATGATGGTGCTGGAAAGTAGGCACCGAAACGTCGCCAGTAAACAAAGATGTGATAGAACCGCATTTCCAGTTGAAGTAAAAACAAGTCAACCCGATCAAAGACAAAACAAAATTGGAAATTGTGAAAAATCGGATCTTTGTGTAACTGCCCGTGTACAGCTATTACCCGCGTACGCAAAACGCGGCATTGAGAACCTGAATGCTGACACACCGCAAAATATTAACTTCAAAAACTACTTATAGGTCTTTGCCTGCCTATTGATAATTGAATAGATAATTTAGGTTTAGTTTTTTTTCTCCTACTATGGCTGGGTTTAATCATATAAAATATTATCCATACGACGCATAAATTTGACGAATATCGATAGTATGATGTTTAAAATAACATATAATGTGTACGGTTCGTGGTGTAAGGATATAACAGATTCCTGACTGCAGCAGTTCCGGGTACTAGTGAAGATCTGTGAGAACATCCTTAAACAGAAAATGGAGCATTAAGCTATGTGGAATTTTACTTTCATCTCCATTTCTCTTAAGTGTATTTATTCACATCAAAGTATATACAATAATCACGTCTGTATAATTATGTTGAAAAGTTTTACAAATCCGATAAAGAATTGTCACGTAATCGTGTGCTAAGGTTGAATAGCAATTTGGTTCTATAAGCCCTAGGTACAGTACTTGTGTATTAAGCTAGCCGACAGAACGTGAAATCTTGTGGGATAACTCCGCAATGGTTCAGACAGCTTTATTTGTTATTACTATATATATATATATATATATATATATATATATATATATATATATATATCATGATCATGCAGAGCTATACAAAAGCCAAAAGTGACTAATGTTTAACTGCCATATAATCACATAAGTGATTCATGGTTATATGTGGACTGTAAACGTACACCAGGTCGCCCATTCCTAATGATGGTCTGTATTCGGAGATTTCCTTCTCTTAGATCGTCTGCCAACAAAGAATGATGAGCATTATCTGCCCAGATGCCAGTGGCAAAAGTTTCCTTCAGCAGCAGAAACTTGCCCTTCGTGTCTCGCACGCTTGCTCTCATTCCGTCAGTACACAATAAAAGTTACAGCGCAGTTAATATATATATATATATATATATATATATATATATATATATATATATATATATAACAAAGTTCCAAGAAGCACACATATAGAAACTTATGAATACATATCAAACAACAAAATCATAAAATATTGCAGCCGTAAATACTTTCATCCATACATATATGCACAACTACATACCTAAATAGACATATAAACATACATAACGGCATAGATACAACGATACACACACACAAAACATACAAGCATACTATGTACATATACTTAAATATAGATACAAACATGCGTAATGAATACATAAATCTATGCATAACCAAAATATATAAAAATAGAACTATGTACATATGTATGCATCTAAACATACTTACATACTTACATTCATGAATTAATGTATATATAAATATGCCCGTAAACATAAAGGCGTACATATATGCATGTTGTATATAAACCTACTAGAATACATGCAAACACACACATAAAGTTATATATATATATATATATATATATATATATATATATATATATATATATATATATAAATGCATACATACTTATATATTCCAATACACAAACATATAAATACATATGAACAAATGCCAGCATAAACACATAAAAATAGACATCACACATACATATAAACTCATAATTAAGTACATAAAAACATACATATACTAAAATATATAGAACTATAAAACTATACATTTATGCATACACACATACCTGAAAAATACATTAAATGATACTTACGCACATGAATACAAACATACAAACAAACTCAAATGCAAATATACGTCAATTGATATATATATATATATATATATATATATATATATATATATATATATATATATATATATATATATTCAAACTTTAAATCAGTAATCTATATGAGAAGAAAAAAATTAATGCGCCAAATTGACAATTCTACAAAAAATAAATAACCGAATCGTTAAACCACTAATACATTAGCTTCATTTTTCGCTTCGCTTACTTATTCTTCTTCATAGCAAAACAAGAAAACTAGATAAGTTTTCTTGAAGACTCATTTTATTATTTGAAAAGCACTCACCCATCCGTTGACCTAAACATTCTTGTTCTGTTTCTCAAAAATATAGTCATTCTCGCAACAAATACCTAACTAGCTCATTTATGTATTTCACTTGGCACAGAACCTTGTTTTCTCTTTGTCCTGACTCTTTCTCTCTCTCCCCCCTCTCTCTGCTTCGCGGAACCAATACGCATAAGTGTAAAATTCTACAGGTATATATAGAAGGGTTCTTGAGAAATAAGGAAAAGACAATAAAGATGAACGGCTAAATGCTTGATTTTAGAGAAGAGTAAGTAATAAAGCAGAGTACTAAAATCGTGAGAAAATGCGAGTATTTTGAAGTATATTTGTTTTGTAAAACGCAAGTCGGGCGTAAATTGACTTCTATTTTTTTCAAAATCAACAATTTTTTAGCTAATATATCCATGGACGTAAGAGTTAAATAACGATTACTATTTTGAATATGAACAAGGTATATAATTGAAGTGGTTAGCCTGTTTCGCTCAAAATGTGACGAGTTTTGATAGCTAAAAAATAATCAACCTTGATGACAAAAACAAAATTCCGCCAGCATTTAAATTATTCGTTTAGAATCACGTACCAAAACACAGTTTCACATGCCTGTTCGCACGGAGAGAGTGATGGCAGACATCGCCGGAACAGGCTTAAATCCAACAATCAATCTATCAACATGAAAGGGACGACTGTACCGATCACTAGGCAAAATAGTTTAATGAATTTCATAAAATCAAACAAGTTGGCCTATTTTGTGCCTGAAAAATAAGCCGTGACAGTCAGTCGAAAAACCAAGACAAATACTTTGAAATAAGTTCCAGACTTAATAATATTGTTAAAAAGAACCGTCAACTATCACAGTCTAGTATTGATCCAGTGGTATTGGGATCACTTATCTAAAGAAAATCAAAACGTGTGGAAGTACACGTGTTCAGGAAATATGGTCGTCCAATCCAATGCAACATACGACCCATATGAGAAGCCAAGAACTTGTAGACCATCAACATATCTATTGTGGGAACCCAGAATATAATCGCGTGAAAATTATTTATAATGACGAATGAGATAGTTTGGCGAACTCAATGTACAAAATATACCGATACCTGAAGCCGTATATTATTTTACATTTTTTTGTTGATCATTAGTTAATATTAGAGGGAAGTAAAATAAGGATGGAGTACATTATGGTGATGATGAACATATGTATGTCCTCTACTTATTTTACATCTGGAAAATAATTTTAGAAATCAATTATGTGTTCTCATGCGACAGCCTCTGTCGGTTCCCAAAGCAAACATGTTTATGCATTAATTGGAAAGAAATCTAATAAAGATACTCTTCAAGTCCAAATTGTATCTACGTTTCTCAGATAATACATTAGTGATCTGGAATCCTGATTATGAATATATCGAGGGTTTATTCAACTTAGCTAATCAAATTCGTGAACTACAGTTTACGATTTGGATTAATCGGGCGAATTCCAGTTTTGTGAAGTCAAATAAATTTGAAATTGTCATATTTATAAGGTTCCGTGCACTTGGATCATTCGTAATTTCAAATCAAATTATTCGTACCGGTTGCAATACGGTATCTTAGCGTCATTGATAATAAGTAGTCTTAGCTTAACACATAAATTGGCCAGTTGGAATTAAGCAGACCGCGATAACTATTCAGTGCTAATGGATATCCGCGAAAGTCAACAGAAGCAACGATGATGTCGTACGAACAGTTAATCCAAGGTCGAAGTACACAAAATACCTGATAGATAAGGAAGGAGGATCGTAGAGCCATTGTATCGTCGGACTCTAAACTGAGCAAAAAAGTAGAATCAATAGCATGGAAATGCAATATAATATAATATAATAAGACAGTCGCCTACCCTTGGTGTTACAGTTCCTATGCAGATGAAATCACAAACACACTCAAAGCAAGAAGAGGACACAGAATTTCATGCAAGCATGGGTATGTTGCCATATCTGATCTTGTATTTCATTCTGTGAAGACTGGGATCACAATTAACTGGACTGATTGAGAACGCATAGCGATATGTAGTCGTAGCAGAACGACGAGGTTATTTATGGAATCTATTGATTTTAGATCCAGAAATTATAGTATGAATGAAAAAGCGGGAGAAAATCGCTAGGTTCCATTTTGAACTAGTGATAGAAAGTGATGGTTGCAAGAAGCGGAATTAGAAACTAGATCCAGCAAAAGATTAAGAATATTGGATTAAGGTTAGCTTATTAGTGTGCTTATAGACTTAATACTGGTTAATCAATTATTTAAGTACAAACCTTAAAATGTTCATCCTTTAACGGTTATCTTATTGTATATATCTAAGGGCCTTACTAGATTTACCACCAATAAATGGACTTTTACCTTAATTATCACCTTTTCTTATAATGATCATTATTTTGATAGGCAATTTTTTTGCCTGACCTTCATTTAATTTAAATACATATTTTAAAAGTCTTCTATTATACCAAACTTGTGATCACTTACCCAGGCATTCTTTTACTACGGGTGTATATGTATTAATGAACTAATATCCCTAACCACTAAGCCATTTCACATGGTAAGAATAAAACAATTATTTTGACACGTGCAAAGGGTAAATTAATATTTAGTCACTATAGTTTCACTTAGATGGATGTACACGAATATGCAACTGCATTAAACTGAATACACAGCAGTTATAGACACACATCTAACTAGGGAAACGTCAGCAGCTATTTTTAGATCAAACATTCTTAACTATAAAAAAGCACTTTAAATGAAAATTTACCAATGCATTGTTTGACTTTACATTAGTTGATGAATTGGTAACTGAAGGTAGAGCATGAAAAGGAATTCCCAAAATTTTCCTTTTAGAAGAGGAACTGGGAATAATCTTGTGTTGGCACAAAATGGATAAGGTAGTTATGTAATATCTAGTATCGCATGAAATCTAGAAATTTACATCTGAGCTAACGCTAAAGGCATTGTTAGAGTTAACAATGGTATAATGTATGATATGAAGATTTGATCCTATGCAAAGTAATGTCTAAAAAAATCTATGCTTGCATAAAAAACGTTGTGACAATCAAACAATCCAGATGAAGAAAACAGAGTACTGAGGGGAAAACTTTATTTGTTGAGACTAATCTTCGTCGTCTTTTAAGAAACATGGCACGCGTCTATTGTGTGTATTCATCTTGACCAAATAAATGTTATAACTACCCTTGTATTCAATACCTGCTCAATACAAGGACTATTATGAATGAAACAAAACTAAATAAAGGTTACGAACATGACTGTATAGAAATTGTTCAACTAGTATTCCAGTCAAGTAGAATGAATTATTCAAATCAAGTATACGAGCTTTATATAAATACTACTCCAATTAAATATACATCTGTCAGTATAAACTAAGCAATGCGATACAGTAGACAGTCGCCGACTCCGAAGCAAACATGCTCCGGTCCGAGCCCAATCCACGGTAAAATTACCGACGGTACCTGAATTAGACTGAACGCCAGACTGATCGGAATTAAAAACTACTTCACCTATTATTTCATAAATCAGTTTTTCATTGTAATTTAATAATTCCCACGGAAGGTCTAAATGCCCCAATATCAGAAATTGACAGATTTTATATACTTAACGAATAGTTTAAAACGTGATTGGTGCTTATTTCAATGTCGCAAAATTAATTTAAATAATAAATTGAGGCTGTTGCTCAATACCTAAGCGAAATGACGACAAAAGACAAAATAGCGAAGATTTCCATAAAATTTGTGTCTCAATTTCATATCACTGATGCAAATAGTGTAATGCTCTATTACCATCTAAAAATAAAACAGCTACTTGGTTTATAGAAAATGTACTTTATTACGGTCTGTCACGTGATGCAGATAGAAAGTATAGAAAAATATCTAGCTAGTTTCAACTGGTGCAATTATTGGCAAGATTATCGATATCTGACGCAAAGCAAGGCGTAACATCGCTAGGTGCACAAAAAAGCAATGCTTAAAACTATATATATAATTGAAAAATAAGAAAGCTAAATAAGGTAAGAGGTTAAGTCCAGTTAAAATAAAATGACTACGAACAAACTCCTACTACATATCTTAAACATTCATGCTGCTAAACATGTCACTGTTCAAGAACTTGCCTTAGGGAAAAAATATTACCTAAACAGCCTCATTCAAACCGGAATCCGATTTGATCTTCTATATTATGTAATTCACGCGAAGCGCTAATACGGCATAGGACAATCGAAGCAAATAACCTAGATACGATTGGAATTCAAGCTTATACCACGATGGTTACTCAACAGTCGTTCATCATTATCGTTTCGCATTGGGCTTAAAGTTACCCTCCCCCTAAACGAAATTCTGCGTTACTTGAGCATTCATATCATCCATAACCAAGACTATGTCTTAAAATGTTGCTTTACATAGCAAAGAGCTTAGGTCGGAGTAAAAAACGTCCTGCTGTCGTCTGTGCTGTAATCGGTGTGAGCATGTGTAGATACAAAGGATAGGTAACATTTAAAGTTTATGGGATTGATGTTAGTAAATTTATTTAAGCGTGCCGCACAAAGGTGGCTGTTTATAGGGATCTATTCAGTTAAACAAGCCTTAGCTCGTGAGCCGAGGAAAATATCGATGTCCCATTTACCGGCTTGGGAAAACTCCGTGAAACCAATAACGCTAAGTAAGTTTGGTGACCCAGTGCTGTAATGTTCATAGGATTCTAAATTCTGGTTTCAGATACGCAAAATACATCGATTTCTAATTTATTAAAGGTACGTGCAAGAGCTGTTGTCCAGTTTGTTCTAATGTTCGCACATTAAATGCACTGAAGTTAAAACCTAAATAAAGTTTAATGAATGGTAGTTTACTTAAACTATGTTCGATAATTTGGCCATCCGATATTGGGCTCAGTGACATGGTCAACACCCACCATATTCATGGCATTTAAAGGGCGTTATTGTTGCATTGAGAAGAGGAAATGGAAGGAAAAGAGGCAAAATAGGAGATGGAGGTGTATTCAGTAGCCAAATTTCACTTATTCATCTTGCACAACTCAGCAAATAAGGTAACCCTCTTTATCTTGCGCGACGGCAGATGTAGTGCAGTTTATGGTTTTATGTCAACTGTAAAAGAACACAAGCTCATCTATTCATAGTTGGTAAATGCTTTTTGACGCAAAATTTAACAGGGTTGGCGACAAAATAGACAGCGCGAAAAGCTCATGATAAAATATCAAGAGCATTTACATTCAGCGAACACAATGACGCATGGCAAAGCTTTCCCACATACATAGCATATTTTAGGATTTAAGGTATGATTTTACGTGTAAGCGTTGTTTTGTCTGTTAAATGCATATCTTCAACTTTCGGAATCTTGATTATAGTCCGGATCTCTATACCAGATGGTGGAAAACTGGGTATTTCCTTTACCACAAGAATTTTACATGCACGAGTACATAGATTAATGGAGGAGCATACTATTTCCGCAGTAATTTCTAGAGAGACTTTAACTACGACGCAAGCTAACCAGGCCTCTTTACCGAAACCCAAATTCTGCTATGCTTCAACAGACAGTGACACGAAGAAATAGGACAACAACAGAGGCAACCACATCTTCCCAGGCGATAGAGGCTCTTTTCGCTCCTCTACTATGATTTATAAGGGGGGGGGGGAATTGAACAAACTATATGCGACAGCTAGAACTCTGTGATTTGGTTCTATGAGAATATTTTGTTCAAATTCAAAATAGCTTTCAGAAATTTAAAAATGTAGCGACAGCCAGACATATTCATCGGCAACTCTCGATACAAGACGAACTTTCCGATGTCATAAAGTAACATAAGAAAATCTAATTGAAAACTGGCGACAAGACGCCGCTCAACAAAACCTATGACAATGCACTAATATTGGACATTTTGTGCGATTTCTTGGCATATATTAGCAGTGTAAAAACAGAAAAAATCGGAACCAACAGCAAAAGATTCAGATAGGCTATTAATGCTATTAACAAAAGTGAATTTATTAATGTAGATGGATTTGACCGCATTTTTCGAGTGCGGGACAATTGACTGCACTCTTAGGTCTGTAAAATCTTGAATATTGCATATTTTCAGGTGCTCTGATTATTGGCCTTGATTGATGGGTTCTCACTTGTCCCTTCTTTTTTAAGCCTTCCATCAGCTGATTGTCTGAAAATGACGTTGGAACAAGATTTTCCATTGTTCTTTTTCCTAATTTTCGAGACCGAATTTCCAGTCTCATCTTCAGGGTTGACACAATACGCACAGGAATAAAACACAACTTGTGGCAAATGTGGTATCCTCATTCAAGACAGATATATTTATATTTATTTTAATTCAAAAGGTATTTTTTAATTGTCTTCCTAATATCCGGTCATCATACCTAGTCTCTAATACTCAAGTGTATACAAAAACTTATCCCTGTTCCCCTCCCCGCACACAACCACCTATAAACACATGTGTAATCTACTAACGTCATTTTCAGACAATCAGCTGATAGAAGGCATAAAAAGAAGAGACAAGTGAGAACCCATCAATCAAAGCCAATAATCAGAGCACCTGAAAATGTACAACATTCAAGATTTTACCGACCCGCATAAGAAAAATACGGTCAAATCCACAACAAGAAGGACAGCACTACGCAAAAAGATTCAATATTAATGTAGATTTAACATCCCCATTGATTGAACATCCCCAATTACTTCACTATACAAAACGTCACCTGTAATGGGCATAATTTATTCATAAGTATACTTCACAGTATATTTCTAATTAGGAAGAAAAAAACAAATTAATAACAAAGTGGATAAAGGCCATTTATTTCGAAATTATTAAACTTCGCTTTACAATCTTTCATCTATATACTTCAATAACAAAAGCATTTTTGCAACTCACTTTTGTCTTTCCAAAATGACACGAACTGATGGGTGTATAATAAATTAAAATAAATTTCAACATACACCACAATAATATTTTGGGCTCACTTCTATTGACAGAATTTTCTATTTCGTGGCTGTTTCAGAGGTTCAGCACTAAAACTAAAACCTCGCGGAAACGAACCTAAGGTAGTATGATTAAATCGAGTTTGTAAATCTTGTCTATACATTTTTAAAAGTTGTCATAGTTTTTGCTTATAGACACTAAACCAGATTTAACTTCAGATTGAGTGACATCACGCGCATATAAATTACTAATCGAAGTACAATGAATAGGCGATGAGGACCTATCAATCAATGGTATAGAGGATAGTCCTTCTGAATTAAGGAGAATCTACAAAATCTCATTGCGCAATCTGGAGACGAATCCGTTTTAAATGAGTGGAAGAGCGTCTTTGCTGAACCCCATCAACAAAGGTGACAATAACACTCCTGTCAACTACCATAGCATCAGTTTAATTTGTGCTACGTCAAAGATGATCACCACTACTTTCATCAGGAGGACACGTGAAGAGCGAGAGAAGCGGACTAAGCGGGCCCAGACAAGATTTTAACCAAAAATCCGATACGTGGACAATACCACACTCTTCAGTTGTGCCACGGGCATCAGCGGTCTATCATTGTTATTTTTATAGACGACTCAGCCACTTTCGATATTGTCACCTGGAAATCTTAAGGTGAACTGTGCTTAATGATGGCGTATCGGTCTGTTGTGATCATTCGGTCAGGATTTGTACTTGTACTGGTCTTTCTAAAACTTTGAGATTATCAAACGAATATTTGTTTCGCGAGTATCGTTAGCGTTCGAAAAAGATTTTTAACTGCTGCCACCAGTTTCATTTTCTTGGTCATAAGGCCTTTCCTCAGATAGGTGATTGTGGCCGGTTTGTTGACCTCGAATGCGTTGGGGAAGTTCTGCACACGGCAGAAAAGGAAGACGAGCGTCAGATGCCATTAGTTGCGCTCAAGTTTCGATCCGGTAAGTTTTAAAGCTTAACGCATCGTAAACATTCGATATGGTCAATATTGACCAGGCGCATATGATCAGCCTAAATGGCAACCTACTTTCAGTCGTCAAGTATTTCGTTTACCTAGGATCTTGTGTGATATAAGATGGATCGGCTTCTGTTGAAAATTCCAGATGTATTACTCTTTCTGCAGCTGCCCTTTGTATATTGTGCAAATCACACTTGAATCTTGTCTATTTCATTATGCATCAAGTCAAGAATACTGTCGGTTCTCCTTAATGCTGCGAAGTCTAGCCGCCAGTGTTTAGAAAATTTTGTATATCGATGTATTTGATCATTTTGATTTAGGTTTCTGTCAGCTGAGCGTGAATTGGCATTACTCAAAGGCACAATCTGCGAGACAACCAGCTGTATACGGCAAATCTTTGACGCAAAATTACCATCAAACCTTTTATTGGAACGATCACTTCGTTGATAAGAGCATTGTTTGAGGGGGCAATTTAAAATGATGCTAGTCAGGCCACCGAGGTAACTCCAGTCAATGGCCGAGATCGCAGAAGTTTTAGGCCAGTCATCTCTTTGCCAAATACTATTATTCGCGATATCGATCATTTGATTTCGCCGCACTGTAACCTCACCAACAAAAAAGCACTTGGACGAGTAAAAATCTGAGAGAAAAGTGACAAAGGGAGTTCAGTGTGTAGTCCTAGTTAATCATACCTTATTGGCATTGACTTCTCTGAGATCTAGATCTCCGTTTGTGTAGATATATTTGGACGTTACAGTTTTGAATTGAATTTTGCCCATAAATTTAGGAAACTTTCACTTAGACAAAAAAACTTCCACCTTCTTGTCATATTTATCTCTAGCTACATAACTTCAGTGTAAATCTTTGCAAACTTGCCCGAAATAAATTACAACAGGAGACATTTTACTCCATGCTAGTGATTGCCTAAAGAATCGGGATCTCGTGCGGTCTTTTCGAATACCAGCATAAAATTGAACCTACGGAGATTTATACTGAGTAGACAGACTCTACATCAAATAGAATAAAATAAAGTAACTGCTGCCGAAAGCAACCGCATACATCAAATATAATTGTTTTCAAAATTATTATAAAACCAATCTGCAATAATCCGTTATTATTTTACGTCTTATAATTTACAGCAAAATATAAAGCTTGGCAAGTCAAACGGATACAATCTAGCTAACGAAAAATTTTATAAATCGAAATAACGATGAGCCAACCTTGAAGAACGAATGATTTCACTATTCTCACAACAAAAAGAGATACAACTACTTCATATGCCGAAAATAATAAAGCCGAATTGAGAGCCCGAAGAATTTATTCGTTTACTAATTGGTATAAAAAGACCTTGAATATTGGCAAGTAATTTGTTCGTAAAAAAAACAAAAATCTACCCGAAAATAAACAGGAAGTATCGAAAACCTATACTGCGTCAGATAAATCCATAAAGGAAGTACACAAATAAAATATTGGAAAGGAAAATAATCAGAAAACGAAATGTTGCCACTTTAAAAAGCCCGTACAGCCTAGCGATCAAACAGTAATTGTAAAGCGCAATTGTGTATTAAGTTTTGCGCATATAGTAGCAAAATAATTCGAATAGGACCACAAGGATAGACCAAAGACAGCATGTACGGAAGTTATAATCTAATGTGCACATTCGCTTCGTGCATAATGGTGACTCATCAGTTGGAGCCGATATTACGCCCTATACCCACTATATATTTTGTTGAAGAATGTGGGACAATTGGAGAGTACAATTTTCAATACGAATGTGTAAACTTACAGTAGTAGAACTAACTTCATATAGTCTTCGAAAATGCGACTTCAAAGCAAATTGACTATATATAATAGATATAACAAGCCTGTAAAGGATACCAACACTATGGTTGCCGAGTCGGTACATGTTACCAACAAAATGGATTTCAAGATATGACAAATTTCATTTAAGTTGAGAATTACAATTATTTCTGAACATCTGCTACTCTAGCAAATAAATACACTTTGGCCTTGATCAATAGCAGTTATAACTTTTCGCGGTAATCATGACATCAATCAATTAAATATATAACGGTTAGATACTGTTTATTGTGGAAAATACCTACATATGCGAGTGTAAATTAGGTATTGCGCACCTAGTATAAAATTAGTTAATATTTGACCGGAGGGATAAACCAAAGTCGCATGAACACGCAACACCTAAAACACAATTTCATACATATTAGTTCTCCGCGACAAACAGTATTTAATAATTAAAAATTTAAAAAAATTTGCGTGTTATCAATGATCGGAATCGGAGTTCAACGTACTCATAAATACGTAGCCCGCCCACCAAGCGCTGATGAAACCCGGGTCCGTTCTGTCCACATCACGTCCAACCATCAGAAAGTCGTGTGAAAACAAAAAGGTGACAACGCCGAGGCCATAGCCAAAAACTGGACCCAAAGCAGCAGCGGCATACTGTGATGCTACGTATACACATGCACGAAAATAATAAATGAGTAAAAATGAAACTTATACAAGGAAGTTGGCAAAATATAAGTGCTAGCTAAAATATTATAAATGATGTATATTATTAATATAAATTCATTGCACCGAATGTTGCAATTACATGAAGACTTGTATGAGCTTTGAATACTATAAGCACAATCTAGGAACTGAATTGAGAAAAATAATGCTTACTTTCAAAGCCGCAAAAAGGTGAAATAAACATATTTATTAAAAACTATGCCAAAAACGCCAATAACTCAATTAAGTATGTGAAAAATATGCAACTCTGGACACAAACAGGGATATTCATAACCCATTATAGCCCATTGATGCATTATAAATTGCAAGTTTTCTAGCCCATTAAACTATTAATCCAATACACATAAGCAAATATCGATTTAAAATACAGTTAACATTATAAATTTCTGGTCTCACAATTGGTGAAAGCTAAACGGTAGAACCGGCAGCGTTATCTTAAACCCCACCTGTGTTAGTGGGAAACAACATTTTCTTAAACACCAAAAAATGCACCATTAAAATATGCTGTTGGGTTAATTATTTTTCTTGCTTATGTACCTTAGATTCAGGGTAAGTAAGGAGGTACGCGCCTTTCTATGCAAATTCATTACTAACAGAGCAAAGTTCTCGCTATAAAACACACAGTGAACTGTCTTGTCTCGAATGATACAGAGGACAAAGATCGAGACATTTAAAAAATCATATTGGAGTACACAGTGTGAGAAACAGATCGACGTTTCTGTATGCAAGCACGTACGTGCATACGTGCACGTAAACACACACACACACACATATAATATATATATATATATATATATATATATATATAATGTGTATTTGTTTGTGTATGTATACAGATGTATGTTTTGTGTGTATATGTACATACACGCATATGTATGCGTGTATGAATGCATGTGTGCGTGAATATACGTAAGTACGTGTATTCAAGTATGCATGTTGTATGTATGTATTTATTAGGTGATCTAGATTTGCGTGTAATGAATTGATATAGCTACAGAATAAGACAAATTAAGGGAATCTAACCGATGACGCGAAAATCTAAAAGATCTAATATTTCTATGCACTTACACAGTAATGTGTATATTTATTCTAACAGACATACGGCCATTGATTCTAAGGTAAAAACTCACAAAGATGATGATCATGTAAGGTCGAAACGCGTCAGTGCGTTGCGACTGGCGTTAGTTTTGTTATGTTGTTCGCCGACTGGTTAAATACAATGGGATTGGTGTTTGTTTCAAGCTCGCAAACTTGATTTAATGAATTGTTACCACCAACCGCGCAATCAATTATTGTTTAATTGTATTCTCTATATATGTGTGTGGCGAAAGCTGCAAACAGTTAATGTTCGTGACTACATAGAAATTGTGCAGCCGACATTTCCAGTCAATTTCAATGTATGCTAGACTGCTAGAGGTGAGAGCCGCATATCTAATTTTGTTTTCCATATATATGAAATGCGGTTTGATCCTCGCTAGTCAGTTTGCCGTCGTACTCTGATGATGATCATGGAAGGTCGAAACGCGTCAGTGCGTTGCGACTGGCGGTAGTTTTGTTATGTTGTTCGCCGACTGGTTAAATACAATGGGATTGGTGTTTACTTCAAGCTCACAAACGTGATTTAAACAATTGTTAACTTCACCCGCGTACTCAATTATTGTTTAAAGATACCTGCGTTTAATATTCTTATCTTTACAAGAACATATAGGATACCACCCCATTTTTATTCCAGAGTATTATTTATTTTCGCATATTTTTATATAAACGATGACGTAGTTGTGACACAAAGTGGGTAATCTGTGATTTACAATAGCTAAACAACTTACCAACTAATACAGGCTTTAAAGCGTGAAAATAAAAAATAAAACTTACATTTCATGAATTTAGAATAAAGCAATCGTATTTATAACACTTTCTGAATAGACGAGCCTGTAATACTCATAAAGTGCATAATACTTATTAATTATTTTAGATGTTCAATGATACGTCACTTTTATTTTTTCTACAGTGCGGAATATTGAATGAATTTTATTGATTTCTAAAAATTGATAAATGCTGGTAATGAAAATAACATTTTTTAAATGCCGCGATAAAGCTGTAAATGTATAACATCCTTAATATTAAAAATTCTATTTTGCAATTCTTCATCATTAAATATAGCATTTAATAATGATCAAAATACTATAACTATGATTTTATCAATATATTTATGACTATAGTTTCATGTATAGAACTCAAGCTATTAGAACAATTCTAACAAGTAAACGATCATTGATTGCGCAGGTGGTGATACTAATTATTTAAATCAAGAATGCGAACTTGATATAAATACCCGTACAATTATATAGACATTTGCCAGTAAAAACTAAGCTTTGTATAATGTAGAAAACGCAACTTATCCAAGACCGATTTCGTTCTTATTGCGAGCTCTGTCCGAGGTAAATTATAAAACGTACGTGATAATTTGACGATAAAGTTGAAACCGGTCACCGGATGCACTGTCTATACTACCTTAAAAAGAAATTAGGCTATACAGACAGATGTGTTTATAATGGGATTGGTGATTACATCAAACTCATAACTTTGAATTAATATGTACACGTTACGAGTCCGCTGCTACATTTGGGCTTCTCTACCGCAATTAGTAATGAATATAACTGTCAATGGAATCTTTATTGAGAAGAATTCAGTTTCTAGCATACCCATACATGTATTTGCAAAAAGTGATGATATTATAAGTGTAATTTAACAAATGATAATAAATTTGAAATAGGTAACATAGATTTGTTTAGTAAGTCTGGAGATGTGTTTAAAAATATCCTGATTGTTTATATAAATTGAGTATTTGTAAATTGGCATTCAATTTTGATAATCAAAACTGGCTCCCCTTTGGTTTCCATTTGAAGTAGTTTTATCGAATTTGCCTAAAAGGTCAAATCGATTACAAAATCATTGATTGTGCGGGTGGTGCAAGCAATTCTTTATATCAAGTTTGCGAGATTGAAGTAAACACCAATCCCATTCTATTAAACCAGTCGTCGAACAACATAGCAGTACTACCGTCAATCGCATGCACTGACGTGTTTCGACCTTCCATTATCATCATCAGAGTAATACGGCAAACTGACTAGCAAGGATCAAATCGCATTGCATGTACATGGAAAGCAAAGTTAGATATGCGGTACTCACTTCTAGTAGTCTCGAATAAATTGTACTTGATTGGAAATGTCGGCTGCACAATTTCTATGCAGTCACAAGCATTAAATGATTGCAGCTTTCGCCACAAATAAATATATAGGCAATACATTTAAACAATAATTGATTGCGCGGGTGGTAGTAACAATACTTTAAATCAAGTTTGTGAGCTTGAAGTAAGCACCAATCCCATTCTATTAACCAGTCGTCGAACAAGATACCAGTACTACTGCTAATCGCATGTACTGACGCGTTTCGACCTTTCATGATCATTATTAGAGTACGACGGCCAACTGACTTTCGAGGATCAAATTGCGTTGCATATATATATGGAAAGTAAAATTAGATATGCGACTCTCACCTCTAGTGGTCTCGCATACATTGTACATTACAGGACATGTCGGCTACATAATTTCAATGCAGTCACGAAAATTTAACTATTTACAGCATTGGCTATACACACACACACACACACACATATATATATATATATATATATATATATATATATATATATATATATATATATATATATATAGAAAGAGAGACAATACAATAAATACAATGGAATTGGTGTTTACTTCAAGCTCACAAACTTGATTTGAAGAATTGTTACCACCACCCACGCAATCAATGATTATTTAATTTATTGCCTGCGTGTATGTGTGTGTGGCTAAAGCTGCAAACAGTTCATTTTCGTGACTGCATAGAAATTGTGCAGCCGACATTCCCAGCCAAGTACAATGTATGCGAGACTACTAGAGGTGAGAGGCGCATATTTAATTTTGCTTTCTATAAATATGCAATACAGTTCAATCCTAGCTAATCAGTTTGCCGTCATGCTCTGATGATAATCACGGTAGATCGAAACGCGTCAGTGCGTGCAACGGACGGGAACTTTTCTATGTTGCTTGACAACTGATAAAATACAATGGGATGGGTGTTTACTTTAAGTTCGCTTAATTGATTTAAAGAAAGTCAAATCATGTTCACGGATTTCAGGCAATCCAAATTGATCCAGATTTATAGCATTGGCCAACTGCGATGAATTTCATGTATAAGATGGTTCTGCTTTACTTGACAATGAACAAATATTGAATAGACATCTGATTTTGGGTCGATACGCAATTCAAGAATAGGTTTTGTAAACGCCTAACAAACTAACTTACATCTCCAACAGTACTAGACTAGGATTTCAGCTACACTGGTGAGTTATAATTTAGTTGAAAAATGCATATAAAAATGCACTTGATAGAATTTTCAAGTAGCCGATAAATCTCATGATCTATCAAGGTGTCTGACAAGTGGACCTAGAAAGCAATTTAATGTGCCATTATACACACGTTCTGCTGTTATTATTATATCAGATCCGATAACAAATGGAATGAAAGGAAAGCACGAGGAGCATTACGATTGAAAAACAGACTTTGACTTACAGTTTTCCTTGCCTGTCTATAACAAACTTGTATAATATTGTAGAGTTATATTAAGCATCTTCCGTACTAAATGGATACAATTATACCTATCTTCAAAACATATAATGCTCATGTCAGTTGTGACGATGGTTTACAACTACCTCTTATGCGTGGATACAAATAAACCACACGTTTAAAAAAATTAAAACCTCTAAATAACAGTTAGTTTTGTCGATTTTTATCATCATTTTGTGTGATAACATGGATCAGTAGCAAAGAACTAAATTGGGTAGTTCAGTAGCGGCGTTAACTCCGGATAAACGGAGCATAGTTAGCATCATAATACTTACAGTGGACTCCTGCCAGCTTTGGTGTTCTTAGCGTAGTCAGATAACAAGCCTCGATTCCTCGGTCACCCCACTGTGTGAGAAACCGATCTCCGTCTATGCGTGCATCTTTATATGACCTAGGCGAGTATGCAATTAATTTAAACTCGAATCTGTTAAATTGACTTAGATGCAGAAATCTCCAACACACAGGGTTTCCAAAGAGCATGGGCAGACAACTAACAGAGACAGTAAAACTTCCCCATAACAAAGTGCGACGAGTTGGTTACTGGCATTAAAAAGACAGTATCATTAGTTGCTATGCAACTTGATTTTGTGAAAGCTCGTCTATGTTAGCACGGCGTGTGGTGAGAGGCATCGATGGAATCGTCTATGAAGCTAAACATCTTCTATGTAAAAAAGAGGTGTATTTTCTTTCAACACTAGCAACTTATGTAATAATTACACTGGTTCGGCTAGTTGTGGCCTTCAAGTTATTGAGCCAAAATTTTTATTGAGTTGAATAGGTTACAGAGGCATACAAAGCATAAACATTCACATGAACATTATTGTGATGTTAGCTATGACGCTGATTTTTCAAATACACAAAACATGATTAGTTTGTTGGCATAAAAACATGATTGGTGAGAAAAAGACGCTTAATGACCTTTTGGCATTAAACGAATATCAATTATTATTTAATTGTATTCAAACGAATATGTTCATGTTACTTCGCTTTGGAAAGACAAAGTCGTGACATGACGCGTCTGGTTTAGAACACGTGAATTAACCATGGATAGCAAAGTAGGTACAGCTACAGTTTGTCATGCCCACATTAAACTATTGGCACGCACAAATGAAAACGAACACGGAAAATTAAATGGCCACGCGCACATTAATATACGTGCATTTAAACGTAAATAGCAAAGATAACCCATTTGTAATCATTATCTTACATATGGTTTTTAGGTCGTCACTGTGTTATGTAGATAAAAACAATAAACCTATTTTAACGAAATTGTTACAAGGTACGCGACACGTAATACACACACCATCACAATGTTGATGTAAATCTTGAAAAGAAGTCAAATGCTGCTGAATGCATTTATCCAAGTTTTGTAAATAAGTAATACATTTACTGTTTCATTGCTAAAACAGTTACTCAAACAGTGTAATAATTTACAGCTAAATACTGTTTGTTGCGAATAACTAATATATATGCAAGTATGTGTTAGGTGTTGCGAACCTAGTAACAAATTAGTTCAGTTGTGACCAGAAGGATAAACCAAAGGCAGCATGAACGGAAAGTATAATCTCATGCACATTCGTTTCGTGCTTACTGGCGACTCATCAGTAGGAGCCGGTATTACGCCCTTTAACCACTATATATTTGGTAGAAGAATGTGGAATAATAGGACGGTACAATCTCCTAGACGAATGTGTAAACCTGTAATAGTGAAGCTAACATAATCTAAAGTCAACGACAATACGACTTCAATGCTAACTCACACTATATAATATATATACCGAGTCTGTAAAGGATACTAACACTATGGCTATTGTGTTAGTAACTGATACCTTTTTTGAAATCGATGAGGTACCGGATACTAACACTATGGTTTCCGAGTCGGTACATGATACCAACCTGATGGATATAAATTTATGCTAAAGTTCACCCAAATTGAGAATTACAACAATTTCCGAACACCTGTTACTCCAGTTAAACCATACACTCTGGCCTTCATCGATATCAGTTATTACATTTCGCGTTAAGCATGACATCATTCAATTCAATATATTACAGTTAAATACTGTTTGTTGCGAAGAGCTAATATATATGCAAGTATGTATTAGGTGTTGCGAACCTAGTAACAAATTAGTTCACTTGTGACAGAAGGATAAACCAAAGGCAGCATGACCGGAAAGTATAATCTCAGGCACCAAATATATAGTGGTTAAAGGGCGTAATACCGGCTCCTACTGATGAGTCGCCAGTAAGCACGAAACGAATGTGCATGAGATTATACTTTCCGTTCATGCTGCCTTTGGTTTATCCTTCTAGTCACAAGTGAACTAATTTGTTACTAGGTTCGCAATACCTAATACACAAGTGTAATAATTTATCGTTCACTTACTTTGAAGAATACTCAATTAGTCAATGAGCATATATGTGCTATAAATCGACTGATAGAAGCTGGTAAGGTATATTTTAGCTATCCAATCAAGCTACATATAGGTAATATGCGCAGTTAATTATGGACGGTAGAAAAAATCGGTACTATAGGCCTTAAAAGGATTCTGTTAAATGGGGAACGCCTACTGATTAAGTCCATGTCGCACCAGCGCCGAAGAATTGCAGATCTAACTTGGCTCTAACCAAAAAATTGGGTCCAGCCTCACCATGTAGCTGAAAAATTACCGTCAGTCGCACGTACTGACGACAGTTGTGCAACTGGTTAGATACAATAAGATTGGTATTTATCTTATGTTCAAAAACAAGATTTACGTAATTGTCGTCACCACGAACACAATCAATGCTTGTTTAATGTATTGATTTGACTGAAAAACCGGCCAATCGGATTCGAGATATTTCTGACCAATTAAATACTGT
Organism: Eudiplozoon nipponicum; assembly: GCA_029291075.1. Lineage (NCBI taxonomy): Eukaryota > Metazoa > Platyhelminthes > Monogenea > Mazocraeidea > Diplozoidae > Eudiplozoon > Eudiplozoon nipponicum. Next base: position 54,733 of record JAQBSW010000552.1, read on the forward strand.
TGCCAATTAAAATTTCAATAAATGGTACGCATCACACTTAGAGAACGTCAAATCACCTACCTCTTTTTAAATTAGAGGAAAACAGCTAACTCTGAAAATATAATCACTGATGGAAAGATTTGAACCAAGTTAGACGGCAGGTTAACAATCTGGGACACCTATTTGAAATAAAACCTTTAAATGACACGTGCCAGGCTAAGAGAAATTCCCTACAGCGGCTTGAGTACACTCGATCACTGCATTTGCTATTATATGATGCCGAATGACAATTCTAAACATGTCGTTAATTATAAATAATAGGTCATATCAAACTTAGCAAAACTGAAAGTTGTAAACCATTTTTTAGCTTTCTCACGAGAGAAAGGCGTCGGCAAGACGCATTAGCATTAAAAGGTGCCATGTAGAGTGAAAAGATCCCCGAGAAAATTATTGGAGCATTTCATTATTGAAAACTGGAGTAAATCTGAGTAAGTGAATCATCATCATCATAATCATCATGCACAGCCATACAAAAGCCAAAAGTGACTAATGTTACACTGCCATATATCCATAAGAAGCGAATCTTTTAATTCGTATTATTCATGGTCATATGTGGACTGCCAAAAACACTAGGTCGCCCATTCGACTGTAAGCTCGGTGTGCTAATCTTGGCATGCTAATGCGAGGAGAATGAGAACGCAAAACCATCTCATCAAAGGTTCCGTGCTGAGTAACAATTGCCAGCTGATATTTTGAATCAAACTCGATGATGATGCCAAAACTACCTATAATTGTTACGCAAAAGACTTGAAAGGATTGGTTGGCTAATAAGAGTAAGAACGAAAGTCTGGCTTGATCTTGTGAACACTGCAGTTAGCGTGAGGGTAGTGAAATGCAGTAATATAATAAAATAAAAGATTAATACCACGAAGCTATAACTGAATTCAGAACACGCAAAAGCAATATAAAATAATTGTTCAAAAGTTTTAGATATTACCGGATTGCATATGATATCCTGCTTTATTTAAAATCTGATGCCAAAACTACTCGAAATTTATATGCGAATTTCTAGTGATGCATACTTGGTCATATTGCGTTGGAAGAGTATGAAAGTTACAATTAACGAAAGTTATTTTGGAAATAAAGAAGGAAATGCAAACTAAAAATACAGTAAATATGTAGATACAAATTTTAGTATGATAAAGGCCAAAGTTACCTGGAGAATTGCGCAGAAAGATAAAGTGACGGAAATAACACTCTTGTTATGAGTTGGTGAAGTGAAAGTTGGATCAAAAGTTTCAACAATTTGTTTTAAATTCACTTAAGAAAATAAAGGTTTATAACTGAATGACAAAATAAATTGTTTAAAATAAGAACGGATATATATTGTGTTAATTAAAAGGCATGCAAAATATTCTGATAAGAGAGCGTAATAAAAGAAAAATAAATCGAATTTCCAGAATGCGAATTAGCAAGAGTTCCAATATTGTGAGTTGTAATATACGCGAGTAAAAAGTGTGCATTACAACCAAATTTATTTAACAAGTGTATAACAGTCATAACAGACAAAGAATTTTATTAATTAATGAAGACAAAATGTTAAATTCTCGTAGACACTGCATTTACAAAATTAACTAATGCACGTCGAAAATATATGTTCCAAATTAAATCCATGAAAAACGAAATTAGCACACAATACATTTCAAATTATTATAATCAAGGTAGCGATATTGATATAAGCACCTGCCCCATTAATTATATAAATATGTCAGTATAAGAATTGTATAGTGTAGAAAAGGCAATTCATCCAGTAGACCGATTTCGTCCTTATTGGGAACTCATCATGTACTGGCCAGAATTTGCCGCGGGCAGGGCTCGAACCTGGGCACGTCTGCTTTGGAATCTGGTGCTCTAGCCATTCAGCCAACCTGCCGCACACTGCACTACACACAATTTTCAGTTGTAACTTGGTTAGTCTATTTTTCCTTTAGGTTGAGCTCATATGGCATCAATTTAAACCCAAAGTTCCAACTAACCATCCAAAATTCGTCATTTCGAGGCAAATTCTGATGATGAGTTCCTAATAAGGACGAAACCGGTCTACAGGATGAATTGCCTTTTCTACACTATATATTTTTTAGTTTATACTGACAAATGTATGTACTTAATGGGTCAGGTGTTTATATCAAGTTCGCAACTTTGATTGTGGTAAATGTTATCACCGTCCGTGCAACCAGTGTTCGTTTAGTTATACGACTTATATAGGGCATGCTTGTATACCTGGTTATACACACTACCAGGTTATATCAGCTAATTCATTTACAAAATGCTAACTCAACGAAGGCAAGGTGGCAATTGCAGAATATAAGGTACAGATAAAAAAATTCACGATGACTTCTAAGTTATAGAATGTATTGATGAACACGTTTGTAGCAATAAAACAATGAACGAAAATGAATCCAGATTCGATCAACAACGGCTGAAAATATTTAAATATAGAGAGACACAATTGACGTGGTTCTGACCAAAGTACCGGTTCCATAATCATATTGGAGCTGAAATCGGCCACAGGCACTATACTCTCTAATCAAAAAGAAAAGATTGAACCCTTGGAAACATCAAAAGTGTATGAAATCCCATGCATTAACTGTTGTCTCATGTATGTTGGCGAGACAATGCGTCCAATCAAGGTAAGAAGAGTTGAACAAAAAACTGCATGTAAGTATAGGCATATTGCTAAATCTGATCTTACTAGACTGGGTACACTATTAACTGGGATGATTGCAAACGCATAGCAATATGTAGTCGTAATAGAGTGACGAGATTGATTAGAGAATCTATCGAAATTAAATCTAGAGATAATATTATGAATGGAACATCTGTTGAAAAATCGTTAAGTTCGATTTAGAATACCGTATTAGCTAATGGCAGGAAAAGACGATTGCATTAATTGGAAACTGAAGCAGGCTCCAGTGAAAGATAAAGAACATCGGATTAAGATTGACTTATTAGTGGGCTTATTATTCAATTATTGAGAATATAGTCTTCAAAATTTCACCTCTAACTGTTCGTTTTATTTTACAATCCTTAGTGATTTGAACGCTTATTTTTGTGTCTTGCAACCCCACTCTACCTATTGAGATCGTTCTAATAATATAGCACTTCAAATGTTTATAATTAATAATTAGTCTGACGCGTGCAAATGGTAAATTAATGTCTACTCACTACAGTTTCACTTAGATGTGCGTGCATGTGTATCAATTATATTTAACTGAATATTTTTAGTTTTTTATAAACATACACATGCACATGCGTGACGTGCATCTATATAATGGTATGAAAATAGCTTTTATTAACAAGTCTATCTTGAGTATAATCTTAGTGGTTAGAGTTGAAATTTAACACGTGCATTGGTCATTCGGATTTATAATTTTATCACTCATAATGGCATGTATTTATTTATTGGTCTCCAACCACCAGAAAATGTGAGGGCAATCTCAGTTACGTCATTTTGCATAGAGTGTATAAAACAAAAAGTCTAACGCGTGCAAATGGTAAGTTCTTATTCAGCCATTCAAGTCTCAGATGAACATAACAGTTACGGGAATGCACATACACACATGTGAAACGCGACTATCTAGTGGAAGATAAGTTTGATGTATAACATGGCCAGAGGAAATACCGCGCTTGATTCATTAGTTCGGTTTTTTAAAACTGGTGAGGATAGACCAACTAAGGAAAGCTGCCGAAATACTTTGTTAAAGAAAAAACTACTGGAGAAGAAACTGCATTAGTCAAAACGCAGATCAGGTAATAAAGACCGAAGATAGGTTTGTTCAAAACATAAGGCTACATCATATAGATTTGGTTAATAAAATCAGTCACTCAGATTCAAATTAAACACCGCTGCTAATTTAAATTTCATTAAATTACATTCAGTAAATTGAATGTTTAAAGTTCAACCATATATTAGTAAAAATATTATATAGACATTAATACATAGATTAATATGTACCACATCTTCACTTACTTTAATCTGTCTCTAATAGAACACCAATCACTCAAGTGATAGTTAGCAAAAATATGAGCAATAATTTATGCTTTACTAATTTACAAGCTTAGTTAACCGCTAATAAACGGCCAAACTGTCGATGAAATATCAAAACGGATAACAGAAGGTCAATATTTTTATAGACAAATAATTATAAACAATGAAATGGAAATTTATATAATTAAGCGAAGATAATGGGTCAGGTGAATTATTAATATTTTTTGTCAAAATTTTTGAAAACTTTCCAGTAATAATAAATCGTTTTAGCTCAAACGTGCAATTTGACATAGCGCACAAAATTAACATGAAAACACTTACCTATCATAGGTGGCGCTCTAGCTGAGTCAACATGATCATCAATAAATGGAGGCGCCAGCGTTAGAATGGGGCTGGACCCGGCACCAATCAACAATTGCCCAAGTGCCATTGGCATAACAAAGAGGTAACGCAGACGTGTCGGTTGGTGGCATTCGGTTGCATCAGTAGTTAAACTGTTAACATTAACAGACACTCTGGACGACTGGGACACGTTTACCTGGCTGCTTCAGAGATAAAACATAAAATGATTCTTATTTATGAGCGAGAAATTAATTTATTTTCCGACATTGCTTCAAAATTTATTCGTGGAGCTCTAAGCAACACACCTATATTCTTGCATAATTGCGACATGAATCTTATATAAAAAAATCGCATTTCGTAAGTGAAAAATCAGGATTGCACCCAAAAAGGATAAAAATGAGTAATTGCGGAGAACTGGAATATGCGTTCACGAATGAGACATATGGTGCATGATTTATCGTCATAGCTCACCAGTACAGACTAACACTTTAAAACACATACTTGCATCATCATCATCATCATCATCATCATCATCATCATCATCATCATTCCCAGCCAGACAAGTCAAAAGTGACTAATGTTTCACTGCCATATAACCATAAGGAGTGAAAAAAGTATGTAAGTGAATGTAGACAAATTATTAGTGAGATTTACGAGAGAGAGAGAGAGAGAGAGAGAGAGAGGCAGAAAGAGAGAAGGAATACCATGCTACTATGAGTAAATTTATCAGGATAACTCACAGAAATGAGGCAAACTAAACCTCTCCACAACACCATTATGGCCAAGTTAGCATTCGGGCAAGGCGACATCAGCAATACAGCTTCTTTGCAGATTTCACTGTATCACGTCATAAACAAACCAAATCTCGCAGCTAACTTTGCCCTACTAAGAAAAGAAAGTTACGAAAATGATTCTACTAGACATCTTCAACAAGATCGCCACTGAGCTCGATTCGCTGCCATATCGCTAAGGGTTTCTAACCAAGAACTAGGATGCAAATATAGGCACTTAAATACGAAATACGTGAATCTATGCTTTTATTTAGTCAACTATTTCAATTCAAGTAAACAATCTTTGATAGCATTGCGGTACACATAAAAAATACGAATAATGCAAAGCAATTGAAATCGGGTATAACGTAATATACTAATACAATAAAAAAATCTTTTTTTATTAAAACTTGAATTCGAACTTAAATTAGAAGCTTTCCTAATCGCAGCCAGTTGGTTCTCAGGTGTGCGTTGATGAAACAAGCATTTGCAACTTTCGGTAGGCCTAGAATAAGTTATGACAAGTAAAATGCAGTTATACTTTCTCTGTTGCAGAGAATTAATATATATGCGATTATACATTAAATATTGCGTAGCTAGTAACAAACCAGTTCAGATAGGATCAGAAAGATAAGCCCGAGTCAGTTTGAACAAACATTATCTCATGTGCACATACATTTCGTACTTATTGGTAATTCATCAGTACCAGCCGGCACTAACTAAAAATCCACAGTATATTCTGCCAAGAAATATGGGATAGTTGGTTGACGCAACCTCCCATACGTATGTGCATTTAAACAATAAAAGTCAACTTCATATGAAATCTAAAGCAAAGCGACTTTAAAGCTAACAAACTATATATAACACACACCGAGCCTGTAAAGGGAAGCAACGCTTTGGTTCTGATTTTACCAAATATATGAATAAAAACCAATTTCCAACAATTTTAGTCCAGCAAAGCCGTATTCACTGGTCTCGATCGACATCAGTAGTAATCATGACGCAATTAAATGAAAGCATAATTTCTACATCTACGATATCGCGGAAAACTAATATATATATATATATATATATATATATATATATATATATATATATGCAATTATGTATTAGGTATTGCAGGCCTCGTAACAAATACGTTGCAATAAGGCCAAAAAATATGTGAAAGTCAAATTGACCAGAAGGTACAATCTCACGTACATATGCGTTGATTGCATACTGGCGATTCATCAGCAGAAGACAGCAATTCGCTAAACTCCGTTATGAATTTGGTCAATAAATGTGATAACACATTTTTGTTCTTAACAGGCCAATTTTCCATTAGTAACTGGATTTTTTGCAAAGTTTAGAAATATGATACGCCATTTAATTTAGATAAGCCATAACAACAAATTCGCATGAAAAATTGTGCAATGTATTTGTTTAATATTTCAAGATAAGCTTGGCAGCAAATGAAGCTAACAATATATCATGCATCTCCACACAGAGGAGAACACAGAACCACGTGTTTTCTTAGTTCTGATCTTCAGCATCATAAAATGGAGACTGTAAACATAATTAAAAAGGATGGTTTTCGACGCACACTGATATACAGTTGTAATAGGTTGACAAGACTGATTACAAATCAATTGAAATTAAGTCGGAAGATAACGTTCTGAATGAAACAGCGGTGAAAAGATCGCTAGGCGCTATATGAAACAGAGCACTAATTAGTGATTGGAAGCAAAGATTACACGGATCAGAATCGGAAACTAGCTCCAACAAAAATTTAATAAGATTCGGTATAGTTAGCTTAATAAATATAATATTTCTTAATAAATTCGAAGATTATGCGCAGTACCATCCACCATTTCTTGTTATCTTACTGTATCCGTTAAATCATGTTCCTTTTGGAGAAAACCAATTACCAAAATACGTTAATGATAAATATAAAATGACGTACAACATTTCCATGCTATTTCCTTTGGTAGGTAATATGATTTTAATTGTTTTTTGAATGACAAAGCATTTTCCGGCAGCGCAGCTTCTTGGGATTTTAAATTTGTTCTACTTTCAATGTTTATGAAGTCTCTTCGAGTATTTTTCTAACATTTCCACCATTCGTTCCCAATCTTTAAATCAAGTTTGCGAGCTTGAAGTAAACACCAATCCCATTGTATTTAACCAGTCGTAGAACAACATAACAGTTAATGTTCGTGACTGCATAGAAATTGTGCAGCCGACATTTCCAGTCAAGTTCAATGTATGCGAGACTGCTAGAGGTGAGAGCCGCATATCTAACGTTGATTTCCATATATATTCAATGCGGTTTGATCCTCGATAGTCAGTTTGCCTTCGTACTCTGATGATGATCATGGAAGGTCGAAACGCGTCAATGCGTTGCGGCTGGCGGTAGTTTTGTTATGTTGTTCGACGACTGGTTAAATATATTGAGAGTCACTCGGAAATGAGTAATAACAATACGGGCAGTGAATAAAATAAGCCTTGTCAACATAACAGGAATCACGTTAGGTTACTCCAAGCTTTGCGATTAAGAGCTTAAGTTGGGACACTGACTTCGTAGTCTACGTGGAGGAGTTGGCTACTGCCAAGCGATCGCATCTGATCGAGAATTTCACCGGTTTGATTACTGTATGATAAACGGATACGCTTCTTCATTGTTGTCAGTTCACTTAGAAGGAGACTGCAGAACGGATCGAGACTAATACTCTACACGGTCGAACCCTGTAGTCTTAGCGTTGAAAATAAATGAAATGTGATCTACATTGACATTCTTCGTAGGATTTGTTCAACAGTTCTGCGTCTATAATTTTAAAAATACAAAATGAATTCCGGAATTCCATTCAATGTATTCACATATTTTTAGCAAATAATTCGCAACTCACAAGTTAATTATATTTAACACTAGGACACAAACATACACCTCCACCTACAACCACACACAAAGTACTCTAATGACGCAGGCAATTCTTGCTAGTACGTTAATAGAGAATATCATTAATAGACAGTGCTTTGTTACGAAACTGATTATAAATGCACTGCGTTTATTTGAATTCGGAAATCGTGATAGAAACTATTTCTATCACAACAAAACACGATTGATGTTTGCTTCATTTTATAGAATCTAACTATTTAGTCAGCTAAGAATTAAAGAATACATCATTGACAGCTGTACTGAATAACTTTAATTATTTTCTAAAACATTATTTGGAATATGGAAAAGAATTAAGATCACACCAGGACGCATAATAGAAATGAAACAACAGGAATGATAAAACAATCTATTTAACGATTAAGAATATTACAAAATGTCGAGGAGTTTAGATGTGACGCCCTCTATGCTTAAAGCTACAAATTATGCGCAAAGTATAGCAACTGTATTAATCATAGATACAAAACAGTCATGAATTCCAATCGGAAAAGTGAGTTGAAAATAATACATGAACCAATTGCCAATGTGCAAGTAAAAAAAGTCAATCCGATGAAAACCATTTCTATAATTAGACTGAAATTATTCCTTCCATTACTCAACGACCGATTGTGCAGATTGCAAAAGACTTCATTTAAATTAAAATAAACACCAACACCACATTTTATCCAATAATTTTCACAAAAAAGCCTGTGATATGAACTTCACATTCTGATGCGTTTTCAACTGATTTGACCAGTGTCATGGAACATCGTTATCAGTATCATCATAAACTGAACAAGGGAAACAGAATAACGAGGATCAAAATTGCCATGTATACATTATGTCATTCTTCATTGTAATGCCAACTAAAGAATTTATATGAGCGAACTCTGACTGAAAGCCACTTCGCATCTATTTTATATATATATATATATATATATATATATATATATATATATATATATAAACTTATATGAATCTCATAAACGATTTTTGCGTCGTGTTCAGAAGATGACTGAGAATAACGAAACGCGTCAGTATATGTGAATGACTTCTTTCTGTTGTTTTGTGAATAGCTAAACAAAGCATTGGATTAGCGTCTACTTTAACTCAGTCAACTAGATTTAAGTCAGCGTTTTACTGACAGTTATATGCGTACACACAGAAAAATAATTGCTGAAGCATCCGAAAATAGACGATCAAAATGAAAACATGATGACTGTGCATAAATATTTATTTCATTCTGCCGTTCTAACAATATTGATATTGATTCGTTCCGTTCCTTCGAAGGCTTCAACATCGTTCATACTAACCACTGAAAATGAGGTCCGATCTAATGTTCGTGGACTGGCGACGTTTCGGAGAGTCAAAATGCTCACAATAGTAGGCTTAAGCAAATGTGAGCATTTTGAGTGTGTGTGATTAGAAACCTGATGATGGAAAGGGAAATGCTGCTACTAAACGTCGCCAGTCATTTCCAGTGGTTAGTAAAGTCCATCCCCTCCTCAACGTGGTACGACGGTGTCAACCATGTCTCGATGGCCGATCGTACATGGGCTAACGGGGCTATGGCGGTGGTGTCACCAGGGCGTGGTGGATTTCCGACCGGCAATCGGATCTCCTATAAAATACCACATGAGCCCGACGACGGCACCATGACTCGGCGTGTGTTCCCCGCCACAAAAGGGTTCAACAGCCACAGGATTACATGGACTCCTGGACAGTACCCCGTACTTCCGAATGGCGAATGAGCTCTCAACAGCCACCGGCAACCATGCAACTTACTGCTGCCTTGCAGACTGCGCTTGGATGTGCAAAGGCTAGAGGTGCGTCCTCGATCAAAAAGCCGAGTGGTGAGGGGACACCACTTGTACCAAATTCCCAAGAAACTCCATGAAATGTCACAATGGAGCCGGCTTATCCTCCAAAAGGAGTCAGCCGCAGTAAAAGAAAAAAGAAAAAAAGAAAAGTGGTTAGTATGAACGTTGTTCAAGCTTTCGGAGGAAAGGGACTAATCAGCGCTCAACCACCACTAAGACGAACTCCATGCGTAATTGAAAATTGGGACCAATCGGATGTTTGCGAAACTGATAGGGCACAGCGACAACCCACGATTGCAACTCGTGGGAATTTTCAATGTGACACCGGCATTGCGCAATCTTTAAAACAAATGTTTTAGCAATATATCATGCTCAAATTCTCGCTCGCGCAAAAGATCAAATTCTCAATGAGCAAACAGATTGCGAATAATATACCAAATATTCTAAGTTAGCATGCATAACAAAGACAAAGCAAAATAAGATAACTGATATTTCTAAGCAAATAAAAGTACAAATTACGCAATAACAGTGCCGTCACGAACCCGAAATGTTTGAAAAATAACGAAATGTTCATCAGACAAAATTATGCAGCCAATTGTTCACTTCTTGTTGGGTCTAACAAGCAGCGATTTTTTTCATCATTTAGAAAACTTAAATTTGAAGAATTTTCCACGGGTAGTCGTTATATGAAAAGTGAAGAATACCCGCAAAAATACTAATCGAGATATCTTAAATGGAAACGAAATGTAGGTCGAAATCATGTCATTCCGAGTTAGAGACAACGAGGAGAAGGTAAATTATGTACAACTATGTATACTAACTTAGCTGCGAGGTTTGGTTTGTTTATGACGTGATACAGTGAAATCCGCAATGAAGCTGTATTGCTGATGTTGCCTTGCCCGAATGCTAACTTGGCTATAATGATGTTGCGGAGAGGTTTAGTTTGCCTCATTTCTGTGAGTTATCCTAATGAATTTACTAATAGTAGCAAGGTATTCCTTCTCTCTCTACCCCCCCTCTCTCTCTCTCTCTCTCGTAAATCTCAATAATAATTTGTTTTGTTATAGTATTTCTGTTTTCATATATATATATATATATATATATTTATATATATATATATATATATATATATATATATATATTTTCCCCTCTCATGGTTATATGGCAGTGAAACATTAGTCACTTTTGCTTTAAATCGAGTTTGCGAGCTTGAAGTAAACACAAACCCCATTGTATTCAACCATTCGTCGAACAACATAACAAAACTACCGCCAGCCGCAACACACTGACGCGTTTCGACCTTCCACGATCATCATCAGTGTACGACGGCAAACTGACTAGCATAGAAATTGTGCAGCCGACATTTCAAGACTATTAGAGGTGAGAGCCACATATCTAATTTTGCTTTCTATATATATGCAATGCGGTTTTATCCTCGCTAGTCAGTTTGCCGTCGTACTCTGATGATGATCATGGAAGGTCCAAACGCGTCAGTGCGTTGCGACTGGCGTTGTTGTTCGACGACTGGTTGAATACAATGGGGTTGGTGTTTACTTCAAGCTCGCAAACTTGATTTAAAGCATTGTTACCACCACCCGCGCAATCAATTTTTGTCATATTAGTCACTTTGACTTTTTTTATGGCTGGACATGATGATGATGATGATCGTTTTAACTGCATAGTTTAGCGTGGCGATGAGTTATAATCTGTTTCTGCCTAAATCGGAAGTGAACGAAACCACATCCCACAATTGTTTCGAATATATATATATATATATATATATATATATATATATAATCGTAAAGGGACACAACCAACTACATCACCGGTAAGGTTCAGATCTCAGTGATGGAATTCAAATACGTGTATTCATCATAATTAACAAAAGTCAACATCTTATTCAACGAAAGCAACAAATAATCATAAAATTTGATAGTTGGCACAGCGTATCGTCCATGTATTCTGCTCTCCAGACCTTGTCAGCATCATCATCATAGACAACAATACCAAAGCCTTTAAGAACTGACGCTTTAATGCCATATAACTGTAAGAAGTATAATAACTTCACCTTGAGACGGCAAATTTAAGTGAGCGATGGGTGATCCTATAGAAGTATTTCAAAACCAGAAGACGAAACCACTATTAACATATTTAAGGTTGATAGGGCAGTATCTCGGTTACCGAATAATAAGACAAAATATTAAATATAGTCAATATCGAATAGTCTGTCACTATGGAGAACTTTAATGCTGCATTCTGAACGTACGGAAGAGTATGGATAATAATGGCATCTATTACAAAATTTAAAAAGATAATATGGAAGCGAACATCCTCGACAGAAAATACTGTCTTCAGTGGGAGAACCCTGTTAGTTGTGCGACGGTTGATTGTAGACCCTAACGCGACCAGAATTGTTTTTGTAGAGGGCAAGTGTCATATATGCAAATTTAGTGAGCACGAAAATTTTCTATAAATAATCGAATAGAACATTGCCATCCAGAGTCAAAGGCATTGTATATAAAAACAGTTAAAGTGGGACGGTGAAATAAATTTCAAGGCTCAAGTACTTAAGTTATAAATGTTATGAAAACAATCTCGTCCTGACCGGAATCCGACACGTTCTACTTACGTACGTGATTAACATAAAGCACCGAGACAGCGTAAGAAAATAGAGGCAAATGAACCAGAAACTACTGAGGTTAAGCTTATATTACGATGGGGTTGCATGAAGCACGATAGCATTTATTAAAGATATGAAAGATCGTCGACTCACTCTAAGTATACGGTACAATTTACTCGATCCATGTGGTACGCAAACAGTTTGGCAGAGCACAAGAAGTTATATCGCCATCATCATTAAACAAAACCGAAAGCAGACCAAGGGCACGCAGCTCTGATGGTTGTTGGAGATTAGCATCCCACATTTATGTTACATACATAATTTCGGGTGTTGAGACTAAGGCATGTTCTCCAGAAATGTTGACTCTAAAGTGTTTAGAGTCAATCTATCAAGACGGCACATTTTATTGGTTAATAGTTTATTTTCACAATAACTCGTTTCGATAACTTTTAGTTTTTTCGAACCTATTGCACGAATATGTTGGCGAAATCATCTATTGTTGGCTACACTTCTTCCATCTATAAAGCCTTTCTGATAAAAATAATTGAATTTCGACATACAGGCATTGCTTTGGCTGCCTAATATATATATATATGCTCTATATATATATATATATATATATATATATATTAGTCCACAACAGAACACACAGTAATAATTGCCTCGTGCATAGTGGATTTTATCTGCGTTCACAGGAAGTTCAAATTTTCACCACGTTTACTTACATCTATCGTGAGCATTGTACTGCGTGTGTGCATGTGATAAGAAGCCTTATGAAGGTACTGGAAATGATGTACCGATACGTTGCCAGTCATCGAAGAATAGAAAGTACCTAAAATTAAAGCTAATGTAAGTTAATGTCAAACAAAATAATCAATAAAACCCCTTTTGTGGATTCGAATATAAGGTTAAACTAATTACATTGCGCATCTAGCACCAACTTAGTTCCAATATGACCAGAAGGATAAACCAAAGACAGCATAATCTCGTGCATATTCGTTTTGTACTTACTGGCGACTCATCAGTGGAGCTGGATTACGCCCTTTACCCAATATATATTTGGGTGAGGAATGTTGGAAAATAGGACGTGACAACCTCCTATGCGAATGTGTAAACCTGCAGTAGTGAAGCTAACAAAACAAGAATATTATCAGATGAATGTGGAAAAATGGAGATTAATTCGCAAACTCAAAGGCATAGTTTAAACTAAAGGCCAAATTTATTTCCTCAAAAAACAAAATATATGATAAATATAAATTAAGCTTCCAGTACAGATAAAACGAGGCACAAGGAAATAACCTAAAATTTATATAGAAAGGTTAGATTTTACACGTATCAACTTAATGTATTTATTTAAACGACTTTGGTAGATTGGAAAGTTGATACCATCCAGTTAGTGTTTGTGCACGATTGGAAATTGAATGGACTGCGCTATTCGAGATGAAGTTTACTGGAACTGCCAAAACTTCACGAAGTGGTATCCTGACCTGCTAACTTATAAAAAGGTGACGCAATTGATTTGGACGGAAGAGACATGCAGAGTATTCTGTCAGCTCGTTTAAGCACATCCTGCATTTCGAGAACATTCTTCAAACCTATATAGGCAATAAAATTTAACAATAATTGTTTGCGCGGGTGGTGGTAACAATTCTTTAAATCAAGTTTGCGAGCTTGAAGTAAACACCAATCCCATTGTATTTAACCAGTCGTCGAACAACATAACAAAACTAACGTCAGTCGCAACACACTGACGCGTTTCAACCTTCCATGATCATCATCTTTGTTTTGACCTTAGAATCAATGACCGTATGTTAAATACAATGGGATTGGTGTTTACTTCAAGCTCGCAAACTTGATTTAAAGAATTGTTACCACCACCCGCGCAAACAATTATTGTTAAATTGTATTGCCTATATATGTATATGTGGCGAAAGCTACAAACAGTTTATGTTCGTGACTGCATAGAAATTGTGCAGCCGACATTTCCAGTCAAGTTCAATGTATGCGAAACTACTAGAGGTGAGAGCGGCATAAGTGCGTTGCGGCTGGCGGTAGTTTTGTTATGTTATTCGACGACTGGTTAAATACAATGGGATTGGTGTTTACTTCAAGCTCGCAAACTTGATTTAAAGAATTCTTCAAACCTGAATAACCATCCCCAGAGCATATAGGAGTCCTGCAGACCTAGAGTCAAACAATGAAGGTATATACCGTAAATATAACTGTGCAAGGTGAAGTATGATCAAGACTGTCCGGACACGAGAGATTTGGTGTTCCACCTATACGCCGGACACTCCTTAACAGCCTAGTCATCAGCATGCTCAAGTTGCCCTCAGAGGCAAATTTATAACCTACAAAATCAGTGTTCCTTCGGTGATGTCACACCGAAGTGAGAACAATTAAAACCGATCAAATTGCAAATTTACCACCATACACCAAAGACCTAGAGTCACAAAGCGAAGATATCAACCATAAATATAATTGTGCATAAACTTTTGAGGGAGGAAAGTAAAATGAATATATTTTCTTTAATCACAGATAAGATATATTACCGCATAAATTAGTATTTTTACTGATAAATCGTTCTAGAGATAATTCATGGATTCATTTAAGGCAAAACGAAGATTACACGAAAGGAAATAAAGTAAAATGCCCGTAGCTGGCAAAGAAGTGTACAAACAGGCTGGTGTCGATTTCACTCTTAGCAAAAGCTTCGCTTAAAATAATCTACAATCTACTGATTCAATTAAGGCGCGCTGACAACAACACGTGAATTCTAAAATATCAATCCTCAAACAAAACTCACTTGCATAGTTGATCCGATTGAAGAGGGTCTTCAATACCCATTTGATAAGCATATCCATCATGAGCAATAACAGTTTTAAGCACTGTCTGTTGTCTGTAATGACTGAAGTCAACCTGTGCCGGTTTTGGTGCAAAACCTGGTTTCAAATTAGACTCAACCCCATTTGGCGACAGCAAGAAGTGAGGCAGGGAGATGAACAAACTGCCAAGTGCCATCGAGAGGAGGCCACAAGCTATCCAGAACGGGATACGGCCGCGACTACCAACTGAGCTTACAAAGATGACACAACATATGTAGCCGACTTCAAAGCAAACGCTAAAAAAGCTGATCATACTAGAGCTAATGGAGAAGCGCTTTTCCAGAGTTGTCACCTGACTGGCTGTATATCCAGAAAATGACGACTAAATATGCAAAACAGCACAAAATAACAAAACAGGATAAAATTGTAAACGCGAAAAGGAGAAATGGAGGTGAATGTGAAAGCTTCGTTAATGCAAAAAGTGACAGACGATACTCAGTTTTTTAGACCACCGCTATCATCATGAATTTCAACTTTCGCCAGATAATTTTATGGTATGCTTCGATAATTAGATACGATTTACACATCTTTTAAGCTCGGAAGCTTAATGTAAATGCTAGCAATGAAGCGAAAACTTCAAACAGGCTATGATTCTGATTGCATAGAGATTTTGCAGTTGACAATCTCGTCAATTTCAACGTACATGAGACTACTATAGTGTACAAATAAAATGTTAAAAGTTCAAACCCCAATACATAAACTACACTTTGAACTCCGTCAGTCCATGTTCCGTAATGTTAAAATGATAACGAATGAAGATCGAAACGCGTCGGAACATGCAACCGTCGATAGATTATATGTGTTGCGCCAATGGCTAAAGTAAATGGTTAAGATATGCTATGTAGCTGGTGATACCAGTAAGCAATATTTAAAGGAAGACCACCATTGGTTTAGTCTTGTCACTTTATAATGAGAGCAAAAACCAAAAAGAGACCTAAGAACATAATAACAACAAGAAGAGCGATGCACTTAATACAAAACAACAAGCCATGGCTCTGCTGTTACTAATTCGCAACTATGAATTGTACGTTATACAATTAAGCAGACATTGATTAGGTGAGTTGTGATAACAATGGGGCTAACGTTCATCCTTAGCCCGTAAACTTGATTTTAGTTTTATTTAAATCACAACTCAAGCGATCAATTCTTGTATAACTTATATATGCGTTGCGAAAGCTGCACTATGTCCATATTTGTGACCGCACAGAATTTGTACAATCGAAATTTACATTTAAACGCAATGATTGCGAGATTACTAAAAGTGACAGCAGCATATCCAATTTTTATTTTCTTCTGTATGCATTGCAGATCTATACTCGCTAGTCAGTTTGTTGTCGTGCTCCGATGATGAACATGGAAGGTAACAACACGTCAGTGAGTGTGACTGACGGCAGTTTTGCTGTTTTACGACTAATGAGATACAATGGGATTGATATTTATATGAACCACGAAAAATGTTCCACAGAATTGTACGATATAGTCTGTCCAGACAGGTGAATTAAATTATAGTTAAATTGTATGTGGAATTTGCTTCCCGAAACCGGAAGCCGAAGTACACAGAGTAAAATTGAAGACAGTGGATGCAGATATCTTGTAGGGTAAAACAAGGGCCAGGTAATTTATTGAAAGACATTAAAATTGGCTAGTATATCATAGATCAAAGCTTGTGAGTTTGTCATCTAACCGTATTCACAAAATACGCTTACATAAAAAACTAGTGGCTACAATTAAACACTCATTGACTGCGCGGGAAGTGATAACAATTATTTAAATCTACTTTACGAGCTTTAAATAAACATCAATTCCATTGTATTTAACCAGTCGTTGAACGATAAAGCAAAACCACTGTCAGTCACAGGTACTGACGCATTTCGACCTTGCATGATCATCGTCAGAGTACAACGACTAACTGACTAGCGAGGATCGAAACGCATTGCATATATATGGAAAACAAACGTAGATATACAGCTCTCATCTCGAGTAGTCACGCATACATTGTACTTGACCGGAAATGTCGGCTGCACAATTTCAACGCAAACATAAACATTAAATTTTTGTAGCTTTCACCACATATACATATATAGATAATACAATTTAACAATTATTGATTGTGCGGGTCGTAACAACCATTTAAATCAAGTTTGCGAGCTTTAAGTAAACAACAATCTCACCAAATTTGATCTAGCAAAATATCAACATCCTTTGTTTAAAACAGTTGTAATAGTAGAAAAATGAAGACTAGCAACATATTCGGATGTGGACGTGCCCAGGTTCGCGACAAATTTTGGACAATACGTGACGAGTTCCCAATAAGGACGAAACCAATCGACTGGATGAATTTTGCATTTCCACACCATACAATGCTTAGTTTATACTGACAAATGTATTTACATAATGGGAAAGGTGTTTATATAACCGACTGCGCAACCACTAATCCCTTCATTATGTTAATGTTCAATTCAATACCACATCATCAGGTAGTGTAGTATCTGCTCTAATGATAGATTAGGGTTGGTTTGTTAGAACTTTAGGTCTAATGGTATGCTATATAGGCTCCACATAAAATAATGACTAACCAAAAACAATAATTAGTGTATAATTACAAATTATATGTGGTATGTGGAAGGGTAGCTCAGTGGTTGGAGCAACATATTCGGATCCAGACGTGCCCAGGTCCACGGCAAATTCTGGCTAGTACATGATGAGTTCTCAATAAGGACGAAACCGGTCTACTGGATGAATTGCCTTTTCCACATTATACAATCATCTGTTCCAGCCACACACAAAAAAAGTCAAGTGACTAATGTTTCACTGCCATATAACGCAGAATTGAAAAAAAAGTATATAAGTGAATTTAGATAAATTATTATTGAGATTTACGAGAGAGGGAGAGGGGTGGGGGAGAAGGAAAACCTTGCAATTATGAGTAGAATTTATCAGGATAACTCACAGATATGAGGCAAACTAAACCTTTCCACAACACATTATGGCCAAGTTAGCATTCGGGCGAGGCGACTTTATACAATGTAGTTTATACCCACAAATGGATTTACATAACGGGACAGGTGTTTATATCGAAATCGCAACCTTGACTTAATTTATTGCTACTCCAATGAAGAATCCCCCAACGTAGATTAAATTGTTACTAAGATAAAGTTTGACTGCAAATATTCATCAATTGTATTTTTAACTAGACGTACACTATAGCAAAAATAACATTTACATGCCCATACTGAGACGTGTTCATGGCTATCAAAAGGGCGCTGAGGCCACATGACCACAGAGAACCAACACGCACGATATGAACAAACATAAAAATTGGAATCTAAGTCTTCCACGTAGTGGATTTCGGAACAGCCTATGCCAATAAGCCAGAAAGAAAAACAAAGCCTCTCAACTGAATTCTGTTGAACAAAAGACTTCCATAAATTTTCGCACTTCCAAGTGTCCAGTGGCTAGTGATAGTGCAGTGCATCATTATCAAGAGACCGATATCGAGAATAATAATATCCGGCAACGAACTTGCTTGTATGTATTAGGTGTTGCAAACCTAGTAATAAATTAGTTCAGTTGTGACCAGAAGGAGATTGTACCGTCCTATTATTCCACATTCTTCTACCAAATATATAGTGGTTAAAGGGCGTAATACCGGCTCCTACTGATGAGTCGCCAGTAAGCACGAAACGAATGTGCATGAGATTATACTTTCCGTTCATGCTGCCTTTGGTTTATCCTTCTGGTCACAACTGAACTAATTTGTTACTAGGTTCGCAACACCTAATACATACTTGCATATATATTAGCTCTCCGCAACAAACAGTATTTAACTGTAATATATTGAATTGAATGATGTCATGCTTACCGCGAAATGTGATAACTGATATCGATCAAGGCCAGAGTGTATGGATTTACTGGAGTAACAGGTGTTCAGAAATTGTTGTAATTCTCAATTTCGGTGAACTATAGCATAAATTGATATCCATCATGTTGGTACCATGTTCCGACTCGGAAACCATAGTGTTAGTACCATGTACCTTTTCGGTACAATAATGTTGGTATCGGTTACTAACACAATAGCCATAGTGTTAGTATCCTTTACAGACTCGGTATATATATTATATAGTGTGAGTTAGCGTTGAAGTCGCATTGTCGTAGACTTTATATGATGTTAGCTTCACTATTGCAGGTTTACACATTCGTCTAGGAGATTGTACCGTCCTATTATCCCACATTCTTGACCAAAATATATAGTTAAGATGGTTTTGTCTGGTGTCACATCATGCGCTTACTATGTGCAAGTATGTATTAGGTGTTGCGAACCTAGTAACAAATTAGTTCATTTGTGACCAGAAGGATAAACCAAAGACAGCATGAACGGAAAGTATAATCTCATGCACATTCGTTTCGTGCTTACTGGCGACTCATCAGTAGGAGCCGGTATTACGCCTTTAACCACTATATATTTGGTCAAGAATGTGGGATAATAGGACGGTACAATCTCCTAGACGAATGTGTAAACCTGCAATAGTGAAGCTAACATCACAATGCGACTTCAACGCTAACTCACACTATATAATATATATACCGAGTCTGTAAAGGATACTAACACTATGGCTATTGTGTTAGTAACCGATACCAACATTATTGTACCGAAAAGGTACATGGTACTAACACTATGGTTTCCGAGTCGGTACATGGTACCAACATGATGGATATCAATTTATGCTATAGTTCACCGAAATTGAGAATTACAACAATTTCTGAACACCTGTTGCTCCAGTAAATCCATACACTCTGGCCTCGATCGATATCAGTTATCACATTTCGCGGTAAGCATGACATCATTCAATTCAATATATAACAGTTAAATACTGTTTGTTGCGGAGACCTAATATATATGCAAGTATGTATTAGGTGTTGCGAACCTAGTAACAAATTAGTTCAGTTGTGACCAGAAGGATAAACCAAAGGCAGCATGAACGGAAAGTATAATCTCATGCACATTCGTTTCGTGCTTACTGGCGACTCATCAGTAGGAGCCGGTATTACGTCCTTTAACCACTATATATTTTGGTCAAGAATGTTATATATTGAATTGAATGATGTCATGCTTACCACGAAATGTGATAACTGATATCGATCGAGGCCAGAGTGTATGGATTTACTGGAGTAACAGGTGTTCAGAAATTGGTGTAATTCTCAATTTCGGTGAACTATAGCATAAATTGATATCCATCATGTTGGTACCATGTTCGGACTCGGAAACCATAGTGTTAGTACCATGTACCTTTTCGGTACAATAATGTTGGTATCGGTTACTAACACAATAGCCATAGTGTTAGTATCCTTTACAGACTCGGTATATATATATATATTATATAGTGTGAGTTAGCGTTGAAGTCGCATTCTCGTAGACTTTATATGATGTTAGCTTCACTATTGCAGGTTTACACATTCGTCTAGGAGATTGTACCGTCCTATTATCCCACATTCTTGACCAAAATATATAGTGGTTAAAGGGCGCAATACCGGCTCCTACTGATGAGTCGCCAGTAAGCACGAAACGAATGTGCATGAGATTGTAATTACAGCGATTGACGTTTTGAAGCAACGCTGGCTGAAAAAGACACATCAATAAGCGATTGAAGAGAATTGGCCAGATTGTAAATTTAGCTTTTCATTTACACCTTTTGCTGTTTAGCATATTAGAGTTCAGAAAGCTGGCTATCACCATTGATCTCCACTTCGCAGTGCTACAATGATCTCTCACGGACAACAAAACCGAAAAAGATATGAGCAATGAAACATTCTTGCCGAACAGCAAAGCCAATCCCAGAAGGTACACGAAATTATACTGTACATTCATGCCAAATTTAGCGCAGCCTTCCGGTCTTTTTTCAGCAATCAAGAACATACAAAAATTGTTTAGTTGAAGGCATACACAGCCATATAACCAAAATGGTTCGTGATTATATGTGGACTGTAAAAGAGCACTAGACCGCCAATTCCTATTGAAGATGGTGTGTATTCGGAGTTTTACTTGTCTTAGATAGTCTGCCGACCGAAGCTGATGAGCACTATCTGCCAAGATGTCAGTGGTCAGCAGCCGCAACTTGGCCTTCGCGCCACCAAAGAGTGATAACTTATGTCGATCAAGGCCAGAGTTTTAAGCTTTATCGGCGTAGCAGGTGTTCAGAATGATTTTTAACTAAATTTATCGTTGAGAATCTTTGCCGTTTAGATATATATTACATATATAGTGATATGGCTTTGAGGTCACATTTTAATGACTATATGAAGTTGTCTGAACTACTGCATTAATACACACACGAATATGAGATTGGACGGTTAAAAAGTCCTGTATTTCTAGATAAAATATATAAAGGATTTGGGGCGTAATGCCAGCTTCTATTGATGAATCGTCAGTAAGCATGAAACAAATGTGCACATGAGATTAAACCGTTTATTCATGCTGACATTAGTGCATCCTCCCGATCATAACTGATTTATTTGTTACTTGGTACATAAAACCTAATACATAATTGCGTATATATATATATATATATATATATATATATATATATATATATATATATATATATATATATATATATATTCCAGTAACCACCCTATTTATGATAGAATACGAGAAAAAGCACCATTCCATCTGGGAAGGTGTATTGAATTGAATATTTATGGCAGGACTTTGATTATAGATATTTTTGTCAGTATAAACTGAGCATTGTCTAAGGTAACACTTGCAGGAATAGGTAAACAAAAGCACGTTTGCATATTATTATAATCAAGGTTGCGGTCTTGATATAAACACCTGACCCATTAATTACTTACACATGTCAGTATAAACTAAGAATTGTATAGTGTAGCTCAGTGGTTAGAGCACCAGTTCCGAGCAGACGTGCCCAGGTTCGTATCCTGTCCGCGGCAAATTCTGGCCAGTACTTGATGAGTTCCCAATAAGGACGAAACCGGTCTACTGGATGAATTGCCTTTTCTACACTATACAATTCTTGGTTCGTTTAAATTTGAACTTCGTTGGGTTGTAACATGAAGCCCCGTGTTACATACACACTCCGACAATAAATATTAGCTATCCTTACTGGAGGTGTTATGGCTCTGCAGACACTGGTTCTGTCTGCCATACGTCTCGCGGCGGCGTGACGGCGTCAGTTGGCTCTGTTGCTGGTGAGATATCGGGCATCAGTTCGTGTTTAGCAAAACTATCTGGAGGTGAATCAATCGTCCCTTTTCCACCTGATAGTTCGACATTGTGGACCAGTGGGTCATATTGCTGTGCTGTTTGTATTTCCTGAGTAATTTTAGGTGAAGGACAAAGGATAGAGGCACAGTGTTCTGCATGACGGCGAAGGGGTCTGCAACTATGTTTTCTGATCCTTTGACGTGAGTGACTTCATATTACTGAAAATTACGCGAAGTATACAAGTGGGTGTGGCGCACGGCTTAGAGTCCGAGAATCAAGCAAATGTGCCACGGTTCGCGGAAAATTGTGTAAAGTAGTTAAAGAATTCCCAAAAAGACGAAGCTGGTATACGGATGAAGAGCTTTTGCAACCTCAAGTAATACTTATTTTATACTTGAAAATATTTATTTACATATATAATTAAATCCTGTCATAAATTTTCAATTCTATATCACTTCTTCAGGTGGCATTGTGTCTATTTTCTAATGATAGTGTTTGGGTGTGTCCAGCTGAAAATGGTTCGAGCTCCGTCCACTGTAAATATTGGACAGTAGTTATTTGTGTATTCTTGAATTCTGAGAACTATGATATATATATATATATATATATATATATATATATATATATATATATATATCATAGTTCTCAGAATTCAAGAATACACAAATAACTATTTTTGTTCCGATTATATATAAAAATATTTACCATACATAGATTAGAGCTGAAGAGGAAATTAATTTTAGTATATAAGACTTATTTTTGGTTTATTCGGCGAGAGTCATTCAGAACCAAATTGCCTTTTCTTTTCCTGTCCCTGTATTAGATAGATTTGATAGTACCAACAAAGCATTGGCTAAGGAAGCAAAGACAATTCATCCAGTAGGCCGGTTCCACCATATTGCGAGCTCCTCAGGTACTGCTTAATATTTAGAGTGGACGGTGCTCGAACCATTTTCAGCTGTACACACCCAAACACTATCATTAGAAAATAGACGCAATGCCACCTGAAGAAGTGATATGGAATTGAAAATTTATGGCAGGATTTAATTATATATGTAAAAAAATATTTTTGCAAGTATAAAATAAGTATTGCTTGATGTGGCAAAAGCTCTTCATACGTATACCAGCTTCGTCTTTTTTGGGAATTCTTTAACTACTTTACACAATTTTCCGCGAACTGTGGCACGTTTGCTTGGTTCTGGGACTCTAAGCCGTGCGCCACACCCACTTGTATACTTCGCGTAATTTTCAGTTATATGCAAACGTGTTTTTTTGTTTACCTATTCCTGCAAGTGTTACCTTAGACAATGCTCAGTTTATCCTGGCAAACATATCTATAATCAACGTCCTGTCATAAATCTTCAATTCAATACACCTTCTCAGGTAGAATGGTGCTTTTTCTTCTATTCTATTATTGATAGGGGGGAGGGGGGGTGGCTTCTTCGAATATTAGGTCGAAAGCGATGCCACATAGACCCCCACCTGAAGGAGAGACCAAATAACTGAAAATTGTATGCAGTATCAGACGGAGATGTCGCATTAACTAGCCCCCTAACTTGAAAGCAAATGTGCCCTGGTTCAAGCCTTGTCCATGCTAAATTCTGGGCATTATCTGAAGTTCCCAATTAGGACGAAATAATGTCTATTGAATGAATTACTACACATGATCTTAGCTCAGAGAGCCGAGAACATGAATGTCGGAAGCTATACGCCATACGTCAAAATTATTTTCATGCTAATAGGAGCACTTTTCATAGCATTCGGCATCTACCAACAGAATGTGAAAAAACTGGGAGAAGTTAAACACAATTTCTCATCAATGGAACTCTAAAGATAGCGCGTCTGTTTGTCGCGCTAATATATGTTGCCAGTGGAATAAGCTATTGTTTAGTAGTGTTTCTTTGTTTTTGAATTAATATATTGCATTATTTATTCATCGAGTGGTGAGGGGACACCACTTGTACCAAATTCCCAAGAAACTCCATGAAATCAATGGAGCTGGCTTATCCTCCAAAAGGAGTCAGCCGCAGTAAAGTAAAGTAAGTAAGTATTGAATGAATTGTCTATGCTACCTTAGAAAATGCTTATTTTATACTGCCATGATATATATATATATATATATATAATGGAAATCTTGCCTTAAATCTTTCTTCAATATCAAATTTCCGGGTAGCATAGTGTCTATTCTATAATGACAGATTAAGCGTGGCCAGATGTAAATTCATGTTAAAAGAGATGCCATACAGACTGCAACCGAAAAAAGGCTAACTACAAAAAAAGTTAGTTTCTAACTGAAGATTGGGTGCAGTATGCGGCAGGGTTGACGCCGTGAATAGTCCTAGACTCTAAACCAAATACGTTCCATTTCCAGAAAATTCTGGATGAACCGTTTTCGATATCTCAGGCAATGCTTAGTTTATATATATGTATATATAAATAATAAATATTTGACCTCACCTGTATGCACGACACAAGACACATTGCCAGCAGAAACACACGAATATCACGTGCAGGTTCTAAGAAAGCCGGGCGCCAGCATAATAAACCACATCTTAAATGAGATGGTATTTGAGTAAAACTGCCAATGGCAGTACTAGCAGTAGCCAATGAATCCGTGGATACATCTGCCGTGGACGGACTAGTTATTGCTGTAAAATTATGATTTGAATGGTGCAAGGCATCTAGCACATGTTCTTTGTCACCGGTAAGGATACTCCGTTTAGTGCTGAACTTGCCGCAGTCTGCAGTTTCTTGTGATGCAGTCAACTTCAATGGTGGCATTCTGTTTATTTGAAAAACACGGAGATAATTATTCATTTATATATACGCATATATATATATATATATATATATATATATATATATATATATATATAACCAGTTAGAACTTTAATTCCAGCGCAATGCCAAACTAAATGAAAGGCTTACCAACAAACATAAATTGGTATATAACTAAAATTTGTAGGTAGCGCAATATACGTT
This sequence comes from Eudiplozoon nipponicum, assembly GCA_029291075.1. NCBI lineage: Eukaryota > Metazoa > Platyhelminthes > Monogenea > Mazocraeidea > Diplozoidae > Eudiplozoon > Eudiplozoon nipponicum. The sequence continues at coordinate 80,309 of JAQBSW010000552.1, forward strand.
TGAATATACTTTCTTTGGTAAACCGGTTACAAATAACGTAGACTTATAATAAGAAGCTTCATTCTGAACAGATAGGTTCTCGATTGAGCTTCCGCTGGCAGCACTGGGTAAAACAGAAAAATCTAACCAGTATACGTAACGCGAGATAAGTCTTCAGAAAAGTAACCTCCACTAGAGCCTGGAGCCAAATGTTCGATTTACATTCTATGTTTACTTTAATCAAGGTTGCGATCTTGATATAAGTACCTGACTCATTTTGCGCGCACATTTGTCAGTATAAACTAATTACTGTATATTTTGAAAAAAGAAGTTCCTCTAGTAGACCGGTTTCGTCTTTATTAGAAACTCATCACGTACTGACTAGAATTTGCCGAGGACATGGCTCGACTTGGGGCACGTCTGCTTCGGAATCCGGTGCTCTAACCACTTAGCTCTTGTACTACGCAGGTAGCGTCGCCAGCGCCCTGCCTTTGCTTACCGATGGCTAATTCACGTTAGTATGGCAAGTAAGAACAATGATTAGCACAATCGTGCGGAACAATATAATTCGTTAATAATAGGGAAATGACCGCATCCACCTAGTACCAGCTTGGTTAAAAGATAAGGCTGAACAATTTTCCGATCGACAACGGATTATAATATGACTGCAACTTGCATGAAATTCGTGATTTAGGTCATGCACGAAATGAATTACAAGATACTGGACAAAATGCACCCGGCTTCAAAGAGTACTCATCAAGGAGTAAACCGGTCTAGTTCAAGAACAGAAATTATCATGTGTACTATTTATTGCATACAGACAACATACCATCAAATCCAGATATTATGCATACATATCTATTTCTTTAGTATAAACTAAATATTTAATATGGCAGCAAATGCAATGTATAGAGTAGATTGACTTCACCCTTACTGGACATTCATTAAGTACTTTCCATAATTGTCACGACCGGTGCTAGAACCGAAGCACATTTGCTTTAGCCTTGTAGCTCATGCGCTTCGCCACCAAAGCTGCGCACAACCTCTCAATTTAGTAATTTATCAACTTATATTTTTTGTCTGTCTTCCCTTCGAGTGGAGCCTAATTGACACCGCTACGTACATAATGATTCAAATGGTCACATTAAATTTGGCATTTCATAGTATGCACCATGCCTACTGGGTAAGTGATATTGAATTGGACATTATTTGTAGCATTGTATTATGTATCGTCAGCATAAACTAAACACAGAACAGGATAGCAAAATGCAATTCACCGACTAGAGCAGTTTCGTCCTTATAAGCCAGGTGGGGTCAATGTGGCATTGCTTTCAACCTCAAATCTCGACAATCCATCTATCATTATAAAACAGACATTATGCCACTGAGGAAGTGAAATTGAACTGAAGTATTATAGCTGTTTAATTATATATATATAATAAATGAATAAACACAACATTGCACAAGGTAAGGCAGTTTCGATTCTATTGGGCACTCATCAACCACTTGCCAAAATTTCTGCGACTTAGGCTTTAACTGCAATTAAATATTACTTCCTACATTTGAAACAGTCGTACAATTATTTCAGAGCAATTATGTGTTTAATTGGTGTCTTTGTGTAGATAGGGGATTCTCATTTTAATACTGCTTTTACTACTATTCTACTGATAGATTAATATTTCACTTGGCTTTGCCTTTTTTCGCTATTGTATGCACGAGTTGTGTTCTCCGTATGCTGTCTATCATGTTTCAGTGCCTAAGTATTGTTTTCTCCAGAAAACAATACTGATGGCATTTGTCATTGCTTATATAAAGTTCTTGTCGTTTGCTGTATATACATAGTACTTCTTGCAACGTTCCTACAAGCAAACGGAGATCTAAGTCTCCCGCACTTCGAGTTCACATAGAGAACTATGCTTATAAGGCATAATCTACTGAGTCTCTACACTAGACTCTGTTTCCAAGGATACAAGCACAAATTCTGGCTAAATCAATTATCTCTTGGTTGATGAATATTCGACGCGGCGTGATCAACTGATTGACAATACACAAATTTACATCAGCAAAACAAACTAATGCTTCACTAGGTCGCCCATTCCCAGTAAATTTTATACATCTTCGATCGCAAGATTCTATACATCAGAGGGAATTGGTTGACTAGCTCCGCACTCATTGGATGGCGGCGGTGTAAAACTACATCGCTAATGTTTACTTGCACCAAAGAAAGTTACATTTTAAGTAATGGAACGAATATGCTATTTAGGGGGTGTGCGCATAATATTAATAATAAGCAATGACTTCGCGTCAACTTAAAACCGTTATATAAATGAAAATATCACTTTTACAGATCTACACGTAACAATATTTGATGTTTGTTATGTCATGCTCATAAAATATATTCCAAATTTAATAAGTATTGGATATGTAATAAAATTGATTATCTAACGCCATTATATTGCTTTACTATATTACGATACATGCAATAAGCGACTTCGCCTAAATTCACTGAGAATTAAGCGCAGGCTGGAAAATGGAATAAATGGCGATGCCAAAACGATAAGTAATATGAAAACATAAGCATTTGTTTAAATTTATTCAAATTTATTAAAAACAGATAAGACAGGAATTTTTTTGCATCTAATTAATTGTTTACTAGCTGTGTTTATCAAATGAACTTATAAAATTAACATGACATGTTTACGAAGCGCCATAACGACGAATAACAAATCATATTTCAAAACGTCAGTCAGTCACACTAACTGACGCGTTTCGACCTTCCTTGATCATCATCAGAGTAAGACGCTTTGGCAAACGGATTATTTTGATATTACCAATGACTATGAAAGCAAAAACTATATTGTTTGGCCTCCTCACCCCAGTAGTCTTCATACATCAGCTTGACCGGAGATGCGTCGAGCTTTCACATATATATATATATATATATACATATATACATATATATATATATATATATATACAGGTTATATCCTCGCTAATCAGTTTGCCGTCGTACTCTGATGTTGATCATGGAAGGTCGAAAAGCGTCAGTACGTGTGACTGGCGGTAGTTTTGCTGTTGTTCGACGACTGGTCAAATACAAAAGGATTGGTGTTTACTTCAAGCAAGCAAACGTGAAAAAAAGAATTGTAACCACCATCCGCGCAATCAATGATTGTTTAATTGTATTAAATATGTATATACGTGGCGAAGGCTGCAAGGAGGTAATGTTCGTGACCGCATAAAAATTGCACAGCCAACATTTCCAGTGAAGTTTAATGTATGCGAGACTATAAGAGGTGAAAGCTGCGTATATAATTTTGCTTTCCATATATATTCATTGTGGTTTGATTCTCACTAGTCAGTTTGCCGTCGTACTCTGATGATCATGGAAGGTCGAAACGCGTCAGTACGTGTGACTGATGGTAGTTTTGTTATGTTGTTCGACGACTGGTTACATAAAATGGAATAGATATTTACTTGAAAAAAGTATATCGAATGGGTCAAAATCTCTCTCTTTCTAATTTCAATTTACTTTACTTCATAATGTTGCATCTTGTATCAAGTAGTTACAAAACTCCGGTTTTGATGGGTAAAAATAATAAAAATCCAGTAACCATTCAACAATAGAATTGCACATTTAGCTGACAGATTAACTGCCATCTAAATGCAATTCCAGGTAACTGTGACGTACTGTTGCCACCTCAGAAGGGTGGGCCAGCAGTCTCGTAGCGGAGAATTATATTTTTAATTGTCAGTCAGTAAATCACGAGGCTTTGCATCCTTGCAGAACAAGAGACAATTGAAGGGTCGGAAAGCTAAGGGAATCAGGCAGCAAATTCGGCCTCATTAGCATAGACTCTTCTTGAACTGACCGGGTGGGAGATCCAATCCTCCGTTAATGCATGGAAGTATGTTTCTACGCACTATTGATAGTTGCTGATGCACACCAACCCTTACATAGAGTTACTCTTATTGAATATCTTGACCCTCTTAGATTCGAGGGAATTTAAGTATTTGTGGCCAAATAAAATTTATTAATCATTTCAGAATATCAATTCCGTTATCCTCCAATCACAATTTATCACAAACTAGTATTGATTAAATTCATAAGAAACGTGTAAATACATTAAACTGAAGTCCCTCTGAAACCAGCAGGAACTCTTCCACAATCTTCACAACGGAACAACTGAGGCAAAGTCTGGCATGACAACAATGAAATTTTGTCCATTCGAGTGTCTTTTAACAAAGAAAGTACGGTGTAATAATAGAGTCGAGCCACTAAGTTGCCCTTCCACCTTCCACGAGTTTACAACTATTCACAGGAGTTACATCAGTATCCAGGCGAGCAGCATCCGGAAGTGACCAAAACAATGCAACCGACGTTACATACCGCGGTTTGATGGTGATAGCACGTCAGGAAACGGCCAGTAGTAACTGACAGGTTCGAAAAATTTTCTCTTGTATAATGCAGCCGGACGCTCATCTAGCAAGGACCTACAACAAGCAAGACAAATCCATCATTTTATGAAGCATTCTTGGAGTTGAAAGATAGAGTTAATCATCTTCTAAGTCTTCATGGCATAAAAAGGATCGATATTATACTTTATTTTATACGCTAGTCAGTCCGGGAATGGTAGCATGAACCTTGACGGGTCTAAAGAGGCACAGCCATCATCCCGTTTCATGTGAAGCCTCGAGTTTAGTCTAACTGCGTTGTAACTTTTATTGTTAAATGTGTTTGACGGAATGATAGCAAGCATGTCAGACGCGAAGGGAAAGTTTAGGCTGCTGAAGGAATCTTTGGCCACTGGAATCTGGGCAGTGCTCATCAGTTTTGGTTGGCGGACTATCTAAGAGAAGAAAAACTCAGAATACAAACCATCCTCGCTAGGAATGGGCGACCTAGTTCTCTTTACCATGAACGACTTCTGGTTATATGACAGTGAAGCATTAGTCGCCTTTGGCTTTTGTATGGATGTACATGATGATGATGACTTGAAGATCTTGGACTATGTTCTTAGTGAAATGCAAGCAAGTAGAAAATTGCAAAAAACCAATTTATTAATCAATAGCGATTACAATGTCTAGAATTTCTAACAATAAGAGAATCATTGATCCTTCCATCGTTTCTATTAGATATTTACAGGGAATATGATATTTTGTCAAATAGACCGGTGCTATTGCATCCATTTAGAGTACCCGGCATACTACTGAGTAAATACAATCAGGGAAATAGACCTTGTTACTTTTCTGAAGACAGCAAAACCATAAAAGTAAATTTGGCAAAATAAAAAGAACATAGATCTTACAAAATTTTTCTTTCGGCAACAGTTTTCTTTTTACAAATAGGCGTAGTATCAGCAATTCTGGAGGTAATATCTTCTGATATGAGACTTTCTCTACAGCGAACATCTTCAGATTGCTTCGCAGACATTGCGCAATGCAGAAGCAGAAAAATGGCACTGGCGTGCGCCAATACACTATTAGCTCCACTTTAGTAGATAATTCGTTGTTGCCGCCACTGCTACAGTTGATGATGACGACTACGAAGCTGTTGCTGAAAGAATGATGCACAAACAGTTTGTGGTCTAGTTAAGTCACTTAGTGGATTGAGCTGCATTGTCATTCATCACCAACTGATCGTATGTTAAGATAAAAATAAATATTTTAGGATGACAGCTATCGATTATGAGCAAATTCCTTCTCAAAACGTGTTGCGTATTAACAAAAATCGTTGGAAGAAATATTACATTAACTGTTATAAATTCCGGTTAAACTCAAGTGATTATGACTGTTCTTTGGCCCGTGATGTAAATCGCTAACAAATTTTCTATATATCGTACAATCGTATGAGCCATTTTAGAACTTTGAGAGGATGTGTACATTTCAAATATAGTACGCGAAAAACAAGTAACCAGTGTGAGTTATTCGACAAAGGAAACAGGAAATGCTCTTTTCATAAGACATCCAGGCACACAGATGTATGCATAAATGAATATATGTAGTTCCGCGACTGAAGTATAAACAAGTCAACGGAGTGTGACGCGCAAATAACGACAAGAACTATGCTCCAGAACTAAGGAGGTAACGTCTTTAGTCGCCTTTTGCAGCACGCGTCCCGACGTTAGTCAATTTTGGAAAGGTAGGATTCTAGATAACACTACCGGTAACCGCCGGTCGTCATGCTGGACATTTTTAGAGCTAAAGACAAGCTTAAACCAGAAAAATATGTTGATGACATATTCTGCTATGTAACAGATGATAACGATCAGACAATCAGTGCGAAGTGTAAATTGAACGACTCGTCACTCTTACAGAAAATAACGTAAAAAAATTGTTAACCAGCAAATTATTCAAATAATTACTGTGCGAGGTGAGATTATCAATAATGAAGGAATAGTCAAACAAAAAGTAGAACAAAATGTTTTGCGCGACAGGGAATCGATTAATTACATGATTATTTTGTGGTGTCTTCGGTTTAGCGTTGACAAAGGCGCCCAGAAGATATCTCAGAAATATTCTGAATAAAAAAATGTAGACAGTCAAGGTAAGAAACTTGTGTTGCACAAGGATCAGGTAGGTATGACAGTGCATCTTCATTTCCGAACTGATGCTTCATTGTCGCACAAACATGACACATATTCGGTAATGTGGATGATCTATCATTAAGTAAAAAATTTCAAACATGAAATTAAGTAGAAAATCTGTAACATACAGTGATGTACAGACTACAAAGTTACAAATTTTCGATTGCCGTAAGCCACCATAAGTACACATGAAACATCCAATTGCCATTAAATCTAAGTGCAACTTTGCAAATCAGTGTTGATTTGTTTAATACTTTATTGGCAAAAAATTATAAGCAACTTTAACTCACTTGCTGCGTTTCGTAGATCGTAATTCACACCGTAAGAACTATTATTCAATCGTTTGCGAATTTTTGTAATGTGAATTAATCAAGCACTTATGATGTCGGCAAATTGCAAACTTATTTATACTGCAGACTGCTAATCAGACCACTCATGCAAATCTATAAACACTACTTGAAATAAGAAAATTTGCTTAAAAACGCAGTCAACAAGATCCTGTTTTGTAACTTTTCCTCGTCTTACACTCCATGACTATTGATTTCGAAAATTTGATTTCTGTCGATAATTTGTCAGATTATGGAGTGCGTTCGTCTGGGCGACATTTACCGTGATAACGGTCTATTAATAATGCCACACTTCCCACTCAACATTTGCTTAAATCTGCTATTGTCAGTATTGTGCTGTGTATAGTGGCCTGATGATGGAACAGGAAATGAGGTGCCGAAACATCGCCAGTCAACGAAGACTAGATCGTACCTCATTTCCAGTGGTTAGTATGAACCATGTTGAAGCCTTCAGGAGAAGGGGAAGAATCCGTACCCAGCCAAAACGAAGACCAGATCGATGCGTACTTGGAAATGGGAATCAATCGGATCTATGCGAAATTGATAGTGCAAAGCAACAACTCGCGAAAGCAACTTGCGGAACGTGAACATAAATTTATAACTAATTTGTTAGAATAGGAAATTCAAAAAGCATATTAAATCTACGATACAGACATTATACAGCAGTTACACAATTACTATACAATAAGGAAACTTAAGGCATTCCACATATTGAAATAAATAATATTTATATATTCCTATTTGTGAAGAATTATCGTGTATGCAAGCACAATTAAAAATACTTTTGTTAATAGGGACTGTTCCATTATGAAATAGCCTGTATTAGGTATTCCACACTTAATAATTAAATGATAACAACAACACAATATACCACATAAAACGTCAGTTAGAATTACTGGATCATTTTGACCTCCCTTCATTATGATCTGAGCATAACAGAAAATAAAGAAAGGGAATTACAGGTTATGTTTTGCAAAACATATAAATAGCTTTTACTCATAAGGGTATTCAATGGAATGGCATCTAAATATCCGTCGGTTTTTGGCAATGCCTAAGGAAGATCGTAACGTTTCAACGCTTATAACTGATGGTAGCTATGCTAAATTGTGTGCATGGTTGAAATTGTGAATTTCGGTAATTTCACACACTCAAAATTGATTTAAATTATCGCCATCATCACATGTATCATCAATGAATGGGAAACTGAATTCCCAAAGGAATTTTAAGAATTAAAATTAAACAAAACTTGCATAGTTTACGTTCCAGTGGTATTCGAAAACGTAAAGCAGCATCTTAGCGGAATTTTCTTACTGTTAAAATAACCGTACCACGTGGATATTCGAGAAAATTAATCAATAAACATGGGTCAATCGACAAATAATATAATAAAAGGGTTTACTACCATTCCAAAATTGGTCGAGTGCTTAAATTCAGTTTTCATTCCGTAGAGGGTCCTACTCTCGTTGCCAGAAGCATCTGGCATCAAAGTGCCATCATGCACATGAATACAAAGTCATTACTAATTAAAGTTTCAAGAATTTTTTTTAATAACGACAAAAATAATAATTTAAGCACACACATTATTATCTCGATAACACACAGAAGTGAGGCAACTTAAGCCTGTACACAACACCATTATGGCCAAGTCAGCATTAAGGCAAGGCAACATCGGCAAAACATCTTCCCTACGGTTTTCATTGTGACAAGTCATAAACCAAAACTCGCAGCTTACTACGCCGAACTAAGAAACTCAAGTTACGAAGATGATTCAACCAGGAATCCGCGACAAGATCGCGCATGGTTTCCAACCAAAATTTATGATGCGCACGAGGACCCCATCCTGGCAATCGTGTGGGCCCTAGACTACCCAGTTTTGATGGTGTTGACTTAACTGTTTCTGCCATGTAAAACTCTGCCCACCTTGTTTCTTCGGCAATCTAGCGCTGGGCAGGCGAGTTGAGGACATACGTGACTGAGCCAACGTAGTTGATAAAGCCTTATTTGTTTTGCTAAGGAGGAGCACTTGTTGGCTGGTTCAAAATACTACTACTACTACTACTACTACTACTACTACTGAACATCCCTGCACCAGCACAATACACTGATGCTTCGCTGCCATAGGTGTCAGTGTTGGTTATTCTTTGTTGGCAAATTACATTTTCTATGTTTCTAAAAAACAATGGTTGAATGCCTGTAAGCGTTTAAAATCACCAACTCCAAGAAGCCAGGTCTCACTAGCGTATAATTAAACTCCGCGTAAAGATGCATTTTAAACACGACCTTCCAGGCAAAGTGAAATACTCGCGTTTCTCCATAAAGGACGAAGATTAAAGAAAACTACTCTAGCTATCGCGATTCTTATACTTACCTCGTCAGACATATTGCTTGAATTATTGATTGAGCTGCTAAGTTATGCAAACCTGTCAACTATTTCCAGATCTTCACTTTGCAGTCTCAGAGTTAAAGTGAGTGGTGGGTGGATGTGAATTTCATACAAAAAAACGGAACAACGTCTACTAATTTAGTCAATGTGGTCTGAGCAGAATCTCGATTATCAAATAATATTACAATATTGTCTATATATACAAGATCGACTAATCTACCGCCCGGGAGAACTTCTACACCTGTATCTTGAACGTGTGGACGGACACTGTCTATAATAGCATCTATTACAAAATTAAACAAAAGGGATAAATGGACAGCCCTGATGAACACCGCTGCTGGTAGTAAAGTAGTGCGTTAATTCGTTGTAGATATTAACGCGATCAGAATCGTTCGTGTAGAGAGCGCGTAAAACAAATTCAAGTTTGAAGGCCACACCACTTTCTGACCGAATAACGAATGTAACATTGCGATCCAATGAGTCAAATGCACCCTTGATGTCTAGAAAGGCGGGTGTTGTTAATCGGCGATATATATGCCATTGTTCAATAGCTTGTCTTAAGGTAAAAATATTATGTATACAACCTCGTCCTAACCGGAATCCAGCTTGTTCACGACAAGCGCTAAGATAATCGAAATAGATAATCTATTGTACGATGGTTATCAATCGAATTACGATTGTCTATTTTGAAGACAAGAATGATAGTCGACTCATTCCAGGAAAGCGGGACGGTTCTCCAATTCTATATAGTACGAAAACTGTTAATCAGCGCTCCCAAAAAGATATCGCTGCCATCCTTGAATATGCTCAGGTGAAAATAATCGGAGCTTGCAGCTTTGCGACGGTTAGGTGATGCGATTGCATCCTATATTTCTAACTATTTTGGTTCTTCGAGATTAGCATTTCACACTGTTGATACAAGTATGTCTTCGCGAATCGGAACTGCTGCAGAGTGAACATCTGGACGTAGTTGACAGATGCACATACCTTAATAGCTATATTAATAACTCAGGCAATATGCGAGACGGTTTATAAGAAAATCGCGAAAGCTATATTGGCATTCTCTAACCTTCGGTATTTATGAAGAAACGTATGTCATTTTGAATTAAAAGTCATGTATAACATGCATGTGTACGTGCAATTTTTTATACGCTAGTCAGTCATTGACATTTAGAATCAAGGACTTCAGAAATTTATGGGCATTCGACAACTATTGTTTGAGAAGTATATCATATATGGATTATCAACAAAGAATGCGCAACGCTGAAATACGTAGATCGGCCAACAAGTGCTAATCGCTAGATAAAAATAGAATTCTATTAATTGCGCAGACTCGGTCAAATTTTGCGTATTCCCTCAATTCGATTACTCAATAGAGCAATATTCTCTTGGCAAAATTCTCATTATTATATGGCGATGAAACATCAGTTGGTAATGACGATGATAATTTTGCATTATGAAAGAGTAGATATGAAGATTTTCTCAGCACTGCTTTAGGAAAAATAGGACAATGAGACTCAACTGTTTATTCTAAATTAATTGACAAAATATATATCAGGTTTTAGATGATTGGAATCAAGTTAGCGGTCTTGATGTAAAGTAAAATGAAATTGACTTGTCAAAATATATGAGTAGAGTAAATTTCGATAATATAACATAACAATTACCGTCAACACATTTTGTACCGTACATAAGCGATTTTTCCTAATCTTATCCACTGATAAACTGGAAAAATATAGCATAAAAATTAATGTTGATAAAACAGAAAAGAGATAGAATTAAATAATGCAAAGTCGCCCATTATATTTCATGGATACGTGTAACCCTAATGGTATATTAATACCCGTTGTGAATATTTGTATAGTCGATACAAAATCGGCGTACATACACCTATAATATTACGGGTACGAGTCAAGGAGTTATATGAAAGACAGGATGCGTTTCTCCGTGGTACTAACAAACTACCTCTACTTATATAACAGTTGGATACTGTTTGTTGCAGAGAACTAATATATATGCAATTGTGTTTTAGGTAGTGCGCACCTAGTAAAAAATAGTTCAAATATTACCAGAGAGATAAACCAAAGACAGTATGAATGCAACATATAATCTCATCTACATTCGTTTCGTACTTACTGTGACTCGTTAGTAGGATCCAATATAACGCCTTTTGATCACTGTATATTTGAACGGTACAATCTCCTATAAGAATGTGTAAACCACCAGTAGTGAAGCTAACTTCATGTAAATTCTCCGCAAATGCGACTTCAAAGCTAACTCAAATTATATGCCGAGCCAGTAAACGGTACCATGACTATGGCTTTTGTACCAGTACCTGATACCAACACTATGGTTGTCGAGTCAGTACATGATGCCAGCACAATGGATTTCAAGATATGCTAAATTTCACCAAATTTGAGATTTACAACTACTTCTGAATACCTGTTACTACAGAAGATCCATGCATTCTACACCGTACGAAAGACGAAATTCCACTGCAATCTGCATCTAACGTCATCTACATTTGTAATTGCACTTATGGGCCATCAAATTTAAGCAGAAACAGTATAAAATTATATTCACGCTTTTCGGAGCTCCTACCAACTTCGTGTGCAAAACGAAAAACGGATTTCCACGCATATCTGCAACGAAAAATACTTTTTCCTGTGAGAAAGCTTTATAATTTGAATACAGGATGTGTTTGAGCATGCTTCCCTATTTTGAGGCAACAGCAATACATAATTGAAATAGCATTGAACATTCAAAGACTCACGCGATACTGCGTTTAGTAGTGCTTCTTCTGTTTGAAAATTCTGGCATATAATATCTATAGATGTACTATATAAGCGTATCATTTTTCTGTGCTCTAATTCTTTAATAAATCAGTTATAATGATGCAGAAGCACTACTGCACAATATAGAGTGCGTTCTGGAAATTCATATCCAGGAATACACGTTTTACATTAAAAATTAATTGATTGCGCGTTTTTAATATTTGAAAACTACATCAGTTCAAACCTTACAGGTTAAAAAACACTAATTGATTTTAGTGTAAATATCTATAAATTAGTTATAATAACATAACTGTGAGCAATAAAAGCATGCAATTTAAAAGATTTATTGCTCAGATTAAGAGGTGTTATTAAAATCTTTTTCAGAATTTAATTAAGCATATATTTAATATGAACACGCGTTGTCGTTAAAAACTAAACGTTGCATACTGCAAGAAATGCAATTCATCAAGCATACCGGATTCGTCTTCGATGCGCACTCACACAGTACTTGCGAGAAATGCAACAACCGTTTCTCGACCTCGGATTTTTGCGAATCAGAGTCTTGTTACTAATCCACGATGCCACCCAAGCCGCATACTCCATGAAATTAAAATTTATACACCAGCATGTTTAATTTTTAGAACATCAAGTGGATCCTTTACGCTATCGCTTTCGACCTCAATTTTAAACTGTCCATTTCCATTCTGTCATTGGAGTCATGAAATCATGTTAGTTCTTTGTCACAAACAGTATCTGTTACATATTAAATTGGATGATGTCATGATTACCGCGAAATGTGTTAAAAATATCGATCAAGGCCAGAGTGTATGGATTTCCTGGAGTAACAGGTGTTCAGAAATAGTTCTAATTCTCAATTTCTAGCATACATTAAAATCCATCGTGTTGGTACCATGTACTTTTCCGGTCCAATAATTGTAGTATCATACACTGACACAATAGCCATAATGGTGGTACTGTTACAGACTTGGTATATATATATATATATATATATATATATATATATATATATATATATATATATATATATATAAGAGTTTGGTTTAAAGTCGCAATATCAAACATTTTATATGAAGGTTTACAAATTTGTATGGGAGATTGTACTGACCTATTTTTCACATTCCTCATCGAATATATAGTGAGTAAAGGGCTTAACACCGGCCGCTACTTTTAAATTGCCAGTAAGCACGAAACGAATGTGCACGTGAGGTTATACCTTCACCTCTTGCGGATTTTGTTTTATCCTTCTTGTCATGTTTGAATCAATTTGATATTAGGTGCGAAACACCTAATACACATTTGCGTATATATATATATATATATATATATATATATATATATATATATATATATATATATATATATTAGATCTACGCAACAAATAATTTCTAATGGTTCATTAATAGTCGGCCTTTAGATAAAGCTACATTGAGTCTGTCGCCACACTGGTAAAGGTTAGCGCCTGTTCATGATAGTTTTGTATAACTTTATAACATTCCGCACTAAAATATACAAATAAAGGGGCAAAGTTTAATACTAATAACAAGCAACAAAGCTAATGCATTGTTAGCTGGAATTGAAGTTCCATTGCTAAGAAGAGACTATTTTTCAAAGATAATAAGACTTTAAAAAAAAAGCTGAGCACTAGCGTAAACATCATCAAACACACCTTTACACTTAAGATAGCATCCGATGTTAGGTCCATCATATCCGTAATTTATTTGAAAGATGATAAAGAGCTTACATTTCACATAATTGATTATTATCCTTCAAAGAAATCTATGCAGCTCAATTCAGTCTGACAGTGCACAACATGCTTCAAAGCAATGTGTGCACAACGTGAAGATCACGATTTAACTACATGGATAAAATTTAGGTTATTCTAGTAGTTCTAAAATAATGAAAAAATACAGCATTCCTTTAAAAAATGAGATTTACAAAAGATAGAATTAGTTTATGAAACATACAGACACACTAAAAGACAGTAGAACACATACACACACTATGTACATACATATATGTGTATATAACCATCCAAATATATAATCCCACCATATAACATTCTTTCACAAATAAATAATCATCATTATCATTTCATGCAGAAATAAAACAAACGTTAGCACCTGAAAATGTAACAATAAATAGAACACTAAAAATAATAAATTTAAAAATGTATGATAATGACAAAAATAGTAATAATAAAGTTATTAAAGAAATGATTTATGAAGGGGAGGATTTGGCTCTGAGGGAAATATTTGCCTAGGTAAAACACCTCTAAAAGAGAAATTAAGATATCTACTTTGCACTAATACAGTCAATTCAGCATCCATTCATTCATTTATACATTAACGCATTAATAAATAGTATAAATACACGCAAACAGACATTTTTTTAAAAAAACATACAAACATATATAAAACTAAACTTACGCATGTAAGAACGAAAACCGTGTAATTGCTTTTAACTTCATCAGGACCGCCAAATTAACCTACGAGGCAACAGTTCGAACCATGGCATTTTTATGGTACTACAACGATAGCGCAGGAAGACGCCTTCCTTTATTCTAGTTGCCTCTAAGTTGATGTCGGGAGAATTAATGAAATAAACCATGATTAAAAACGACGCCAGCAATCGAAATGAACAATTTACAAAAATATACAACTCGACACACGCATTAGCCCCAAAGCTCAGTGGGAAAACCTAGCTTGGATTTTTAATAAATACTCTGTACTGTTGTTACCAGAAACTAAACGGAAGGTTTCGCCTTAAATATCCAACAAACATGTTAAATTCCGATATTAAATTGACAAGTGTTGAACAAAACGGTTACAGTAGAAACATACAATTTTGAAAAAGAGGTTCCAAACGGCTTAAAGCCTTTATTAAACGAATTATCAAGGGCTTCCAACAGACGTAACAAAATATTAGTGTTTGTATTAATTGCTCCCCAGCGAAAAACGAATTTTCTTTGACGCTAGACATCAATCTAGATTCATTCGAATTGAAATCAGTTTATGTTTAAATGATAAACATGTGCGTTAAAATTTTACACGTTCGACTATAAATTATAGAGTTTAAGAAAAAAGAATTTTTATTTTTATGCCACATACTATACGCATAAATATTTAGAGATATAGATCCATTACGAGTAGTTATCAACGAAGATAACACATACAGAAATATCTAAAATAAAAATAGTCCAAAAAGCTAAAATAAAAGAAAAATTACTAAATAAGATTTCGCATACCACTCTTTTATAATACCAGTGAACGTAACGTATGTTATTGTTTACACAGTACTTGACAAATTCGATCTGCGGTTGTTTGTAGTTTGTATGATCAAGCCACGTCGCAGAGAGGTAGTAAGAGGAGTTAATCGCGCATGATCCTAAATAGAGCGGATGTCATGTATACTATATTTTTGAGCGGTCCTGCGACTTTAGAGGGTTGTTGCCGACAAAACGGTAATCTAAAAACCTACTGTGGCCATTCTAATTTAGGAAACAACAGGTGCCGTGACTCAGATCAGTGAAAAGTCCTTCCTCGCAAAATAAATGCAAAGGTACGTAGAAGACTGACTTACTTACCAATTATGATCTCTTAAACGATTTGGCTGCAAAAGTCACCTAAATCAGATTAAAGCTAAATATTCGACCAGTTAAATGGAATCATCAAATTAAAGTTATTTAAATGACTTAGTCGTAATTTTTAGGATTTTCCAACAGAACATGCCTGTAAATAGGTAAGTTTGCATATCGTGCTTTAGTCAAAATTGAAAAGCGTTTAAGTCTTTCGCATAAACAAGTTAAATATCTATACGCAACAACAATCTTATTGTAAACATACTGCGTCGGTGTGGACTCAAACAAGCGTGAATTCAACCCTTTGTCACATCTGCCCTAGTAAGATAGATTCCAGTCACAAATACAAATGTAGACAACTTTGGATGTAAAATGATCTTGTGAAATGCCATTTCACACTAAATGGAATAGTTTTGTGGTGTATGAAGAAATCTAGTTCAACAACACGTCAGCTTTCAAGAAATGATACTTCAATGCCGCATAACTAATAAAACGAATCACAGTTATGTGTGTGCTGGAAACGAACACTAGTCGACCAATTTTTTTATGCGCAATGTACCAGTTTTTAACTGGTAAATGTACCTCGAATTCTATCATGAATCGATACATCTACCAATGGTGGATTTTCCTCATCTCTACATGCAAATTCGTTACAGTTCAGCCCAAATAAAATTAATAAACTCTTTTAATCATATAAAAATTAAACAAATTAAACCAACTTACAGAAGCACATGTTTCTTTGCCCCTCACCCCCCTCCCCACGATATATTGAATGCAAAAAAGTGCACAGCGAATAAACTTGTTAGAAATAATGTTCACAATAATAATTTTGATCTTCTGTCAAAATAAATAATTAAATTCGCCTTATAAAGTCATAACAAGCAGTTGCAAAACTCTAACCTAATGATCTGCCAAACCACTTGAGAAGTATATAATCAACAAAAGAACATAAATTAATGATAAAAATTTAGCCGAAACACTTGTGTCTATTGTAATATTTGGCCTAAAAATGTGAATGTAAAAAAACACAGTTAGTTTCTTATCATCATTATCAAAACTAGCATTATATAATCAGAAGAAAGTGATGCTTCCCTATTGCATAACAAATGTGTTAGCTGTAAAATACCACTCGTATGTTAATTACATGACACACAAATTCTGTATTAATTCATTAATCTTTTTTTTAATAATAATTATTAAGTTCTAAATATTAAGAGATTATAAAATCTAATGGGGATTGCAATTTGCAAACTTAGTTTCAATAAAAATAGTAGCATATACATGCTTATTAGAAATTACTGGTAGTCCGATTCAGACCTATGACGAAAAAAATTAGCTGATTTGCCTGGACAGCCTAATGAAGTAGTTTTTATCAAGGTTGCTATCTTGATATACAAACCTGACGCATTAAGTATATACATTTTGCAATATAAAATTAGAACTACAGTGTAGAAAAGGCAATTCATCAAGTAGACAGATTACTTCCTTACTGGGAACTCATCACGTTCTGTCCAGAATTTGCCGTGGTCAGGGCTCGAACCTGGGCACGCATGCTTCGAAATCTGGTGCTCTAACCACTAGGCCATCCTGCAGCATAACTTAGTGAATCCACATAATTGTTCTGTTTTGTGCAAATCGTTATCAAATGAGCCTTAGACGGAACTATTAGAGTGAAGTAAATGCGTCGACCAATTCTTTTTGACGGCATTCGAAAAAGTCTCTTAAACAAGTTCTATTTGATGAATTTCATTTAGTACCTTATGAAACGTTTACATTATACTACTTAAATATTACTTTACTTTACTTTACTGCGGCTGACTCCTTTTAGAGGATAAGCCGGCTCCATTGATATCCCGAATTAAGCCTATCCATGCCGGGCGGTTGGCAGCCATTTCGGCACATAAAGAGAGCCAATGACGCTTCCAGTGACGCAGGCCATAAACATTGCGTAAACCTAGGAGTTCCATGTCCGATTTGATTGTTGCAAGCCATGTCTTCAGTTGCCCACCTCGGCGGCGGCGCCAGTTTGCACATTGACCTGGGTTCATCACCTGCCGTACCAGTTCGTCTTCGGGTTTGCGTAGTACGTGCCCGAACCATTGAAGTCGACGATGTTGGATCCAGACGGATAGTTGCATGATGTCCCCACATTGGTGACGAACAGATGCGTTCGACACCCGGTCCATCCATTTTGTCTTTGTGATGTACCTAAGGCACCAATGGTCGAATACTTCAAGCTTTTTGGAGTCCTCAGAACGTAATGGCCAAGTCTCACAGCCATACAGTAGCACAGGGCGAACAGTAACCTGGTAGACTCGGATTTTCGTTTTGAGGCTGATTTCACTTCTTCTCCAAAGTGAGTTCTTCAATTGTAAGAAAGCAAGTCTGGCACGGTCGATGCGTGTTCGGACTTCATTCTTTGCTTGACCAGTTGGAAGTATTTTTGAGCCAAGGTACGTAAAATCGTCGACTGTTTCGATTGGGCTGTCGTACACCGTGAGCTGCTCATCAGATGAAGATACACCGATGGCGAAGGCTTTCGTTTTGTCGGCATTGATTTCCAGACCAACGGCTGATGAAAACTGGGCCACTTGATCCAAAACGGTTTGCATGCTCCCAAAGCTGTCAGCAAGGAGAACAACATCGTCTGCGTAATCAACATCCGTTAGCCATAGGTTATTTGATACTTGAACGCTTTGGAACCCAGTTAGCGCGTTGCTCAGAATCCAGTCAACCGCATAATTGAACAATATGGGTGACAAGGGACATCCTTGTCGAACCCCAGTGCGCAGACTGAATTCATCCGATTCTTCTCCGTAAACACGTACTCTGGCTTTGGTGGCTGCATAGTAGGCCTTGATCAGATTGACGAGTTTTATGGGCATTCCGTCGAGCAGCATGATGTTCCATAGGGAGTCGCGATCAACAGAGTCAAAAGCAGCTCGGAAATCAATAAAACAAGCGACGATTGGTTGTTGAAATTCGTTGCGATGTTCCAAAACTCGTCGTAATGTAAAGATCTGATCAACACAGCCTTTGCCTGGGCGGAACCCACCCTGATTGGGACGGGTACGGGCATGCCGCTCATTACAGAAGCGGTTCAATAGAATCGACGCCAACAGCTTGGATGCGGTGTTGAGAAGACTGATACCACGGTAGTTTTCGCACCTTGATCTATCACCCTTTTTGGGAAACGGTAGCAGGATTGACATTCCGAAGTCTGACGGGCATGCTTCCTGTTCCCAGATAGAAGAGAACAGTCGATGGATTGATGGCAGTAGTGTGCCTATACAGGCCTTGTAGATCTCCGCAGGTATTCCATCTTCACCGGGGGATTTCTTGTTCTTCATGCGCTGGATGGTCGTAGCGATCTCAGCCTCAGTTGGGGAAGAGCAGTCCACGTCGTAGCTGGGTGTAGATGTTGTAGGTGGTTGCGGTGGGGAGCGGCCACTGTATGGTCGGTTCAATAACTGCGAAAAATGTTCAACCCATCTTGCGATTTTGCCATTGACTTCAGAAATCAAGTCTCCTGTTGCGCTGCGTAGAATTGTCTCTGCATTGCGCTTACCAGATGCTTTACGTAAAAGACGGAAGAGACCCCCGAAGTCACCGACGTTTGCAGCCGATTCCATGGCGGAAGCCATTTCATCCCAGTACTGCTTACGGTCGGCCCGAGCAGACCTCGTGGTTTCACGTCTCAGGTGGCGATAATTAGGCGCGTTATTCATCCGGGCATCTCTTGCTTTTTGTGACGCCCGTATCGTGCGTTCAGAGATCCAGTCTTTATGGTGACTTTTGATGGTTCCGAGCGTTTCTAGCGCAGCTTGCTGAGTAGAGAGTTTCAAGTTATTCCATTGATGCTCCATATTACCATAATATTACCTTTAGTGGCATTGTGATGGCAGATCTTGGTGATCAGTTGGAAATTTAGGTCGAAAGCTATTCCAAATAGACACTACTTGAAGGAAAGACTGATAAAAACTCAAAAGTGCATGTTTTGCACCGCTTTAATGGCGTAATTGATCAGTTAGAAAACAGAAACAAATTTGCCTTGGTTAGCGGCAATTCTGATATTTACTCCACTAATACTCCGTTAGGATGAAACCAGTCTACTTTTACTGCCTTATACAGTTCGTAGTTTATACTTATATTTAACGTTGACATCCATAGACGCATTTTTGGATCTGACTATAAGAGCTCGGCGTTACAAAAACAAATAAGGCTCCATCAACTTCGTTGGCTCGGTGAGGTTTTGCGATTGCCCAGTAGAGCTCTGTTCTCTCATCCAGCACCAAATTGGCGTAAGAAATAAGGTGGGCAGATTTTGACATGGCAGAAACAATTGAAGTTACATACAATTTTGGTAGTATAGAACCCACTCGTCTGCGAGGATGGGGTCCTCGTGCGTATCATAGTTCTTGGTTAGAAACCCTTAGCGATATGGCATCGAATCGAGCTCAGTGGCGGTCCTGTTACAGATGCCTAGTAGAATCATCTTCGTAACTTTCTTTTCTTAGTAGGGCAGAGTTAGCTGCGATGTTTCATTTGTGTAAGACATGATGCAGTGAAATCCGTAAGGAAGCTGTATTGCTGATGTCGTCTTCCCCGAATGCTAACTTGTGGAGTGGTTTCTGTGAGTTATCCTGATAAATTTACTCATAGTAGCAAGGAATTCCTTCTCTCTCTGCCTCTCTCTCGTAAATCTCACAAATAATTTGTCTAAATTCATTAACATGCTTTTTTCCCCTTGTTATGGTTATATGGCAGTGAAATATTAGTCACTTTTGACTTTTATATGGCTGGACAAAATGATGATGATTATACTGACAATATATATATATATATATATATATATATATATATATATATATTTCAATTCAATATCAGATAATAGTTATAAAAGCATACTATTTAATTTCATACCCGGCACAATAATAAAATGCCAATCTAGCATAAAACGCACCTTTTAATTTCTTAGCTAGATATTTATTATCAAAACGATAAATACATACACACAACACGCTTACATATGTTCATTAATATACGGCGATCTAGATATCGCGCGCAGTGGGTTCCAGAAGAACCGACGTCTAAAATGATGAATTACCCAGGCCTTTTCACTTGGTCCTGTTTTCCATAAGATTCTGGTTGATTCATGTATCTGACACTCTGAAGGTTTTCTGTCTTTACTGCCATCAGAATAGCATCGTCAGCATTTTGGAGATAAAAAACATACCTCTACAAATTATTTCTACTAGGAGAGAATTTCGTGGACCTGGGTAATAACTGAACCAACAAAATATTCAAACAACTTTGGAACAAGGACATCTATTTCTCGAATGCAAAAAATGCAGCAAAAACCATACTAGTGTGAATACCGACCGATGATTTATTATGACTGACTTTTAACTATCGAATTATTTCAGCACGGATGTCATTATTGACCACAACTCGTCCTAACATCTGTAACACATCATCGAAAGTGGTTGAGTAGTTTGCACGAGCAAAGATGATGGGCCATTGATACCAGTGGCACAACTGAAAAGTGCGACGTAACGCATGAATTAAGCTCATGCATTGCAATTCCGATCAAGCATATGATTTTGTTGTTCTAGTTATTGTTTTCACTCTTCAAGAATTCCCCTGCAGATAATAGTAGCGATTACCTACGATGGGGTACAGAAAAAATTGATATCATGATAGTTGGCTGGGTGGATAGACACCACAACGACACACTTTCACTCATGTCCGGCATATTCCTTCTTCGTGATTGCGACAATGAGTTTATGGAGAAACTTCTTAAACGAGATTACATAGCACAGGAAAACATCAGAAGAAATACCAACAATTATAGTGACATTATGAGCATTTATGATACTAAAAGTCTCTGCCACTTTATCAAACATAGAAGTTCAGATTTACAACCCATACATAGGACGAGAAATCATTACGAAGATAACGACACATATTACTATGTGGCGGATTAAGACCATTTAACACGTGCCTAACAGGCTTCGCTTAAGAAACTGGGAGCACTCGCAATCCTTTGATATATTGACCGCTGCTAGTGCGTAGTTATCCGGCAAAAACTAAAAAATGCAAATAGCTTTAGCAGCAACCGAAGAGCAAAAGCTACTAGAAGCCTACTGTGCGTATTTCCGTGCACATTCTGTTCAAGAGCAAGAGGGGTATGTTGGATCCTTCTTACCCATGGAGGTTATGAATGTAAGCACGACTAAATACGATTTCTACAGTCGGAGCAGGCCAATTAAGTGCTAACCGACGTCTGGTAACCAGTTTTAGGTTAGCGTCGTCTCTGACGAAAACGCATCTCGTTTGGTTATCTGCGCATATAAAAATTATATATATATATATATATATATATATATATATATATATATATAGACGAACTGAGGCAAAAGTTTTAGTGTACATATTTCGTCAGTATAAAATAAACATTGCATATTGTGGTACATGCAACAACAAGAAGACAGGTGGCCTCTCCATTTCGCCCTAGTCGTGAACTTGCCAAAATTTCCGCACCATTTGCACATTTGTTAGTATTTCTATTCGTGATGATGTTGATCACAATGATTGTCATATTGTAAATTTGCTTTGAATTTCAAAGCCCTAGACTTTATATGAATTTAACTCAATCCATTTTTGAATAATAATTCGTATAAGAGATTGTACTGTTCATTGGTCCGAGATTTTTTTGGCCAAATATATAGTGGGTAAAGGGCGTAGTCCTATTTTAACTAATTCGTTACTTTGTACGCATTAACTTATACACAATTGCATACGTGAATAAGTTCTTTGCAACAAAGTAAAGAAAACGAATATCATGTTAAATAAAGATAGAGAAACGAGCAAACGCAATTTTACTGTTGTTTCTTTTCCTTTAGGCTGCGCACACCTTAAATTATTTTTAATAACTTGACTGCTTTAGAAGAAGGTTAGCCCTAATGATCATTGAGCGTTACATGATTATTTCAGTCTGCACATAATTTTAAATTATTAGAAACACTTATATGATAATTATATGGCAGTAAAACATCAGTTTTTTTAAATAGTGAGTTATAACTGATACGATTGATTGATGATGGAAGTAGGACATGATATGTGTTAAGTAAATTAAATTATTCTACAGATGCTGTTAAACTCATTTTGCTTATCTTGGGCGTTAAGCATGAGTCTACCTACAGCATATGCAATTTTAATGCACATTATGCCACAGTTAAATGTCATACGCAACTTCAATCTACTTATTAACTGTACATCTATAGAAAATTTACAATATATATAATAAACAATATCAAAAGCAAAATCAATATAACAATGAAATTCTGACAAGTATAGAAATCTTGACGCAATACTCTAATTCAATAGCAATTCTGCAGTTGACACGAAGGAAAGACTGAAGAAAATCCTTAAGCCGGTATACAACTGAAAATTCGATGAAGTGCACGTCAGTGGATGACTTGTGAGACGGAAGCAAGTGTGTATCTGTTCGAGCCATGATCGTGACAATTCTAACTAGTACTGAGTGCTCAAAAATGACAAAGCTGGTCTACTTGATGAATTCCATTTACTGATTTATGCAATGTTTAAGTTATAATAACACATCTAATAAAAGTCCTGCATGTTTACCATCGTACTCTGAAGATGCTCAAAGAAGGTTGAAACGCGTGAGTATGTGTTACTGACGGTAATTTTGCTATATTTTTCGACGAATGGTCAAATATAATGGTATTGAGGTTATTTCAAGCTCGCAAACTTGACATAAGGAATTGACACCGCCATCCGTGCAAACATAGTTTGTTTCTATTACCTATGTATGTGTTTGGCGAAAGCTGCAAAAAGATGATCATGGAAGGTCGAAACGCGTCAGTACGAGTGACTGACGGTAGTTTTGTTATGTTGTTCGACGACTGGTTAAATATAAGCAGAATTATTATCCAATAAAGTAATATGCCTCAAGGCAGATAAAGGTGGTGCAACGGTACTTATGAACCGGTCAGATTATGAATTGAAAGTTTATGAACAATTAAATAATTTAGAGGTCTATACTAAAATAAATAAGGATCCATCTGATAAGTTACAAGGACAAGTTAAGACTATAATTAATAGAATGATTGAGTCGAAGGAATTAGAACCAGGACTTGGGAATTCATTAATACAACGTGACACAGTCCCTCCGAGAATTTATGGTCTAGTAAAGATTCATAAACAGGGGAATCCACTTAGATTAATCGTTAATGTACAAAACTCACCAACGTATAGATTGTCGAAATTTCTATGCAACAGAATTAGAAAATATACTTATTTCTTAGATTATACTTTAAAAAATACATATCATTTTATTGACATTATTAGTAGATATAACTTGAATGATAATGATAGAATGGCTAGCCTGGACGTTGTATTGATGTATACTAATGTCCCGGTACAAGCAGCATTAGAAAGTGTGAAGCGTTGTTTAACAGAGTTCCCAGAGATAATAGAAGGTAGTAAAATGATGTTAAGTAGTATTATGGAAATTTTAAATATTTGTATGTCCTCTACCTACTTTAAGTTCAGGAAATGAATTTTATAAACAAGTTAAAGGTGTCCCTATGGGACAACCACTATCAGTCCCGGTTGCTAATATTTTTATGCACTATTTTTGAAAAAAAAATCTGTTGTTAAAATCTCTCTTAAGCCAAACTTGTATGTAAGATTCCTGGATGATATGTTTATAATTTGGAATCATGGGGATAATGAGTTAAATAAATTCCTCGAATTAGCCAACCAATTAGATGAATTAAAGTTTACATTGGAAAAAAGAATAATGATGAATTACCCTTTGGATGTGAAAATAAAACGGAATGGTTCCAGATTGGAAAGAATATTTTAGAAAAAGAAGACTTATTCAGGACTACTTCTTAATTTCTTATCAAATCACTCATATGGAATGAAAATAGGCATTCTTAAATCCATGATATTAAGAAGTCTTAGAATAGTGGATATAAATAGGGAATAAGGAAATGAGGAGATTAAAAGAGAAATATTCAAACATAAATAGCTATCCGTCAAGTATAATAGATATAGATTAATAGATGAGATGTTACAGAGATTGTACAATAATATAATAAACAAAGTAAAGAAGGAAAAACAGGAACCGGATAAGCACAAAATTGGTATTACCTGATTCTAAATTGAACACGGAAAATTAGAATAATAACGGCTAAATACAATAATGCAAACAGTTTAAGACAATCGCTTACTATAGGCAATAAACTACCTAACCAAAAAGAAGAGTAGAACCCCTCGAGACATCAGGAGTATATGCGATACCTTGCAAAGAATGTAATCTCAGGTATATAGGCGAAACCATGCATTTATAAAGGTTCGTAGGAGTGAACGCCAGACAGCCTGCAAATATGGACACATTCTGATCAGACCTATTCCCCAAGCATTCGAAGGAAACAGGTCGCCGAAATAGACTGGAAGGATGTAAACGCATCGCGTTATACAGCCGCAACAGATTAACTAGACTAATTGAAGTCAATTGAAATAAAATGAGGAAAAGGTGTAATGAATGTAACATCGGTAGAAAAATCATTGGGCCCAATATTTAATGAAGCATTTTCTATGGTCAAAAACCGTGAGGCTGCGGAACAATGAATTAAGTGGGAACCTAAGTAAAAACCTCGCTTATAGAAAACTGGTTGCGAATGATCTGTACCAATATCAATTTCCTATATACTTATTTTCTCAATAAAAATGTTCCAAAAGACGGTATACCGATTTAGCAAGGGTTAGTAGATAGAACATTAGATAAGACACATTTTACTTACATTGTCGCTTATATTTTCTATATTTATGTAAGGTAGGAATATCTTAATAAATGTATAATACGTTAGTCATAGAGAAGATATTCATGGTTAATAGCTACCATGTATCCTTTTAAGAGGAAACCAAAATGTGATAGATAGACGGATATATAGATAGGCCTATGGGTAGATTGATAGGTTTATTCTATACACATAATATATATATATATATATATATATATATATATATATATATATATATGACTCACACTGTTGCTTATATTTATATATATATGTTTTTATACATATTTATATGTATTTTATATATTTATATAAGGTGTGAATAAATAAATATACAATTTGATTAATTGGTAAATAAAAAAAAACAGTAAGAAAAGAATAAAATAATAATTTGAAATATGCAAACATATATATATATATATATATATATATATAGGATTAGGGATGTTGGTCTCATACTGTTGCTTATATTCATATATATGTTTTTATACATATTGACATGTATTTTATATATTGATATAAGGTGTGACTAACGTAATAAATAAATATATAATAAGAATAGAAATTATTCATGTTTAATAATTAACAATGGTCCTTTTCTATATATATATATATATATATATATATATATATATATATATATATATATATATATCAACTAACTAAAAATATATTAATTAGTTTGCAGCGATACACTAACTTTGGTATAAAATCAATTGTCTGTTTATTAATTTAAAACTGGATGTGATAGATTAAAAGGTGGGAAAAGTTAAATCAAAGGTTAAAAATGTAAAGCACCATGATGAAGTTGTAGGGAAAATATTAACAAAAACTACCTACCACTGGCTGTGCCAAGTGATGATAACAATTTTAAATACTTGAGATAAACACATGTCAAACTTCATTAACCGGTCGCGGGTATCGACGCATCTCGATCTTTCATGACCATTAATCGAGTACAACGCAAAACTGACTAATTACATTTCGCGTACTTAGTAACAAGGTGGTTCGAATAGGACCATTTGTATACACCGAATATAGCATGAACAAAAGGTGTAATATCATGTAAACATGGCTTTCATGCTTACTAGTGATTCACCGGTAAAACGCTATATACCCACTACATATGTTGTCAGAAAACATCCCACAATCCTTGACCCACCATGTTGTGGATATCGGGGGGAGTGCTGGTTCCTACTGATATATAACCAAAAAACGAAACGCATACGCACATGAAATTATACCTTTCCTTCATGCTGACTTTGGTATATCCTCTTATATTATTCGAACTAATATGTTACTAGTTACGTAGAACCTAATACAAATTTGTATACGGTAGTTCTCCGCTATAAATAATGTACAATTATTAACAAGAACCATACCACAATGTAAATATTGTGTATTAAAATTCAGCAATCCAGCTCATAATCAAATTAGTGGTGTTCTAGCCATATTAGCACGGCTTCTGAAAGTCCACGCTAAACCACTGGCTTTTGCTCACAGTAGTACTGATCTGAATACATTATCTCCGATGTTCGCCAGTGATATGTGAATATCCCCTTTTTTTCATTAACGTCGAAGAAGTAGTCCGTTTGATTCAATTGTAATACTTTTCGGAATGTCCAGCTTGTTGTATTCTCATATGACAATTTTAAAGTAAGTTGGAAATGAATTTGAGCTCCTGAGATCAATTACCTTAGATCATGAAATACGCATCTAAAAGTGAATGTCTATAAACAGGAACTTATTCTAAATTTCATTCTAGGCTGAAGCCTAATACGAATAGCGCTATGCTGCAAAGAGGTCCTAACTGACAGAGAAAGTTAGGAACACAGTAGTTCCGCAACCCTACTCTTGTGTGTTTTGTCAGAGGCGTTACTCCATAATCATATTTTACGTATCCACTTCAATCAGATTATTGGAAATAATCAAATTAGTGGTGTTCTAGCCATATTAGCACGGCTTCTGAAAGTCCACGCTAAACCACTGGCTTTTGCTCACAGTAGTACTGATCTGAATACATTATCTCCGATGTTCGCCAGTGATATGTGAATATCCCCTTTTTTTCATTAACGTCGAAGAAGTAGTCCGTTTGATTCAATTGTAATACTTCTCGGAATGTCCAGCTTGTTGTATTCTCATATGACAATTTTAAAGTAAGTTGGAAATGAATTTGAGCTCCTGAGATCAATTACCTTAGATCATGAAATACGCATCTAAAAGTGAATGTCTATAAACAGGAACTTATTCTAAATTTCATTCTAGGCTGAAGCCTAATACGAATAGCGCTATGCTGCAAAGAGGTCCTAACTGACAGAGAAAGTTAGGAACACAGTAGTTCCGCAACCCTACTCTTGTGTGTTTTGTCAGAGGCGTTACTCCATAATCATATTTTACGTATCCACTTCAATCAGATTATTGGAAATAATCTGATTGAAGTACTATAATCGCAGAAGTGCTGGAAACACGCATGGCTGGAGACAATTATTCACGATGACGCTCACCTGATTGCGTCACATCGTAGTCTTGAGCTGATAAAAACATGCCACTGGAGCTTTCCATGTGAACATGACAGACCAAGTACACGTTAAGCTAACATAAGTTGGTATTTGTGAAACGTTAATAAAGTGAAAAAGTATGCATACAATAATCACCATTTCATATTTTAAATAAATATTTAACAGCACAATTATTAGAGATGTTTTAATCAAAGAAGTGCAGAAGATTGAAGAATAAAAGTTGAAGCACGTGTAAATCTCAGACTGGGAATTAATGACAACCTAAAAAGTATTAAACAAATGGTTGAAGTAAACGAATAAGTAATAGTTAAAACAAAAATTTAGGATAAAGGGAAAGATAACAGAGGTTTTAAAGAAAAAAAAGATTACTTCGCCAAAAATAAATTTATCATATAATGACTTTAAATGAAGGAATTTACGAATTGAAGCGAAAATAGGCCAGTATTAATTAGAGTGCTCAATATGCTGTCTAAATGTGTTTTTTTTATTTTGTAATTTATTGGTATGATAATTATATATATATATATATATATATATATATATATATATATATATATACTACACTACTTTACTGCGCTGACTCCTTTTGGAGGAAAAGCCAGGTTTCTAGAATTTAGCACAAGTGGTGTCCCTCACACCACAACATATATATATATATATATATATATATATATATATATATATATATATATATTATTATCATCACGTCCACACAAACACGCGTATATAGACACACACACGTATATATATATATATATATATATATATATATATATATATATATATATATATATATATACACGTAATATTGTCTCTACGCGTGTCTGTGTGGACGTGATGATAATTCAATACCACATGCACTACAAATTAAACAGAAATCAATTTGAAAAACCTCCCTTGAGACAGCACGATGAAAGAAAATTTATTTGTTTGATAAAACTTTAGATGCAGAAAATAAATATCAATATTACAATAACATTAACTATTCCTGCGTCATACTGAACATACTTGAAAAAAGTCTTTTTCTCTGACTTCAATAATTTAAGAATTGAATGTGTTCAATTTAAAAAAAGCAAAATCGATAACACACGTAGCCATAGCAGATACTACCAATTATACACTAAACGATAATGTGGACATTGGTGATTTAATCAGGATGCGTAGCCTTCACTTCTGTTTAACTGAAAAATTAAAACTTAGTGTTGAACTGATAGTGAAGGAATAAAAAACGTACCAATCGCAAAAGGTAAGGTCTGTTCACCGAAAGAATTTTTGACCGTTGGCGCCATAACTTGTTCTCCGGGCAGATAGCGTTCTTTAGGGAGACCGTACATCAATACATCAGCACTAAATAACTGATAATTAATGGCCACATTAACGTTATGTTTATACAGAAGAGAAAGAATGTCACTACTTCCCAAACAAATATGGAAAATCGGCTGACACGAAAGATAAATCGGATCGCTTAATCTACTGATTCTTGTAGAGTGAATAAGCTAAAACAAGCTACTAAGGACACTTCCACTTCTATTTGTAATTATCTTTTCGTTTACTTTCTTCATATTGCCCATCTTACGAACTTTATCTTGTCGATATAATAAATAGTGTGCATCCCAATAAACTCACGAAGCCCAATATTGTTTTATTAAATGTCTAAAATTTTGAAGATATATAAGTATCCAAAATGTCCAAATTAGGTATCCACGGTAACACACTTAATCTGCAAGCACTAAAACTAATTTGGCAGTCGGAAGATTTATCGTGAACTTTTGATAAAGCAGAAAAGGATAAGTTGCATACCTGGCACTATATTTCATGATCCTACGGGAATTACAGAAATGTGTCGACCATTTTAATTTAATTGCTGCTGGCTTAGAACAACTGATACTACACTATTTTCTCAACCCGTACAAATGAAGTTCGGTATTGTTAATAGCTCACGAACCCGTTTCTTTGTATGAACGTATCCAACTTTATGTGGCCCGCATTAATTCGTCTACCAAAAAGTATTCCAAAAGATTAAACGTTGTACAATCATTTTTCATGAACACGCTCCGATCGAATGCAACACAGACGACTGCAAAAACTCTAAAAGCCCCGACCTTAGTCAAAAACTAAAAAGAGCGTAAAGGTTACATGTAGTCTTTAAAAAGGGTGGCACAATTACTCAAGGTGAGCACTTAAATAATATCAGTAAAATATTATGCTTAATGCACAACCATAATGATGAACAACTATTCCGGAGTAAAACTAACTTCATGTGAAGTGCAATGCTTCATTTTACTTGCTCATCTCCAGCAGCCGGAAGTCTGTTGACAAAAGTAGATAATGAAGCAATTAATTATGTTGAGCAAATGTATCTGGAACTAAACGTCGTTCCGGGACAAATGTCGCTCGTCTTTTATAGTTTCAATGTAATCTAAAATCATAAACGTCACGAAGATGCCGGTCGCGATAATCTACTACTAATCATATTAATGGTTGGTTGTTGCACAACTAATAAAGCGATGAATAATGTATTTCGTGCCATATGGAATGAGAATACTGTAGATGCGTGAAGAGAGTCGAAAATCCTACTGTCTTCAAAAGGAGTCAACCGTAATTTGTGCGATAACAGTCGCGGGATAAACATAACTCAAGTCGTATCGATATTTTACACTTCGATAATGTTGCGCTATCGCAGCGCCCATAAGAATAACTAATCAAAGAGGAACAGACAAGTTTTATATATATACGAGAAAAAAGAACCGTAATCCATAGTATATAATGTATTAATAAATATTATTTCTACCAGTATCTACATTCACTATGTTCATTTGTCTTAACCATTCCCATCTTAGCTATGCCTTCCCTGCTTTTACGCAATGTAGACTGATTCTTTTTCGTAACGCCATGTGATTTATCATCGCTTTCATTTTTAATTTGTCCACAATTAATAGGTGTCGTATTTGCAGCACATCTGTTACTTTAAAAAATCGGTTCTTTATGTTTCCGTTCCAATTTAATTTGACTTCTTGTGAATTGCTGTCGTCATATTTAAAGAAGATTTAAGCTTATTAATTGCCATAGCTTAAAAATCCACAGGCATTTTTTTCTAATTTTACTTTGTATAGAACTGAAAAGGTATCACTACTAGCAACGAGACCTGTGAGTAGTGCGTATTCACAGATTTCTGATTTGTGTGCAAGAGCTGCACCTCTTTTTATAACTTACAGCAATACAACAGTCATTTTGAATTGATGCTTCATTGTTATAAAATCAAACTAGAACTCTTCACAAATCATAATGACCAGGTCAACTTAAAGAAAAGCGACATTAGCAAAGCAGCTTCCTTGTGGTTTTTACTGCATTGGGTCATAAACACGATAAAACCTAGGAAAACTTCAAGAAAACTGCAGCATGATCGCCACTAAACTCGGTTAAATTTCATAGCATGCAGGTTCCTTACCAAAAACTATTAATGCCACAGAGACATCATCCTTGTAGACGAACGGATCCTATACTATCACATTAGGTTGTAGTTAAATTTAGCAATTTCTGCAATGTTAACCTTGTTTTTACGTTAGTCTGATGCTGGCAGTGAGATTGATGCTCTACTGAGAGAACGAATTTCGAAGGATAGAAAAGGATAATTTGGTTTTCAGGATTCTCATATGCAACTCCTTAATTATATTGCCTGGGTTATCGATTAAGTTAACAATATATGTAAACCTGCTATCTACGTTCAGGTCCTAATCCTGAAACCGCAGAGTGGTGGGTGATCACGTAGAAGTACATTACATTTAAGTGTGAATTTCATACAGAAAGAAGGAAGAACTTATAATATATTTAAAGTGATCTGAGAATACTTGTTTGTCGATTAATCATACAATATAATGTGCATAATCAAGACAGAATAAACTACTGCCGAGGAGAACGAAATAAATCATCAACGTATGGAAGAGTGTAGTTCACAATGGAATACATTACAAAATTAAACAGACATGGGTAAAGTGGTCATCGTTGACGAATAGAACTGCTATTAGTAAACTTTTTAAATAATTCACATAAATGCGACCAGAAGATATTGTGCAGAAAGCACTTAGCCGCAAATTTAGCGGGTATATAAATTTTTGAAGACATCGAATATCCATTGCGGTCCACTGAATCAGATTCATACTTGAAGTCACGAAAAACTGCTGAGAGACAGTAAAAAACGTGTTGCATTTCAAATTCTTGTCTAATGCTAAAAATATTTCTACAAATTCGTCCTGATCGGAATACGGCTTATTCTCCTCTTGTGTGAGATTCAAATAAGGTAATTGAATCAAAAACATGGACACGACTGACGTCAAGCTAATACTACAGCTGTTATGGCGCATATTCCGATTGCCTATTATGAGGCTAGAGATGATGGTTAACCCACTCCAAGCAACCGGCACGATCGCCTCATTCCGTACAGTAAGAATAAGATTAATTAAAAATATATGATTTAGGCAACCATCAAACTGGATGGATTTCTGTTTCCACATTGTAAAATACTTGGTTTATATTGAAAATTATATATAGTGGGATTGGTGTTTACAACAAGCTCGCAATCTTTATTTATGTCATCCTAAAACAAGCACGGAAACACGCCATAGGATACAGCAACAACTTTGTGATGTTTAAGAGATAAGATTGTACTCTGTATTTTTGCCATCTGATGATTGCTTACACATGCATTCTTTCAGGAATTGGGAAGGATGTACGTAAAAAATAAAATTGATCTTTGAAGCATTCAGCTCACCAATCAAACCGACAGATTTTATTAATTATCAGTATATTGGTCCGCTAACTTCTGTATTTTCGGAACTGTTGCGTGAATAAGTCGGAACAAACAGGATGTTATATTACGAATCTAATTAATGCATTACTTTAGCCTTCCTGGTCAAAATGATTACAGATTATAGACATTACGTGAAGAATCGTCGAACAACACAACAAAACTACCGTCAAACGCAACGCACTGACGCGTTTCGATCTTCCATGATGATCATCAGAGTAAGACGGCAAACTGACTATCAAGGATCAAACCGCATTGAATATATATGAAAATGAAATTTAGATATGCGGCTCTCACCTCTAGCAGTCTTTCATACATTGAACTTGATTGGAAATGTCGGCTGCACAATTTCTATGCAGTCACGAACATTAACTGTTTGCAGCTTTCGCCACATATACATATATAGGCAATATAATTTAACAATAATTGATTGCCTAACGTAATTCCTTTTATGTTGACAAGGCTTATTTTATTCACTGTCCGTATTGTTATTATCCATTTCGGAAGGCCTCTCAATATATTTAACCAGTCGTCGAACAACATAACAAAACTACCGCCAGTTGCAACGCATTGATGCGTTTCGACCTTCCATGATCATCATCAGAGTACGACGGCAAACTGACTAGCGAGGATCAAACCGCATTGAATATATATGGAAATCAATGTTAGATATGCGGCTCTCACCTCTAGTAGTCTTGCATACATTGTACTTGACTGGAAATGTTGGCTGCACAATTTCTATGCTAGTCAGTTTGCCGTCGTACTCTGATGATGATCTTAGTAGATCGAAACGCGTCCGTGCGTTGCGACTGGCAATATTGTTATGCTATTCGGCTACTCATCAATATTGTTAAATTGTATTGCCTATATATGTATATGTGGCGAAAGCTGCAAACAGTTAATGTCCGTGACTGCATAGAAATTGCCCAGCCGACATTTCCAGTCACGTACAATGTATGCAAAACTACTAGTGGGGAGAGCCGCATATCTAAATTTGATTTCCATATATATTCAATACGGTTTGATTCTCGCTAGTCAGTTTGCCGTCGTACTCTGATGATGACCATGGAAGGTGGAAACGCGTCAGTGCGTTGCAACTGGCGGTAGTTTTGTTATGTTGTTCGACGACTGGCTGAATGCAATGGGGATGGTGTTTACTTCTAGCTCGCAAACTTGATTTAAAGAATCGTTACCACCACCCGCGAAATCAATTATTGTTAAATAGTACGCGAAGAGTTCCGAATAAGGACGAAAGCGGTCTACTGGTTGAATTGTTTTTCTTCGTTATGCAGTGCTTGGTTTATAGAAACAATAAAATATATCGACAAAAATACGTATATAATTGGACTGGTGTTTATATCAAAATCGCGACCTTGATTTAATGAATTATGACCGCTCGCACAACCAATTTTCGACTAATCTGGGTTTGATGAATGGTAGTTCACTAAAACAATTTTTGATATTTAGCAATACGATAGCAGGCTCAATGATGTGATCAATACTCACCATATGCATAGCATACAAATAAAGGACACTGGGTCGCCCATTCCTCGTGAGAATGGTTTGTATTTAGAGGCTGATGAGCGCTATATTCCCAGATGCCAGTGACCACAGTTTCCTCTAGCAGCCGAAACTTGCCCTTCGAATTTGGCCCGCTTTCTCTCATTTCGTCACTACCCAGCTAACATAAAGTGTTACTGCGTAGTAAGACCAAAATTAAGGCCTAACATTAAACGAAACGATGGATGTGTCCCAAAAGTTCCGACAAGGTTCATGCAACAATTTACAAACTAACAAGTTCGTGCACGCCAGTCATCAAGCCAGAGATTTCTATGGCTATGGGCCTGATTCGAAACAAAATGTTATATGACGTGCAGGGCATGTTAGATCGTACAAAATGTTCGCTTAGTTAATCCAAAACATTCTGTTGTTAATTTATGTTTTATTAACAAACTTTAACAAGACTTCTACGGTAATGGCTATACGTATATCTTGTTGCTTTCCTTCTTTGTGTTCTGTATCCTCAAAATGGTCTTCCATTAACGAAGCAATGGCATCCATTGCTAGTGCTCGGCGTGAAGATACACAAAAATGGTTTATTGAGTCGACTTTATCACCTGTATAGTTCTAAAAGCCAGTCGATACTAAACAGATCACCTGCAAGAAACTCTATGAAAGATATCACCCCTCTTCGCCATCAGGCATGGCGCCCGTACTCCATTGAGAGAATTAATGGTGCTTTCATCTATTTCAGCTTCTTCAACAGATCTTAACCAGAATGCGTGGACGTTATATTTGCTGTCTGGTGTTTCTTCATCGCCTTTGGTTTTTATATATATATATATATATATATATATATATATATATATGAATATTTCTATGTGTGGTCATAAATAAATAACGTACGTGAAGAGATCCCAATAAGGATGAAACCGGTCAACTGGATAAATCGTTTTCTCTACATTATAAAATGCTTAGATTATACTGAAAAATGTATGTATATAACGGACTTGGTGTTTACATTAAGATAGCAACCTTGATTTAAATAACTGTCATCAGGAATCGCACAACAAATGTTCGTGAATATTCATATTGTCTGATATACTAAATACATTGGGAACGGTATATGACTGATTAAGTAAACTTACACGGCTTCTAAAATATATGGATTTCACGCGTTTACATAGATATCTATTAGTACTTTAATATTTTCTGTGGGTTTATATAAATAAGCAAATATATTGTTTCAAATATTAAATACATTATGAGGCAAATTCGCATAACACTAAGAGGAATTTATTACTTTTTTCTAGTGGGGCGCCACAAGTTATTTACTTCTATCCACCTGATAGGTCCAGATATTTGTGCCTTATTTTTTGTCTAACGAGGAGCGCTTCTTGTCCGATCCCATTATATATTGTATACCGAGCCGGTAAAGAATACCGATACCATGGTTTTCGAGATACCAAACTTCAACAGGGCACCAACAGTGGTTTTCGAAATACTATGTTGGTACCGAGTTGCTGATGACTTTAGAGCAGAAGAATTTTAATAAAGTGGAATTTTCTGATCGATAGTATCAAAGACAATAATTGTTTGGCATTGGATCTAGCACTAGAGTTGTAGAATCTTGTACGGGGTTTTGCAGAGGTATGGACTGCATTAAATATGGTAAATTTAGATCACATAGATAAATTAAACGTGACTAATTATTTAGCCGATGAAATCCACAAAAATATCGAGATTTTTCACCCAATACGGTGCAGGATACAACGACGTAAAGATAAGCAGAGCCCGAATTTGAGTTTTTGAGAAAAATAACCGTTTTGCTCATGAATCAGACATTGGCGCAGCACAAATTAAATGTGGATGTACAGCAATTCAATGACTGTGTTGAGGTTACTGAGGAGGTAAGACCGGTACAAAATCTTCCTATACAATGGGATTTGTGTTTACTTCAAGCTCGCAAACTTGATTTAAAGAAATTGTTACCACCACCCGCGCAATCAATAATTGTTCACTTGTATCTTATTATATTATTTATGGCAATGCGTAACCGATATAGAGCACATTTAGAATTTTTCTTGAAAGCTATTAATTATAAGACGTGTCCTAGTTCCAACTATGATTGTAAGTGTCGTGTTTAAGAGCTACGAATATATGAGGAGACTACGGAGAATTACATGCATGCATTTTTACAAGGAACGTTTAAGAAAGTAGACACTCAAATTACTGGCAAAGAGAACTGGCTAGCTGCATTCCAAAGATTAATGGAGTTAAAGGAAATATCGATACAAGTTGAATGACCGAGATTCCGACACCACATCTGTTTAGCAACTTCTGTGTGAAAAATAAATGCATAAAATGAGACACTAAAAGAACAACACGATCTGGAAGAATGATCTTGAAACCAGCTAGATAATATAACCTGTATTATTAAAGCACATGGGTCTACACAACAGTTAAGAATTCCGATCAAATTTATTTGGACGTTCGAATTACCACAAATAGTAATTAAACGCTGTTTGGAACAATCTTTATTTAAATTCCTTCACTTATTCTGTGACGGTGCAGCGGAGCGACTGGCCGGCGCAATACGGCCCTATGGCGTCCAGTCTCTATTTATTTGAGTATCAAAATAGCCTAGGAAAGCAGGTAGTTTTAACAGGGTTTTCGCTTCAGAGTCACATTACATTACAGTCTGATTACGGATTAGCTCACTGTACCAGAACATGTATCTGATTTGTGGAGTTTATTCTTTATTATTGTATTAATATGTATGCCATTCTCATATATAAAGATTTCGTGGGGTTAACCACTGAATTAAAAGCAGTTAGATTACTGTGTCAATTGAGAAGTTTTGTGTATCAATCTATGAGTATTCAAATTACACTAGGCCTAGAGGGTGTTATTATACCCGGACAGAAACAGATCTGACATCAGAGAGACATTAGAAAACAGGGAAGGATAACATATTTCAAGATCGCATATATAATAAGCGATGTACAATAATAAAAACACAATGTAGACACAATTTAATTTAAAATTTTGTTTCCAATATGTTTAAGAAACAGAAATCACCAAATTAAGTGTGTTACCGTCATTTTAGAGAGTATAAATGTATATTTTTTCGGAAACAGAAACCAACATGACCATCGCCGTAATAATTTTTATTCATGAATCAAATTCTGTTTTGGGATGTGTAAGTTGAAGAAGATAATACTTGAAAATAAATTTTTATTTGAGGAAATGTAATCTAGCCCTACAGTAGTTATGTTTGGGTGAAAGGCGGTGAAAATTTTGGATACTTGACAATAACAATGCATTCTTTTATGCAAAAACGGGCATGATATTCGTACACGAATAAGACACGTTTATAAAATGTGTAAAAGAGAACAATAGCACAGAAGCTGTACATTAAATATTAATCTCCATTGAATTTGCATAGTGTATTCGGCTATTTGAGCTACGATGGAGGAATATGGGTTTCAAAGTCAAGATCACAATATCGTCAGTTTCATAAAATATTGAGAATGTAAAATAAAACGTTATTTAAACAAACCCCAGATAAACAAAGATGCTAAACTCGATGCGAACACACACGATGCATCCTTAATGTGACATTTTCATTTTGTACCAAAAAGAGATTTCAATAATCGACCTTACACACGACAGATTTAAACAAAGAAAAATAAATAACGGGTAAGTGTAGGAGGAAAAATTATATCTTCGACATTTTGTAAATTAATAACAATGAAAGAATTAATTTTATTGATTGACACAAGACCAATAACAAAGCACGCAATCTGACAGGACCATTAACCAATCACGTGCTTCATACTGTAACGTCACAAATTAATGGCCGAAATAATGCGTAAATTAAATTAAATTTTATTTACGTTGCACCAATGAGAAAAAAGCGAAACTTGCCGTTTAACCAATAGTGTGCAAGTAGTCATGGCATGCTATTTAAGCACGGCAATTTACCATGCAAGCCAGTTGTGGCATTTGAATTCTAACTTGCTTCACGCGTGTGCGTTCTGTCGGCTGTCAATACCTACGCTGGTGATTTGATAGTTTCACCAACAACTAACTACATCCGTGACTCATCTTGTTGCGGTATACCCGGAGAGACGAGCCAATTAAGTGCAGAACCTGCAGGACGTTATCCATATCGTGATTACAGCTCAACCACGGGAGCGACAACTCAACCAGAGTCCACCCAAGGCTCTAGGACATCTTCACACTCTGAAGACTTCAGGAGAACGCATTACCAGGCCCTCTTAAGGGCCTCCTATCAGTAACTAATCTCTATTCAGAGCACCTTAACCGAGTTTGTAACGTCGTACGGCATTTACTTGAAGCCAGGGCGTTTACAAAATTGGCGACCGCGCCAGGATATTGATTATTGTTCTGATTTTTTTTGGTATAAATAAAATTGACTTCCTTTTTCATCTATTTGGGATAAATAGATTGACATTTGTGTTTTCTTTACCATGATCGTGGTTTTCTGGGTAATCTGTTGGGTATATATTCGTGGATTTGTGGGGATAATTATAATACATTATCATCAAAGGCCAACGGGGCCTCTGTTTAACTTTCCTACGTACGAAACGGCACCGTACGTACTCGACAAGCTCAATTTCGGAATTTTGGAAACAGTGACTTTTTTGTTCTGCGCTCATTCAACTGTGGAAGCTGTTTGTGGGTAAGCGTTTAGTTAAAGTATATTTATATATTTTCATATTGCTTATAAATTTATGCTTTTAGGATCCCGTAAGATTGTTAAAATGTCAGGTCCAATTTTAGATATTGATGTTCCTGTTTGGGATGGAGATAGTGAGCTATTCTTTATGCGCGTAGACTCCGCTTTCTCCCCGTTTCCTGATTATGACAGTCATCAAAAACTGTCGAAGGTTTTTGCTAAACTGCCTTCTGAATTGCAGCGACGGATTTATCCTAAGCTTGAGGCCATTAGGAAGCTACCTTATCCCATTTGGGCCTACAAAACGAGGTAGAATCCTTGCTTGGACCCACGGAAACTGAGCAGATAATAAACAAATATGCGCAGTTAGATATGCTAAATCTTGGCCCCATAGAAATACTGAGGGAATTACGGAAACGTTGGTATAAAACCAACATTTCTGACCATGAGGCTAAGGTTGTTTTTATTAACAATCTTCCCCAAACATTAAAACTCTTTGCCAGACAGCTCCCCAACACTCTCTCTATAGATGACTTATCTGAGAGATGAGAGTTAGAATATAGGGTTTTGGAACCCAAAGTGAATCCGTCATCCTTTTCTTCACCCCCGCAAGATGATAGACTCACCTCTTTACAGAGAACAGTGGCGAACATGGTCAAAGTTCTAGAAGGATTGGCCATTACCAAATCCGAGCTAAATCAAGTGAATGCTCGACCAAAATTCGTTTCAAAGTCAAATAATAATGGTAGGCGGCGATCGAGATCTCCGCAATCCTTTAATAAATATGCCCCAAAGAACTGGTGTTATAACCACCAGAAGTTTTTTATGCTTGCCAAGTTTGTCTTTGTCGTTCCGAAGAATTTCCGAATGAGTGTCAATTTCCACAGCTGACGGAGAGGACAACAGACCGCAGGCACAAGGGCGCATCAGTATCGGGAAACGTCTGGCGCAGGAAGTAGAAGACCGTACTTTCTGCACATCAACGGCATCAACGGCGCTACAGGGAAGAAGCCAACTACAATCCGACATCCCCGTCGACTCTTTTCGTCCACGCCGAATTTTTCACATAGAGAACCAAACAGACAATGCCGGTCGCAATCACCAGCCTACTTGTTTGCATGACCCGGCCAAACAGCCCAACGAACTTCTGCACCTTCTAGATTTCAAAACTGGCGAAGAGTTCATCGTAGACACAGGTGCGGCAGTCTCAGTTCTCAAAGGTGATTCAATGGACGAGATGTCGTTAGGCGTTCTTCTCGCAACAGCTACAGGCGAGCCCATACCAACATATGGCTGGCGGTACCGCACAATCAACATAGGTCTACGACGTGAATTTTCCCACAACTTCATCATTGCCAAGGTCTTACATAATATAATAGGCCTTGATTTCCTTCTAAAATTTCGGCTCATTGTTGATCTTGCCAATCAAAAGATCATCGACGCCTCCACAGGAATTGAGCAAAATTTTTGGACACTTGACTCCGAGCGTTTGGAGTTACAGGTCATTCAGCCAACCCCAGTGCATCATTCAGCAGAGATATCAGTAGCTCTTCGAAAATACAAATCGCTTTTCGATCTTAACAAGTCAGAGCTACGAGTCTCCAACACGATGCATCATATCGTCACAGAAGGACAACCTATTGCACTCAAGAAGCGACCACTGGCTCCTGCTAAGCTGAAAGCTGCCCAAGAAGAATTCTCAAGGCTTTTGGAAGAGGGAATCATCAGACCATCGAAAAGTTCATGGGCGTCACCACTGCACTTAGTCTCAAAATCAAACGGATCGTACAGAGCCTGTGGAGACTACCGTAAGCTAAATTCAGTGACAAAATCTGATGCATATCCTATTCCAAATATCAACACTTTACTTGAAAAACTCAACGGCAGCAATTTCTTCTCAGTGATTGACCTCAGACAAGCGTACCATCACATACCGGTAGCACCAGAGGATATCGAGAAAACTGTAGTCATCACTCCATTTGGCCTTTTTGAATATCTTTACATGCCTTTTGGACTTAAGTGTGCTACTCAGACATTTCAAAGATTCATAGACAACATACTTCGCGACGACTCTGCTTATTGTATGTCATATCTCGATGACATTATGGTATTCAGTCCAGATCTAGAATCTCATGCAGAAACATCTACGAAATGTCCTCTCACGCTTATCCAACCACGGACTCAAGATCAACTGTGACAAGACGCAGATTGCAACTTCATCCGTCGACTTCTTAGGGCATCGTATCACGGCCCAAGGTATTCAACCGTTGCCGTCAAAGACGAATTCAATCAAGAATATCAAGTCACCAAGGACTTTGAGCGATTTGCAGAAAATCCTGGGAGTACTAAACTATTATCGCAAGTTCCTTCCAAGCCTATCAAAACAACTTTATCCTTTGTGCAGGCACCTGCGGAACCGAAAAGGACTTAGCAAGAATTCCATCATTGCTTGGTCATCCGAAGACGAGGAATTACTTCGACTTGCCATCAACTCGTTAGCAAATGCCACAATGCTAACGCATCCAGATTTCGAAAAGCCATTTCTACTCACGACAGATGCTTCTGAATTCGCTATTGGAGCCACTTTGGAACAAGAGATCGACGGAGTTCGGAAGCCTATCAGTTTTCTACTCGCGTACTCTCCAACCAGTAGAAACGAGGTACGACACTTTCGGCCGAGAACTTCTCGCTATCCACGACGCAGTGCGCTATTTTATCAGCATCATTGGCAGTAGCAGATTTTTTGTTTTCATAGATCATGCACCACTAGTTAGCGCACTTCGAAACGCAACTTCATCTATCGCCAAGTACCCTGCCAGAGTGGAAAGACAGCTTTCTCGTCTAAGCGAATGGCAATTTGACGTCTTTCACGTCAAGGGCAAACAGAACTTCATTGCAGATGCCCTGTCTAGGCCAGACGTCTCTCTACAACCACCTTCGCCCTCACCATTTACTGTCAACTCCGTGACACTCAGTGAACCTGCACTAACGCCAACTCTCCTGCGAACTGAACAACGCGATGACATTCACATTCAAAGATCAATAGCCCGTCACCCAACCAAGTTCATATGCCGTCTGTGGGAAGGCTTACCAATTGTTTACTTCACGGGTACGCAGCCCAACAAGCCAGTTCTGCCGACCAGCCTTCAGAGAAAAGTTTTCGATTCAATTCACTCAATTTCTCACCCAGGAATCCAAGCGACTGTCCGACTTCTTACAGATCGTTTCTGGGGTCACAGACTTAGGCAGAATGTTAAACGATGGGTCTCAGAGTGTGCTTTTTGTCAGAAAAACAAGATCACACGACACACTCGTTCTAAGTTGCAACATTTTCGATCTACTTCTCGCCTAGCCATCGTCCACATCGACATTGTTCATTTGACAAAGGTTCAAGGTTTCAGCTACCTTCTAACAATGATCGATAGATTTACACGGTGGCCTGCGGCATTACCTCTTGGCACCATTTCTGCAGACGAAGTAACTAACGGTTTTATCTCTGCATGGATATCCAATTATGGTGTTCCCAATGAGGTCATCACGGACAGAGGCACTTGCTTCTCATCTGATCGTTT
The DNA here is from genome assembly GCA_029291075.1 of Eudiplozoon nipponicum. Lineage (NCBI taxonomy): Eukaryota > Metazoa > Platyhelminthes > Monogenea > Mazocraeidea > Diplozoidae > Eudiplozoon > Eudiplozoon nipponicum. The sequence continues at coordinate 122,913 of JAQBSW010000552.1, forward strand.
CAAAACCACCTTACGGTACATGGGATGCATCTTACGCCAGACGACTGCCTACCATCCCCAGGCTAATGGCATTGTAGAGAGAATGCATAGGGAACTCAAAGCTGCTTTAGCATCCTCGTCCATTAATGGCAACTGGGTCTGATGCACTACCTTTAGTTCTGCTTGCCATGCGTTCCCGTACTCGTGAATCCATTAAAACGTCTGCATCACAACTCTTGTATGGCATGGATCTACACCTGCCTAGTCAGCTCCCACGTCTACTACCGGCACAAGATGACCCACAAGACGAAGCTACCCGCCTTCGACTTCATTTCGGTAACATATCCGAACAGCAGCCGAGACACACGCCTCGTCCAATCTTCGTTCACCCACAGCTCCACAGGTGCAAGCGAGTACTCGTTTGCAACAATAATGCTGTTGCACCACTACAACCAAAGTATCGCTGTCCTTACCCGATTTTGCTCAAACAACCAAAATACTTCATCATTATGCAAGGCGCTACACCGACATCAGTAAGCATAGACAGGTTGAAACCGTTTATCGAACCGCCTGATCCTGAGAGCGTTCAACCTTCTACACACGTCTCAGGCTCCGTCTGCCCACAATCTCAATATCCTGCTTTGTATAACGCGTAATTGATTTTTTTTAACATTAACTATCAAAAAAAAATTTTTTTAACCTTACGTTATTTTCGTATTTGTCTCACGTGGCATAACCAGCTGTTCTTAGCTAACAATTGTGTAGCATTTTTGAACATTTCTTTGGAATTATGCCATCTCTGAGGCAATGTTCGTGTACATATTTTTATGCAGTTACCTTTGATTTTAATGTATATATTTTTACATTATAATGTATTTCTCACACATGACATTACACTGCCTATTTTGGTATGACCAGCTACTTAGAGCTAACGCTTTCGTGTAGCAACACTAACTAGTGATCAGCTTCATATCATGGTACAGGCCACTTTCAATGCATATCTCAACTTTATCAATTGCACAAAGACCACTCTACAAATGTCATGACCACAACGTCGAGCACTCTAGCTCCTTTGATCGTATACAAACACATTGACAACGATCCAACCTGCTTAGGTTTTTATCTTAAACCTGGAAAATTCAGAGGCGATTTACCTCGAAATCTTCACGCTGCGGCTCCCAAAACTTACACTACTCTATTTTGCCTCACGTGGTATGACCGACCACTAGAGCTAACAATTTGTGTAGCAATTCCTAGTGGTTACCTGGCATCATATCATTGTTGAAGCAACCAACAAGCCTATTTAAGCCCAGCACTTATGGTTCATCATATTGGTTCGAACTCTGTCATGCATTTCTTATCTAGCCTCGCAGAGAGGAATTTTTTTTCCTTTTTTTTCAGAGAGGAAAGTGTTGTAACGACACAAATCAATGGCCGACATATTGCGTAAATTAAATTCAAATTTATTTACGTTGCACCAATGAGAAAAAAAGCAAAATTGCCGTTTAACCACGTTTAACCACGTTTAACCAATAGTGTGCAAGTAGACATATTGCATGCTATTTAAGCACGGTAATTTACCATGCAGGTCAGTTGTGTCGTATGTGCGTTCTGCCTCGTGTTACACATGTGCGTGCTGTCGGCTGTCAATACCTACGCTGGATATTAATTTGTTTCACCAACAATTGGCAACATCCGTGACTCACCGTGTTGCTCTTCAACCAGCAAGACGAGCCAATTAATGCAGAACTTCAACGAAGTTGTCCACATCGTGATAACAACAGCAGGTAACCACAACCAGAGTCCACCCAAGGAACAGAACATCAACTTACATATATATAACTTACGAGAACGCCGCCAAGGCCCTGTTAAGGGCCCCCTATCAGTAACTAATCTCTATTCAGAGCACCTTAACCGAGTTTGTAACGTCGTACGGCATTTACTTGAAGCCGGGGCGTTTACATTCTGACGTATTCACTAATTTAATTCGTTGTCGCATAGCGACTTGTTGATTGTCTACACTACTTGTCTCCTATCGCTGTTTGAAAAACTTAGAGTCACATGGACGTTTAGCATTCAGTCACGCAATTTAATAAGTTACATGACTGTGAAATAATCATTTTTTCTAATCATGATCTCAAGTAGATTATAAAGGAATCGACTAGAGATTCGGTATGCTTATATCATGTATATTTAGAAATTGAAGCGGTGAAATCACACAGTTATTTGAGGCCCCAAACCTATTGGTATTTGTAGAAGCCCCTAGATGCCAGTTCGCTAAGTCTAACATTCACAGTAGGAGTCTGTTTTGCCTACATTGTTATCTGTGTCAATAGATTTAAGTCCATTGGTCCTGCCCCAAATGATACATCTTCTAATTTAATATCAGCATTCATGATCAAGAATTATGATACTTAAATTGACACTTACTTGTGGCGCTTTGAAGGTGAAAGTTGGAAAGCTATATCTTCAGCAATAATCTGCTTTGATGTGTACGTGACCCACAATAATAAATAAATTACCTGTTCCAAGACTCCTCCTCAGTGTTTTATTATATCAGAACACAAGGCAAGTGTCGAAAGATGTTTATTGTGCAATGTTGTAATCGATTATTATGGAGAGAAATGTTAAAAATGCAGCAAACGAAAATCTACAACCAGCTCGGAAGCACGATACTCAAAAACTGAAAATAGCGCACAATTATAAAAATCAAGTCTTTAAACAAAGAATGTTCTGGAAAATAAAAAGAAAAAATTCTTTTTAAATAAAGTTGTTACAATCAGCTATGGTGGTTTAAATTTATCATTCAAGGTCATTTTATAAAAGGCGGAGGATTCAACATCCTCTACACACACCACCTTCAAAAAAAAGAGAGGAACGACTAATAGTAGATGTAATCATCGTTCTTCGGCTGACGTAGTATTCTTCCAGATCGTTTTGTGCATACTGGCGCCTCTGACGTCGTCATCTCGCCCGATATAACATTCGCTGGTTCTTCAATGTCATCTGGTGTCGACAAATAATTTTCATGTTGTGATTCAGTAGAATAAGATTTTGATAAGTTAGGCAACGGTTTTTCAAATTGCTGCATTTCATTATGTGTCTGCAAGATGGGATTGCACACCTCAGATTCGCCCATGGAACGGTTATTCAACTCATCTTTTAATTCGGTCACACCATCAATCCAGATAAACTGGGGAATACAGCGATCCAACGTAACACAATCCTCAATGCCATTTATTTCTATGATGACATTCTTATCAGTCATCCTCTTGACCTTGTATGGTCCTTTGTAAAATGGTGTTAGGCAGTTTTTCCTATTCTCATTAGTAATATAAACATGCGATGCCGATTTTAAATCAGAGGACACATAGCATTTAGTTTTAGGTTTTCTAGTTTTGGTTGGGGCCAAACGGCACATCTTGTCTCTAAGTGCTCCTACAAACCAATCTACATAACTAGAAGCCCAATCAAGACTACTTGGAGTTTCAATTAGAAGATCTCCAGGCAACCTTAATGGTTCTCCATAAACTAATTCTGCAATGGAAGTTCCTAATTGTGCCCTATATCTGTTGCGCATGGCGAGTAGTACTATATGAAGATCGTGTATCCAGCTTGTTTCACTAGTACACCTTAATGCAGCTTTCAGTTCACGATGTAACCTTTCTACCATCCCATTTGCTCGTGGGTTATACGCGCTAGTATAAATTATAGTGATTCCCATGACGTTGAGAGATCTTACGAAAAGCTCTGACATAAATTGACTACCGCGATCACTAGTGACTTTTTCCGGAACACCATAACGCGATATCCAATTATGTAGAAACGCGAACAAAACTTCTTGCGCTGTCATATCTTTTAAAATCACCACTTCAAATTGACGACTAAATCTATCTACCATAGTCAGCAAGTATTTGTTTCCGTTTACTTCAGGCATCTCAACAATGTCTATGTGTACGTGTCTGAACCGTCCAATTGGTATTCCAATGTTCTTTATATCGGTCCTGGTATGTCTCCACACCTTACACGTTTGACACTTGGTACAGGCTCTTACCCATAACCGTATATCTTTAGACATATGTGGCCATACGTATCTGTCGTTGATTAATCGTATGGTGGCTTTAATGGATGGATGACCCATGTTATGCAACACTTGGATAATCTTGGCCCGTAACTCCAATGGCACATATGGTCGTGGTTGACTTCTAGATGTTTCGCATAACAACCACTTGCCATTTATGAGCTTACGCACATATCCTGGTCTTTTGGACAATACCAATGTAAAGGGATCCAGTCCTTGCGCTTCTTCGATTTGACTAACGAAATCGTGCATTGATTCTTCTAAACATTTCAAAGGACCTTGAAATATCGTATCGACATCAGCTTCATTCGGTCGGCTTAGTGCATCTGCAACCACATTCTCTTTACCAGCAATATGAAATACAGTGAAATCAAACTCTGCTAACCGTGTTATTTGGGAATTTACTCTACGAGAGTAATTAAGCCTAGCTGTCTTACCAAGTATGCTGATCAATGGCTTATGATCGGTCAATAACTTAAACTTGTGACCATCTAAGTAATGCTCGAAGTGTAACACTGCGGCATACACGGCTAGAAGCTCTTTGCCAAACGTATCATACCGTTTTTCTCAATCAGTAAGCTTACGGCTATAAAACCCAATCGGTTTTACTACGTCCCGATCTCTTTGCTGTAGCACTGCTCCTAATACAACATCTGATGCATCAGTGATTAGTTCGAAAGGTTTTTCCCAATCTACAGGTGCTAATGTGGTTACGTCACTTAACATATCCTTGGCCTTTTGGAAATTTTCTCGGTCTTCTTGACTCAAGATGATAGGCCAAGACTTCTTGATCGTGCTCTTTTCAAGAGTGAGATGTCTTGTTAACGATCCAAGAATTCCGGCTAGACCTGGAATGAATCGACGATAATAGCTGATCATGCCCAAGAACCTTCGCAACTGGCGTACTGTTCTGGGTTCAGTTACGTCCTTAATAGCTTGGACCTTATCTTCCAAAGGCTTAATTCCGTCTTTGGAAAGTATATGACCAAGGTATTTAACTGAAGAGCAACCAATATTACTCTTATTAGGTTTGACCACTAATCCATATTGTTCCAGCCTGGTCAAAACCATTTCCAAATGCGTACGATGTTCGTCTCGTGAACTACTAAAAATTATTATGTCATCAATATATACTCTCGCAAATGGACAATTTTGAAGGATTTCTTCAGCCAAACGCTGGAATGTCTGACTGGCGTTTTTCAAACCAAAAGGCATTCGAAGAAATTCATGTGATCCCCCTCCTGGAAATCTGACTGCGGTGAGTGGTATCGAATTTTCTTCCATTGGTACTTGATAGTACGCTTTCTGGAGATCTAAAGTTGAATAAACCTCATATCCCATTATATCTCGGAGAAAAGTACTCTGGTTAGGGAGAGGATAAGAATCACCCTTTGTCACTGAGTTTAATAGACGATAATTCCACAAACCCTCCATTGACCCGGTTCAGGTTTGGGAACTACCACTATTGGGGAAGCAAAATTGGAATTTGACCTTCTACAAATCCCCTCTTCGCGCAATTGATGAAATTCTGACACAGCTACTTGTTGCTTGTGTTGTGCCAATGGTTGAGCCTTTGGTGAACAAGGTAACGGAGCTACCAATTCTATCTGGTGTTCTACTCCTATTTTCAAACCTATTCTTTTGGCACTAAAAGGTTGAAACACTGCTAGGTGCTTCTCGATTATATCAGCAAAGTCATGTGCGATTGTTGGACGAGGTAAGAGGACTGTTCTAACTGCCGACACGTTAGACTCATTATTTATTGATGTCCCTACGCCTTCTGTGATAGTCCTAGCCTTGGGGTCTAATGTCAGCTTGAAATATGTCAAGAAATCCATACCAATGATATGGTCCTTGACATCGGCTACTAGAAAATTCCATAGGAAAGAAGATTTCTGGCCTAATGTTACCGACATTTCTTTCATCCCTTTTACTTCAATCGGACTACCATTCGCGGCCCATAGTTGATAATCAAATGTGGAGCAATCTGCTTCCACCACGTCTGACCTAACTATGCTTACCTCCGCACCCGTGTCTATGAGAAATTCTAATCCAGATAATTCATCCTTTATAATGAACTTGTTGCTGGACACTCCGGCAATGTTTTCAAGATCCCCGCTTAGTGAGAATCGGACTCTCTTGCCTTTTTTCTCGGTGCTATTTGTACTAGTCGCCTCTTTTGCTTTGAGTATGCCTTTTAAAGGCATATCTGGGAAACTTCGCAATGGAAATTCCCTTACGGCTCCTACTAGCGGGGGTTTTTCCCTTTTCCCGGTGACGGATTTCTCTCAACCGGTTTTGTGCTTCCTTTCCATTTGGGTACACCTAATCGCGGGTAATTATAATTTTCATCTTGGCACTTCGCACTGCGTCCATATTCGCCCTGTGCCTTACCCCATCCGCGTGGCCCTTCGAAGCGTTGACGCGAGTAACTCCTTCGGCGTCTAATATACTGGACCTGACTCTGAAGTTGTGCGACATCACTACGCAAGCTAGCAACTTCCCTACATAAGAAACGCAAACTTTCTTGTGTGGTCAGGTGGTTTTCGGTATCTGCCCTCACTGGCTGCATCGTTACAGAATCTGCCATTACAGCATGTACTTGTGGTTCTTGCTGTTTATACACGCCGTCTAACCCTCTGAGTTTTGTCGGCCAATCTATGTTCATTGTGTCAAACACTTCCATTGTTGTTCTGAGCCTAACTGGTAACTCAGCTGTAAAAAATGGAGTTGACTACATCACTAGATATATTCAACCTGGAAGCTTTCGTGCAAAGGCGTTCATAAAATTCGGACGGTAACTGACGTCCCATTTTTTCTAAGCGTAATAATTCGCACATTTGCGCTGTTCTTCCAGGCTGATATCTCTGTTGAATTTCTGCCATTAATAACTCAAATGCGTTGTACGGCTTTTCTTTCACAGTTCTGTCTCTGAAATTTTCCAAAGCATTTCGGAAATTCTCAGGCAATGCCATCCATGCTGCAACAAATTTCTCCATAGGGTTCACAATACAATAAGCCTCAAATATCATTTGGGCATCTCCTACCCAACTTGCATGTTTCTCTGACTTATACTGTGGTAGACTAAATATTCTTGGACTGGCGTGGTCGCCAAATTTTGTTGAGGCCCCAAACCTATTGGTATTTGTAAGCCCCATAGATGCCAGTTCGCTAGAAGTCCTAACATTCACAGTAGAGTCTGTTTTGCCTACATTGTTATCTGTGTCAATAAGATTTAAGTCCATTAGGTCCTGCCCCAAATGAAATACATCTTCTAATTTAATATCGGCATTCATGATCAAGAATTATGGTACTCAAATTGACAATTATTTTATCCGTTTGGAAGGTGAAAGTTGGAAAGCTATATCTTCAGCAATAATCTGCTTTGATGTGTACGTGACCCACAATAATAAATAAATTACCTGTTCCAAGACTCCTCCTCAGTGTTTTATTATATCAGAACACAAGGCAAGTGTCGAAAGATGTTTATTGTGCAATGTTGTAATCGATTATTATGGAGAGAAATGTTAAAAATGCAGCAAACGAAAATCTACAACCAGCTCGGAAGCACGATACTCAAAAACTGAAAATAGCGCACAATTATAAAAATCAAGTCTTTAAACAAGAATGTTCTGGAAAATAAAAAGAAAAAATTCTTTTTAAATAAAGTTGTTACAATCAGCTATGGTGGTTTAAATTTATCATTCAAGTCATTTTATAAAAGGCGGAGGATTCAACATCCTCTACAGTTAATGTTGTAAACTATTTAGAATAGAATAGAATAGAATAGAATAACTTTATTTGGATTTACACCACACATGTTTCATCAAGTAATTAAATTGAAAAATGTACAATATAAAAAAAGTTATCGCATTACAGAAAAATGGGCAATTAGTCTCATGTAGATATGTATATCTCACTAGTTGTACTGTACAATATATCACTATCAGAAAGTTCGGCTGTAAGGAATAATAGAGACATCATCAAAATAGGAAAAATTAAGGTATAATTCGAGTGTGACATTATGCAAAAAAATTGAGAATCATGACTAACAATTGATTGTATGTACTGTTGACTAACATGTTGATATAATGCAGAACATTTCAGTTTGAATAATACAAAACTTGGAAATAAAAATCTCAAGAAATTCTGTTTCCGATAACAATTATCCTTGTCTTTTATTCAACCATGAGAAAAGTATTATCATAATCAAAATAAAAATATCAGCAGGATTGTAGACTTTTTTCTTGTTCAGTAGATAAAAATTTAAAAGACATCTTAGATGGAGACATTTCTCTAAGCCCCTTTGGCAATTGGTTATAAATTTTGTAGATTTTTGTAAAGAGAATAACTTGCTCGCAACATTCCCCACCAAAGGAGAAGTGTACAAATGTGGATCTAGTTCCAACCACGTGACTCTTTCTTATCGGATTCATATAGGCAACAGTCCACTGGTCAAATAGAAAACTCTTATACAATAGCACATCCTCCGAAAACACAAAGTTTGCAGTGATAGAAACTGTAATCTAGAGGCGTATATAGTGCAGGAGATAAGACTAATTTTTTTCACAATTTTTTTTGTACAGCTTCTATTATATTGGACAAACCCTTTTTTAATGGTTAGTATCGGTATAATCCATATTAAGTTTTACGTCATTCGATAAGATATTTCGATTTATTAGTGCCCATCTTTTCTTGGCACTGCCTACTATCCGTTCAATGTGTCTCTCAGCAGAAGCTGTACATTGAATCGTTATGTAGGGGTATTTTGCGGAGTTGCTTTCTAGTTCGTGATTTTTTACCCCTACTACATATCAATGGTGGCCATTATTACTTCCCGTGCACCCAATCAGTCTCTGATCCCTTTCGGATGGTTGATATGAGAAGACTGAAGAAAGGTTTCATAGATATATTTCACACAATGTAGCATATATAAATATAATTCACTGTTAATCCGAATTGAATGAGTTGGTTGGCAAAAATAAAGATTTTAATGTAAAAGTATGTTTTAAATACCGTTCACAATTAAACTAAATTGTCCGTCTTCTAGACGGCAAAAATAAATGTGATTTATGTCTATAAAGTGAAATGTTTAGCACAAATGTCTGTATTGTAATGAGTAGTCAAAAGATTAAAGATACATGATAATATAAGCCTAGTAATATTATTTATGTTCATCACGGAAAATGTTTTGTGTAAACCGTTTAAAGATTTAAATGACAAACAACTCACAAATGTTTAACTCCTTGTTCTTTATAGTAAACAATCAATCATTTTCATAGTAGCGAATAATCCATTACTCTCTGGAGTTCGGATAGTTAACCACGGTAAATCCAATGCGTAACTTCTGCAACTAAACGAAATAAGTTCACTGAGACACAATAGTCCACCGCGTGTTTTTTCCGTTTCGAGCGCGGTTCTGTTTCTTTTATAAAAACACTATTAATTACACATAAAATTGCAGTTCAAGAAATATCGATTCAAACTACTTGAGACTAAAAGAGATTGTTCCTAAAATCACAGCTAAGGGAAATATTGTTTAAGGACAGAGTTAGAATATTTGACCTTAAAGAGCACAGCGTTTGTAAAAATTGACCTTCGTTGGGTTGTAACACGGAGCCGCGTGTTACAGTTATGCCTAAATCCTTTATATCTTGCATAAGTTTAATTTCAAAAACATCATTGATCACTGCATCATGAAAATAAATATAATTAAAGTTTGTTCGGCTACCTATTTCTATTCATATTCTAGTATCGGTCTAATCCATATTATATACATTTTCAGTTTTATGTCATTCGATAAGATATTTCGATTTATTAGTGCCCATCTTTTGTTGGCACTGCCTAATATACTTTCAATATGTCTCTCAGCAGAAGCTGTACATTGAATAGTTATGCCTAAATCCTTTATTTCTTGCATAAGTTTAATCTCAAACACATCATTAATCACAGCATCATGAAAATAAACATAATGAAAGTCTGTTCTGTTACCTATTTTTAAAGCTCTCGTCTTTTTATTGTTTATTCTCAGCCCTAGTGTAATCAAACATCAACTCAAATCATACAAATCTAATGTCACATTATTTTTAAAGAATTCGACATTTTTTGGATCAATTGGAAAGATTATATTTAAATCATCAGCGAATTTGCAAATTCGACCGTTAAGGATCTTAGTTTTCAAATGTGCAAATACGATTTTAAATAAAATTGGCTCCAAACTTGATCCCTGTGGAATTCCACTTGTTACTCTTTTCGATTTTGATATCAAATCTTTTACTTGAATATTCATTCTTCGATTATATAAATAGTATTTAAGTAATCTAAAAATATTCAATATAGAGTCAAAAGCTTTTGAGATATCTATAAATACAATTAATGCATATAACTTATTCTCATCTAATGTAATTACATGTTTCCACATAGAAAGCATATTAGTAGTTGTCCATCTACCTTTCGTAAAGCCATGTTGACATAAATCAAAATCAGCCGGTAACATACGTTCTAAATGATCAAGTATCAATCGTTCTATTATCTTCAAAAACGAAGGGATAATAGAGATTAATCTATAATCACTAGCGCACGTTGGCTTACTTACTTTTGGCAACGGCTTAGCTACTATCGTTAGTATATCGATTGGTAATTTTCCATTCTTCAAAATTCTATTTATAAAGTTGCAGAGCACATTCCTAAATGTTAAGGGTAATTGAATCAGATTATCAATCAAAATACCAAGGTGATCTTTTTGTTTTTTTTTATTTGATTTTTAACATCAATTTTATCAATTCATCACTGTCAATAACAAGTCCTGATTCCTGGTCTCCCAAAGGATCAGGTAGTTCCATAAAATTTCTTTCATTCTGTGGATTACATATCAAATTGCCAAATACTTCATCCAATTCACAGAGAAATTCATACTCAGTTTTATCCACAAGTAATATAAGCTTTAACTTTTCCTTATATTTACTGTAATCTGTGAGGAGTTTGTATCCTAGTCTAGGATTACTCTTCATTTCGGCCAAAATAATTCGTTCTGATCTTTGACGAATTATCAGCAAGGATCAATTAATTTCGTTATCAATCAAATCTAACCTCATTTGTTTAATACTATTGATAAGACTACACTTTATTATATTATCTCGTTTAATTCTTAGTTTACAGAATTTCCTATTAATTCGTTTTGGTATAATGTCCGTAAACGTAGATACCTGAAATAAAATAGATAATAACGATGAAACAGAAGAAACGAATTCGTCAGTGTTCAAGATATAAAAACTTTCATAATCAATCAGTATGCTTAATTCTCTAAAATGATTCCAGTTGATTCTGGAACATTGCACGTGTGCATTTTCAAAATTAAGTTTCTGTGTTTTGCTATTCTAGATTTTACATTGTAAAATAATTTGTTTGTGATCCAATTCTTTGAAAAAGTTAACAACATCATAACTGTGTGATTTCACCGTTTCAATTTCTAAGTATACATTTCAAAGAATTGGATCACAAACAAATTATTTTACAATGGAACATCTTGAGTAGCAAAACAGAGAAAATTAATTTTGAAAATGCAAACGTACAAAGTTCTAGATTCAACTGTAATATTTTTAGAGAGTTAAGCATAATGATTTATTTTGAATTTTTTTATAGCATGAACACTGACGAATTTGTTTCTTCTGTTTCAACCTTATTATCTGATATATTTCAGGCATCTACGTTTACAAATATTATACCGAAGCGAATCAATAGGAAATTTTGTAAACTAAGAATTAAACGAGATAATAATGAGATAGTCTTATCAATATTATAACAAAAATTAGGTTAGATTTGATTGATAAAAGAATAATTCATCACTACTGATAATCGTCAAAAGATCAGAAAAAATATTTTGGCCCAGCCAAATGAAACAATCCCTAGGCTTAGACCTAAACTCCTCACAGACAACAAATATAAGGGGAAAATTATAGCTTATAGTGTGGAGGAAGATAAATTCTCCGCCAAATGTTAAATAATATTAACTGATAAATCTAAACCACCATGGCTGATTGTAACGAATTTTATTTAAACAGATTTTTTTCTTTTATTTTCCAGAACAATCTTTGTTTAAATACTTGACTTTGAATTGTGCGCCATTTTTCAGTTTTCGAGTGTCACGCACCTCGACTGGTTGTATCATCTGTTGATCTGCTGCTATTTAAACATTTTTTCTCTAATAAAACGAATACATATTAACAATATATTTTTGCTATAATTGTCTTATATTCTGTTATTGAAGCACACATAGAAGGGACGTTCTGGAACAGGTAATTTGATTATTCTGTTGTTCACGTATATCTTCTTCCAGATTATTTGTTTTGGAGTTTGAGCGAGACAACTTTCGCATTACATTTGCCTAACATTAAGTGCCAATTTAATTAATTGATGGAATATATGTGGTTTGAATCCAAATAAAGATATTCTATTCTATTCTTTTCTATTCTAACCAGACATGGAGGCTGATACTAAATTTGAGGACACAAGTAGGTTAGTACAGGATATTGCGGATTTGAATTTAGCAGATGTGAATGGAAATATAAGCATATCATACTCTACTGTAAATTTTAGGACTTCAAGTGATTTGGCATCTATGCGGTTCTCAGACGCTAATAGGTTAGCAGCCTCTACAATATTACCTTGGATAAAACTGAGTATGAATTTCTATTTGAATTGTATGAAGTATTTGGCAATTCGATATGTAATGCACAGAATGAAATCAATTTCGTGGATCTAACTGATCCTTCGGGAGACCAGGAACCAGGAATTTTTATTGATAGTGATGCATTGATAAAGTTAATGTTAAAAATAAAATCAAAAGAACAAAAATATCACCTTGGTATATCGATTGTAACCCATTTAAATTACCTTTAACTTAATTTTGTCGGGTGGAACGCAACGACCGGAGAGAGCGTGCTTGTGGTTTTCAACATTTTTCTCTACTTTCGAAGGATATCGGGTTTTATTTTGTTTTTATTTTCAGATTCTCGGGATTTCTTGTCTGATTTCTTCTCCAGGATACTCCAGGAATCTACCTACACATTTTTTTGGAATCTACCTTCAGTTATCAAGGATCTATTTCTAGCCCACCCGATTTTTCCGTTTATTTCTACATTTTAATACCTATTCTTTTTCGCTCATCAATACTCATTCTTTTCCTCTCTTTTACCGTAATCAACATTAATTCTACTCTTCTATCTAACTCCACCATGAACCAACTTTCGTCGCCAGCCCCCATCTCCCCGTTCCTCACCCAAAAGATTATCTCCAATATTTCTGATCTCCAACAGCAAATGGCGGACATCACAGGATTACTTGGAGCACTGACCGGCAACCTTTCAGTCTCCTCCGTTCAGCCCCATTTGTTGCGTCAAGCGGATGCGTTTCTGAATGGGGTAGCCAGGGAGGTTGCCCTGCGAAACCACAACAAGCGAAACCTCTTTCTTTGGTCTCCGCGCTCCCCACTCTCAAAGGACGATCTGGCCTCAGATCTCATCAGTCAAATAGGGGAAAACTTTAGCCACCTTAAAGAGATCTCCTCGGGAAAGGGTCGAGCCTTCATTCTCTCCTCGCACAAAAGACTGTCTGACGATGAGGTTCGTCATCTCAAATTACACTCGCCCATCTTAACATCCGGACAAGTCAAACTCAAACGAGACTACACTCTGCTACAGAGGACTCTAGAGAAAGCCCAAACCCACAAACCGGACACCACCCCTCCTCCAGCTCATCACGCCTTTCCGGGCTGGAGCAACCCAAAGAAAAGCCGCTCAGTTCACGGCGGAATCCTTGGCGACGCACCTTCCTCCAGTCCACCCCTACTCACACCTTCCCGATTTGAAGGCCTTCCTCTCACTTTTAGCCCTTACTCCGCAACCAGTCCCCCCACACTATCTCAAGCTTTACCACGTCGTCGTGGCCGACCACGCCGCGCTAAGCCTCCTAATAACGCACCTTCTCTCCCAAGCTCGTCCGCCAGGTAAACATTCCCTCGACAAGTTACCTTTGTGACAGATGCTGACCCAGAAACCGAAAAAACGTAAGTCTACTAAGGCCAAGCAAAACTTCGACCCAGCCCCATCAACTTCGTCTCCCCCTACTGAATCCATCATCGACCCCACCCTGGACTGTTCCGCCCCAGCTCCTGATCTTTCTCTGTCCCTGCTCGCCCCCTCAACGCACCTTCCGAGTGCCCCCTCGAGCCCAGATATCTCGCCCCCCTTTTGCTTTCAAACCCTACAACTGCCTCACCCACCTGATAAACGCGGGACAACAGAAATCCAAATCGACGCTGACCACTCTATCCTTGTCAACGAGCGGTCTGTCACCCTCATCAGCCCTAGATCTCGCTCCACCCGCCAGCGGAAAGCCCCCGCACGCTTCTCCTCCCCGATCTAACCATCCCTCTCTCAAAGCGCTCTCAGCAATCCTCATCAACTGCAGGTCACTTACGCCTAAAATTAATCAACACCCAAACGCTTGTCGACATCGAACTCTCAAGGTTTGGAATTTTTCTCGTTTCAGCTACAAATCCTTAACCAAAGCATATCTACCTGTGTTGTCTACAGACCCCCTAATATCTCACTCATCGACGACACTCGCGGGGCCCAACTCCTTTCTACTTTTTTCTCTTTACACTCTGATCGGTACGTCGTTGTGGGTGATCTCAACCTCCCCATGACTAACTGGCATAATCTAGCTTCCGAAAGTCACCCACTGCTTCGACTCTTCGCGGATAACCTGCTACACCAATTCGTGCATTTTCCTACCCGAGGGAACAACCAACTGGATTGTGTTCTCTCCAATAACGAGGTGACCGATGTTCGCTCTCGGGAAATCTTCCCCAATCTTGATCACTGTCAGGTATCCTTCCTCTTACCTCTCTTATCCTTCACCCCTCGAGAAGACACCCAATCTTTCAGACGATTCACCAACTGGGAAGAGTTCCGCCGACTCTGTGACACAGTTAACTGGAGGGACCACTTTCTCCCAAACAATCTCTCCTCGTGCTTTTCCGAAGTCCATAACATCCTATCCTCCCACTATAACTCCGCCACCTCTATTCAACAAGTATACTCGACGAATAAGTTGAACGCTCTGTTTAAGGCACGTGACAACCTCGCACGCAACTCTCGCCTACGCACATCGTCACTTGCTCGCGCCCTCGCTCTGAGACGCATTGATGGGCTCATTAAACAGGCTATCAACAAACAAGCGCTCCACATCGAAAAACGCATCCGCTCAGCTCCTAACCCCCGGGCAAAGTTCGCCATCATCAAACACCAATTGCTGCAAAAGCCTAAAACCTCGTTTATCAACTTCTCTCAGTCAGGCGAGCCCTGCTTCACCAATGATTATCTGACTCACCTTCTCGACCCCTTTTCCACTCCCACTCCGCCTGTTGAGATGTTAGACAACGGAGACACCGAGAACCTACGCTGGTTCCATGTCTATCCGGCTTCCGTCGCCCAAGCAATTAGAAACATTAAATCTAAACACCAATTTGATCAATATGGTGTCTCGGTCAGTATGATTGCCCTTCTAGGCTGGAACGTCTTCTCTCTGATTGCAGATGTTATTAATCATTGTCTCGAAACCACCTATCTTCCCCCGGACTGGCTCAATTCGACGATCTCTCCTATCCCTAAAAATGGCACTTCTTCGATCTCATCATTTAAAGATCTCCGCCCCATTACTATCGTCCCTTCTTTCACCAAAATCTTCGACAGGATCTTATACAACCTAATCTACCCCTCCATTAAGTCTCATGTAAACTTCTATCTCCTCGATGATCAACATGGCTTTTTTGAATGGCCGCTCCTCTTCCACCAACTTAGTTAGTGTTCTCGATCATTGCTACTCCTCCTTCTCTAAAGGGCTCCAGTGCACCCTCCTATTCCTGGATATTTCCAAGGCTTTTGACTCGCTGTCATTTTCAGCAATCGAATCCGCCTTACTGAGAAGCGGTATCTGCGGCAACGTACTCAATCTTATTAGTTACTATCTCCGAAACCGATATGCGACAGTAAAAGTTGGCAGTAGTCACTCGAGGCCAGCCCATATCCGATCCGGTGTTCCCCAGGGCTCCGTACTTGGTCCCATTCTCTTCAACCTTACGCTCGCGCACATACAGGTTGATGACAACCTTTTCAAACTGTTCAAATATGCGGATGACATGGTTATCGTATTCAGCAACTCCAAAACATCCAACTCCTTATCCCTTATATCGGAGCTCCTATCCTCGCTCCACTCGCAGCTCAGCAGAATCGGCCTCAAACTAAATCCCACCAAAACTCGCCTAATGAAACTCTCCTCTGATCCATTCTGCTCTATCCCGGTTGCCAACTACCCCTTGATATAGAAATAATAGATTCGGCCAAACATCTTGGCATTCACTTCTCAAAATCCCTAGACTTCTCCCTACACCTTACACACACTACTTCCAAACTCTTCAAATGGGCCCGTCTGATCTGTTTTAAGACTAACAATCCCACTCTCCAACTCACGTTATTCAAGGTCTACGTTCTGCCCCTCATTTCCTACGCCAGCGAATTCTACTGTCCTCTCACCCTCGCCTCCTCCTATACTATTGAACAGGTATCCTCCAGATTTCTAAAGCGAGTCTTCCCGAAATGCCAAAACTATAGGGAACGCCTTCTCCTGGCAAACCTTCTTCCGCTTTGGTTCACCCGTCACCTTCGCGTCATTTCTTTTATCCACAAGATCACAACGTGCTTACCACTCTCCAACTTTGCCCACCCCAGTCACCACTATGCCACACGTTCTAGTAACTCTTCTATCCAAGCCAACCATACCCCCACCATATTTAAAAAAATCTATCTCTTCTCCAAAGCCACTAATGTCTTCAACGCTCTCCCCACAGACATAAAACTCCTACCCCAGCACGAATTCAAAAAGGCAGCCCATCAGTACTTCTTCAACAAACTTCTTTGTGATACGACCGATTGGAAACGAAACTGGTTCCTTCTCAATCCATAACATTTACTTCACCCCAGGCTATCCTCTTTACTAACTTCGTAGGGTTAAATCCCTCAGGCAGCCATCTAATCTTCCACTTTACCTCTCTTGTCTTATTCTTTTCTTCTAGATTCACTAATACCACCTCTCAGCCCATTCCTAACCCCATTATATCCACGTTGTGGATACTCTACTACGTTTTGCTCATCCAACTCTTTTCTTTCTTCTTGTTTCAGCGGAGGACCGGAAACCCAACAGCCCTACCTATCCACCAACGGTTCGCTTCGGACTTCGACTCTCTCTGGTCTTCTTTTAATCACAATCACGTTCTACGGATGCCTGCGATCCCTGCAAGACTCGCTCGCCTCAATCCTGCTGACTCCATCCATGTCCATGCTTTGCTCCATCAATTCAATCGTCACGACAATGGACTCCATCGGTCGACGTCTACCTCCGGGCCGCCATCTTTTCATCTTCATCTTTGTTTTCGATCTCACATTCACCTTGAAGATCTGATACTTCACGGACTATCTCCATTTGATCTTGTCTAGTCAAATGGAACTTCGCTTATATTTATTTTTCACCAGATTGAACTATCTTGATGTTAATGATAACTTTTCCCCTCCCCAACCCCTCCCCTGCTATTAAATACTTTGCTAGTCACAATTCCACTCACCTCCACATATCCTACCCTTGATTTGCTATTTCAATGGTTGGGCCAGTTGGCCTTTGATGCCAAATAAATGTAGTATTATTATTATTATGTCTTTGTTCCAGTTCAATTTAATTTCTTTTTGAATTATTTTCTGCACGTTTAAGCAGGGCTTCAGCTTATTAATTGTAATAGCTTCAAAAGCCAGAAGCATTTTCTCTGTTTTTGCCTTGTAGAGAACTGAAAAATTGTTACTATTAACAGCATGACCTGTGAGTAGTACATGCTCGCAAATTGATGATTTTTGTGCAGGAGCTGCACCCCTCTTTAATAGTTTTTGAGGGAGATGCTGATTTATTCTAGTTTCGAGCCTCTTTTGTCTGCGAGTCTGGCGTTGCAGGTACATTGAAATTTGTATACAGACAAAGGTGTTGACGTCACGAGAGGCTATCTTTTTCATTCGTGCGCATCAGTATTGTTGTGTTGAACACCACTCTCACCTGTATTGATGGAAATTGTGCTTTAGTCGCTCCAATTACTTTTCGTTTAAAGATTTCCGCTGGAAGATCACCTCCAAAGGGAACACTAAGCGTTACTCTCTAGGGAGTTTTGTTTTCCTCTAAATTGACCTCGATTTTGTTGCGTTGCCTCAAGTTGTACAGATAGAGAGTATATATATATATATATATATATATATATATATATATATATATATATATATATACATGGAGAAAGACACAACAGTACTTTCGTGGACTGCATAGAAATTGTGCAGTCGATTACAGTCACGTACAATGTATGCAAGACTACAAGAGGGTAGAGCCGCAGACCTGATTTTGCTTTCCATAGATATGTAATGCGGGTTGATCCTCGTACTTTGATGATGATCATGGAAGTTCGAAACGCGTCAGTGCGTTGAGACTGGTGGTAGTTTTGTTATGTTGTTCGACGACTGGTTAAATAAAATGGGATTGGTGTTAACTTCAAGCTCGCAAACTTGATTTAAAGAATTATTTAAATCATGTTTGCGAGCTTTACATAAACACCAATCCCATTGTTTCTAAACATTCACACTATTTTTCAAAACTACCGTTGCTGTGCAACGGTTTAGAACCAATGGGATTAGTGTTTATGGAAAGCTAGCAAACTTTAATTATTGAATTTTTTAAAATAGTTGTGCAACCAATGATTGTTTAGTTGTCGCTTAGTTTCTATAGATATCAAATCTTCATTCAGCCACGATTTTGTATTTTTATTGGGAGATTTGATGTGCCAAAAGGAATTAAAGTTTATTCGTTTGAGTATGAATCGGCATTCAACTATAATGTCTGATCTCAAATGAAAATAATTATTTTCAGGTGGAATCAATTCCTTGTCTGGTGTTTTTCATGTATTTTTTTCTGTGCAAAGTCAAATGTAATTTCCTACCACTAAAACAACTTCTTATGAGTTCTGTGTATATAGAAGAAATGAAAATCGTGTGGTCTGTAAACTCAAACAAATTAGAACCAGAAATATCAGTAGCTGCATTAACCGGCACCGCACTTCTAAAAACTGTACTTCAAATCATATATAATACATTGTAATGCTAGTCATTTAGATTCATGCATGAGATTGAAAACGAATCTCATTAAGATTATTATTAGTATAAAATTTTATGTCGGCATTTATCAGTGTAAACTTGGCATTGTATAATGTTGAAAAGTTAATTCATTAGGTAGACCGGTTTCATTCTCGGTGTGAATTCGTCACGTATCGTCCATAATTTGCCACGGACAGGACTCAAATCTGGGCACGTCTGCTTCGGAGTCTGTTGTTCTAACCACTGAGCCACCCTGACGCAACTTTCCTTTACGACGTGTAAAAGACAAATTTAACCGCGATCTGCTTTTTACGTTATGTTCGACTTGGGCTTCAACTGCGGTCAATAGTATTTAAGCCGATGTAGGGGAATATTGAACTCACGCTTGTCGTTGCACGTGCCAGCTTGGTTGGTGAAAAATAAGTTTAATTTTGCACGTATATCTATAAATAAGACCGATCCAGTCATGCGAAAAATGGGGCACGCCAGGGCAACATTTTTCAGTTTTGTTATGTTGTTCGACGACTGGTTAAATACAATGGGATTGGTGCTTATCTCAAGCTCGCAAACTTGATTTAAATAATTTTTACCACCATCCGCGCAATCAATTATTGTGTAATTGTATTGTCGATATTTAATTATGTCTTTTCGATTTTAACATTGTTGAATAATATATTTTGTGTACTGTTTTTGGCCGCCGTTTCTCTATTTAGAGCAAAGTAATTAGTATGCATTATTTCATTAGTAATACAAAAGATTTATTGCTTCTAGTCATACGCTTGAATTAAAAACAGTTTACAAGGTGAAATTAATCGTTAAATCAAATTTTATTGATTGTTAATACCTACAAATGTTGGCTTACCACAACTGTCTGATTGACTGAGTAGAAGTGGACTTTCTGGTTGACAATTCTCTCTGTCACATTTCCATTTGGCCCGACAAATGGGTTCGATATTCGGAAGACCACCGCTTTGGGGCCCGCACACGTCACCGATATCTACAGAATTCGTTAATTGTGGTAGAAAAGAATTTTTTTCAAATCGTTTGTATCTCTACTTGAAATAAAATGGTGCTATCCTTAATAAAAAACTATGCGATTTATTAACAATGAGAAATAGAAGTTGCGGAGCAGAATGGAATTACGCATAATTTTGCTGTAGCATGCACATGAAGTGTAATGCATCTGATTGACTATCACTACGTTAATATTTGGCGAAACCTCACCAATTTTTGGCATCGCGAGGGTAGAAATCTAAGGATAGTCGGGTGTGCACATAATTCAGAAGAAAGTCAAAATCATTTAGTCAGATCAGATTTGCATTAATGCGTTTTTCCATAAGTGGAGGATGATCGGTACGGGTCTGTACCAAATGGACATGGGTTAGATTCAGAATCGCAGTAGTCCTGTCTACAACTTCGTATTTGTCGTCAGTGTCATGATGACAACGGCAGAGGGATTAAATTATGGTTAAGCAAATGCATTGCTTAACTGGTTATTTCGATTTTATTATTAAAACAATTAAGTTACATTTACTTTTAAATTAATAATTCACAGAGTGTGAATTGCAAGAATTCATAAGTATCGAATAACAATCTATTTAAACACAATAATTGCTCTATCACATTCTAATTGGGTATTCCAATTTGAGATTTACGCCAATCCCATTTCGTTAACCAGCCAAGCAACCTAACAAATCCAGCGTCAGTTCTATTTTGCTACGCGACTGGTAAAAATTTACTCAAGTTCGCATGCTTCATTAAAATAATTAAACGGACATTGGTTGCACGGGCGGTGATAACATTTACTATAATCAAGTTTGCGAACTTGATATGAACATCTGACCCATTATGTACATACATTTGTCAGTATAAACTAAGTATTGTATAGTGTAGAAAAGGCAGTTCACCCAGTAGACCGGTTTCGTACTTATTGAGAACTCATCACGCGTACTGTGCGGCAGGGTGGCTCAGTGGTTGGAGCACCAGATTCCGAAGATAACGTGCCCAGGTTCGAGCCCTGTCCGCGGCAAATTCTGGCCAGTACGTGATGAGTTCCCAATAAGGACGAAACCGGTCCACTGGATGAATTTCCTTTTCTACGCTATACAATTCTTAGTTTATACTGACATATGTAAGGAATTAATGTGTTAGGTGTTTATATTAAGTTCGCAACCTTGATTATAGTAAATTTCAAGATTTATTGAATAACTATCAGTATTCTTCACTGTCAGTTAGACTCGAGCCGGTAATGTTATGCACATTAGTCTTTTGCATTATAGCTGAGCCATCACAGTTATTCTCAAGACTATCAGTTCCAATTGTTTCGTAGTTTTTCTCAAAATCGGCTTGTCATTTTAAAGTCACTTCTGGAAAGTCGTACGCAACTAGTCAACAGCCCTTTGACAGACTCGATGCTAATGTGAATTTTCTCAATATAAGAAGTTGATAGAAATTCAAATAGTTTGGACTAAAACATAAATGAGTTAGATGCCACAAAAAATGAATATTTCCGTTGTTTATGGAATTCGTTCATTAAAATACTGTCATTTGGAAAAGAGT
The DNA here is from genome assembly GCA_029291075.1 of Eudiplozoon nipponicum. Classification (NCBI taxonomy): domain Eukaryota; kingdom Metazoa; phylum Platyhelminthes; class Monogenea; order Mazocraeidea; family Diplozoidae; genus Eudiplozoon; species Eudiplozoon nipponicum. The sequence continues at coordinate 144,768 of JAQBSW010000552.1, forward strand.
ACATCGACTTAGCCATTGTTTTTTTCGTTATTAGAATACAGTTGGTCAGTAATCCTGATTGCCAGGTGGCCTTAATTACTAAGCCATCAAAGTAATCCTCACGACTATCATTTAAAACTGTTAGCTAATTTTATTTTAAACATGGCATTTTCTTTTTAAAACACTTCGCTACTAAGCAGTGTGTCATAAGTTTGAGGCAAGTGGGAAGTTCTGGTGTTGCTAGGATACTTACACACGCAAATATCTGAAAGCGCTTTAATAGATGTTGACATAAATAGTTCAACACTGTCAGTTGACACATGGCTTTAATAATAGAAGCCTGCCAGATTACTACCACAGTATGAAAGTATCTCGTAAAGAGGAAAAGTTATTATGCAGAGTGATGGTAAAATTATCATCTTCTTGACTTTTTCACCCGGTTAATCATTACGATGACTAAAACATCGTTATGAATAGTGGAAGAAAGAAATGGTTATAAAAGGAAGATAGCTGGACTAAACAACAAATTCTTGTAGGAAACGTTCGACAAAGTTTCTCATAATCTTGGCTAAAGAGCGTTTATGTGAAGCAGTTCTAGAAAAGCCACATTTCACTCTAAAATAACGAACTATCACAAGACAAATTTGCATAACAATTAGCGTTCTACAAAAGACCTTTTAGATAAAGTAAATGGAGACGAAATTCCATTGTATAATGACAAAGATAAAAGGAAGTCCAACCCGGCATTCATTTTAATCAGTGTTACGCAACGTTTTAAGTGAATCTGTACCAGTCGCACAGAAAATTCACTTAGATAGAGTTATCACATCGTGGAGCCAAACAAGTAAGTGTTATTTAAATAAAGGTTGCGATCTTGATATAAGCACCAATAACATTTTATATATACAGTTTTTCAGTATAAAATAAGCATTTTATATTGTAGGAAAATCAATTCGTCCAGTAGAACGGATTTGTCTTTATTGGGAACTCTTCAAGTAATATCTATAATTTTGCCGCTGACAGGGCTCGAACCTGCACACGTCTGCTTCGGAGCCCGTGACATTATCTACTGAGTCATTCTACAGCACATACAAATCATCACATCGTGGAGGAAATGGTCAAACGGCGAAGAAGTTTAAAATTGACTAGAGGTTATATTTTAGTAAGTATTAAGTAAAACAGGTCTCTGAACATTTTAAAACGCCAAAATGTTATGGAGTTATTTAAAAATGACAATAGAAATTTTTTTCTAACAAATTGTGAATTTTATCCATTTTGAAGCTCGCATTATACAATAGCTCCAATTACTTGTGTAGGGTATCCTATGAGAAACATTTGGAAAAAAATATCCCAGGATTTATTGGGGACTCATCAGTAGAAGCTGGTATTATGCGCCATACCCATTATATATTAGGTTGAGGAATATGCTAAAATACGTCTGTACAATCACCTATACGAATGTTTAAACATGCGGTAGTGGAACTAACTTCATATGAAGTCTTCGAAAATGCGACTTCAAAGCCAACTCACTATATATATATATATATATATATATATATATATATATATATATATATATATATATGCAATTAGTGTATTAGGTGTTGCGTACCTAGTAACAAATTAGTTCAAGTATGACCCGACGGATAAACCAAACACAGCGTAGATGGAAATATAATCGTGCACTATATATTTGGGTGAGAAATGTGGGAAATAGGACGGTACAATCTCCTAATTTAATGCGGCTTCAAGTCTAACACTATATATATATATATATATATATATATATATATATATATATATATATATATATATATTGAGTGCGGTCTACTAGTAGGATAGGTACAGCGCAAGAACCGCGATATAACGTCTTGGGGAACGAATATGCCCAAACTTGGTTATGAAATCTAAATGATATGAAACACTACGATTTCTCTCATCAGTGAACCTCGCTAACAACCTAAATCAATGAACAACTTATGTCCACCTGGTGACCTGTAAATCCCTCTGACCCTGTTCGTTGGCTTTCAATATAAGGTCAAATTTTGACAGATTCTTCTCGATTTGACCTATTTTTGTTTGCGTTCAAATAATCAGACTGTGTATTATTAGAATGGAGAGATAAAAAACAAAACAATACGAATCAAGGAAGGACATCATTGTTTACTTCTTGTTTTCTAAGAAAAGCATGATATCACATTTCCCTCGTTGAACCTAGGCTTTCTGTCAAATACAGCTATTTATTTGGCAAAAATTAATAATTCAAAAAATAATAATAAAAGGCAAACGATAATGACAGAATTTCTACAACATGAGGCAATCCGCATGGCATCAAATGCGTACAATTTCAAAACGCGGTAACAATATAAATAGAGACCCAAGAAAATAAGTATAAATAGTAATACAAATACTAATACTACTACTACTACTACTATTACTACTACTACTACTACTACTACTACTACTACTACTACTACTACTACTACTACTACTACTACTACTACAACTACTACTACTCACTACTACTACTACTACTACTACTACTACTACGTCTACTACTACGTACTACTACTACTACTACTACTACTACTACTACTACTACTACTACTACTACTACTACTACTACTACTATTACTACTATTACTACTACTAATACTACTACTACTACTACTAATACTACTACTAGCATATATATATATATATATATATATATATATATATATATATATATATATATATATAATAATAATAATAATATATGTAATAATATGTATATGTATATATGTATATGTAATAATAATATGTAATAATAATAAATAATAATATTTAATTCAAGCAGCTGTTAGACTTCCCTTTCCATAGCATAAGTCCTAGGCTGGTTGAGTAATGTAGACAAAGAGATTTTTATTTCGATTTGGAAGGAAGTCTGTCACAACAATAACAAGGTAGGCAACGCACATGACTTATTTTGGTTTCCAAACTTCGATGGCCATTTCTACTTAACTTATTTATGTAATTAAACTATTATTATTCATATTATGTGTGTATGTGTAATAATATGTGTATGTGTGTGTATTATTATTAACCACTATTACTATTATTATTCTAGTAATATTTTTCAGTTTTTCATGTATGTTCTTCATTTAAGCTTGAAAAAATATTATTATAACTCCACTTCTTCATCCTCAATTTGAACCTAATTTCGTATTTCGTCATGTTCGTTCTATTTTTAATTTTTGACAGTTTCCTAGACATAATCCATCTGCAATCGTCATTATTTTTGTTTTCTCCATATTTCGAACATTCATTGCCTTCTTCATCGCCTCAGTTACGTACTCAGTCTTATTTTTCAACTACACCTAATTACTTTAACTTTGATTCCTATCTATTCATCAACTGCTCTAGCACTAAGCCACAAACAAAAATATTTTATGAGTACGTAAAGCCGGCACCAACTAAGAGGTAGCAAGAAAACGCGTAACGCATACCCTAAAAGTTTAACACCTGCAGTTAATGACTAAACGAGGAGATTATAATTTTAACATCTAGTTGTCCTTTGCTATTTGTTTAACGCTCGAGACACGCATTATTGCATCACACACTCAATTAAACAGACTGTGTGTCTGTCGTGATAAAGCAGTGCATTAATGGAAGCGCTGTCGCCAGTCAGCGTGTCATCAGTTACACAGCGCCTGGCCTCCGTCAAGTTATTCATTGCTGGTATTAAAAATAACTAACAAATTTGATCAATCAAGTCTTGAAACCAATTCGAGTCACGTTTCTTTTAATCTGTCATAAAAATAGAACAAAGGCCTCAAATTGTGAAATTGGGTGCTATTGGAAACAGAGAAAATTAGTTCCATTTATTAGGCAAGGTTCATATTGTGATAATTAAATTCACATAGTACGAAAAAGGCAATACCGTAGTCAGTATAAATGATAGGTATACTCATAATACTGCTCAGTGGTGATTCCTAACAAGAGGTTGGCATTAGTTTCCCAGCTCGCTGTTCGTTTGGCCAATAAATTTCGAATTGTTTGAAAGCCCAACCGCCTATATTTATACTGTACGACTTCAATGCCAACTAGCTGTCTAGAAAATGAATCCAAACTGCAAGTAGCGCCTACTCTATGATTTCAGATGGCCTAAATAGAATCTCCAATTCTAGAAAATCGTTGTACCTCGGCACTGAGTGTCATCATTTAGTACACGTTGATGCTAACCATGATACCAATCATTCAAACATATAATAGTCATCCACTCTCGGTCCATATGAACTAACTTTGTATTGCGTTCACAAAGCCTAAAACACGAGTGCATATGCTAGTTCTACGCAACAAAGAAACTAAAAATGTTATCCATTAAACCGAATAAGGCAATGAGAAACACGGAGCTCTGATACCTGATTTCAATCAAGGTCAGAGCGGAAACCAGTTATGGAGATGCATTGGAATCATAAACGATGTTATTCTCGCTTTTCGGACAACTTAGCCTCTGCACCTTGTTCCATTCAATTTTGGCACATACACTTTGTCCAAAAGTAAGTATATTTAAGTAGTAAACAATGCGGGCCCCCATTGATGACCAAACAGAAAGCGCAAAACGTATGCGCACGTGCGTGATTACGGTTATCTCCATTCTCCTCAATGAGTCGGCGTTCTTGGCTAGAGAGCTACGCCATTGCGTCTCTCCAGAATGCCAGTTGTTCCAATATCCACACAATTTCTACTATCTGTTCAGTTTGGTAATAACTAATTTACCAAGCGGATGAATACGTATTAATGCGCTAAAAGTACTAAATTAAAAGTTACGTCTATTTTAAGTATTCCTTAAAATTACATTAAATTTACAAAAAAGGCCCATCGACTAAATTAGGCTAAATTCCGATTATATGAACATTCAGCCGTCTGACAATCAGAGAACAGAGTAGTCGCGCTCAGAGAGCATTAAAATGAGGAAATAATTGTTGATTTTGGCAAAACATTAGACTTGGAACAGTTTTTTGTTTATCACAACAACGATTAGGTAATTAAGCAAGAGCTTTCCTACTAACAAACAAAGGTGTTTCAATCATGCACATAATTATTCTATAATCCTTAATCGATTATAAATTGTATTGTTAATCAATTTTAAACATGCTAATGCTTCACCGCTATTATATTTCCATTATTATCCTAATTGTGTTTAATGATTTATAGTGATACTATATCAATTATATTATCATCAAAAATTATCTCTGAATTGTAAAAAGGCAATTCATCTAGTAGACCTGTTACGTCCTTATTGGGAACTCATCAGGTACTGGCCAGAATTTGCCGTGGACAGGGCTCAAACCTAGACACGTCTGCTTCGGAATCTGGTGAGTTCCCAATAAGGACGAAATCGGACTACTGGATGAATTGCCTTTTCTATACTATACAATTCGTTGTATATACTGACAAATGTATGTCGTAAATGGGTCAAGTTTTTATATCAATTTCGCAACCTTGATTATAGAAATTTTATGGTGAATGTTATACAACAACAGATCAGGTATAGATATTTAGAAAATTTGGTCTTCAGAGGTGCCAAAAAAGTTCCACCTGACGAAAAGGTAACCGGATAACTGAAGTCTGTATATATTAAGAAATTTCGTTTGGTGTACAGCAGGTATAGCGCAGTAGATGAATTAAATTCACCGAAGCAGTTTTTCTTCGGTTCGAGCTTCGTTTGTGGAGAAATCAGGAAAATACTTGAAGAGTTCCCATTACGTACAAAACTGATCTACTTTAGAAATTGTTTTTGCTACGTTTTGCAATGTTTAGTTTATATTGCCAACATAAGTATGATCCAGATATTGCCATAAGACCCTCTCTCTTTCTCTTTCTCTCTCTCTCTCTCTCTCTCTCTATTTATATATATATATATATATATATATATATATATATATATATATATATATATATATATACTTTTGAATGTGTTTATATTTATAATGAATTAAGGTACAATTACTGGATATTATTTTATGCTGTCTGAATAAAAGAAACATAGATAAGAATAGCAAATAGGACTCATAAAGTAGAAAAAATAGTCTGCAATCATGTACATCGTGAATTAAATATCGTGGACAATCGCTTCAGTCGTCCAACTAAGAATTGTATAATGAAGAAAAAGCAAAACATCCAGTAGACCGGTTTCGTCCCAATTGGAACCTCATCACGTACGTCCAGAGTTTGCAGCGGACAGAGCTCGAACCTGAGCACGTCGACAAAGTAATCTGTTGATCTAACTACTGGGCCACCGTGTCGCACAAAACACTCAATTTTCTGTTATATACTTACTAATGCATTTTGGTTGGACTTTCCTTTAGATGAAGCCTATATGGCATCCCTTTAGACATGAGGTTCTAAATAACAATTCCCAATCTGTCATTATAAAACAGACACCATACTACATGGGGAAATGGTATTGAAATAAAAATTTATATAATTAAACGAACATGGGCTGCGCGAGCGGTGATATCAATTACTTTAATCAAGGTAGCAATATAGATATAAGCACCTGACCCATTAATTACTTACATATGCCAGTAAAACTAAGAATTGTATATTGTAGAAAAAGCAGTTCATCCAATAGACCGGTTTCGTTCTTATTGGGAACTCATCATGTACCGTCCTATTATCCCACATTCCTCACCCAAATATGTAGTGGGTAAAGGGCGTAAAACTGGCTCCTACTGATGAGTCGCCAGTAAGCACGAAACGAATGTGTACGAGATTATACTTTCCATTCATGCTGCCTTTGGTTTATCCTTCTGGTCATAATTGAACTAATATGCCACCAGTTACGCAACAATTAATGCATAATTGCATAGGTGACATATTATTGATAAACGAGTGCAGTGCGTGACTTGTGTGGCGCAGTGGATGAGTGCGAAATTCAGAAGCAAATTAGTCCCGGTTGGGTCCCTGCATTGAGTTTTCTGACAAACACTTGATTCTTTGACGTTTACTACGCAACGTTTAGACTGCCAACGTACACGATTCCAGTTATATTGTTTCTTCAAAATATTAAGATGGCATGTGGCCTGCCACCTTCTTCAGTTCAATTAAAAACACAATGTTTCATTCGTGAACTGGAGATGATGGCCGCCGCAAGCCATCGAACTATTTCGATGCAACAAAACAGCTGGAATTCAGCCTGTGTTAGTCAAAACTTGGATTAGCTAATTTTGGTTAATACAGTGTCGCAATCTATTCATTCTTGTAAACACGCATATTCATTTCAAATTCTGACGTAAAACCTTAATTCAATACCACTTCCAAAATCGACATGGCATCTGTGGTGACCTGCTGGAACTTTAGAACGAAAGAGACATCAAATACGCTCCAGCTTAAGACAAGCCTGGCTAGAAATGATTTTGCATGTAAGTGAAAATTGCCGATATTATGCGGCCTCGGTGGTGTCGTGGATGATAGCATCAATCAAAAGCAAATGTGCCGCGGATTGATAGACCGTCTCGGCATTCTAGCAATTGCTCGATGAATGTACAATAAGGACAAACACGACCTACTCGAAAATGTGCATTTGTTACCGGCATCAATTCTAAGTTTGTACTGACATATGTTTAAATTCTGCATTAAAACTGGAACTCAATAGTATTTCCACAAATTGCGCGGGTTTTTCCTCCAGAAAGGCATATTTAGACTGGTCTGTTTGAACTGAAATCCGAAGTTCTTCAACCAAAGCAAGGTCTGACAAAAAAACCAGGAGTTCGCATATAAACAAAAATTGCATGTGGTGCACAGCTAGTTTTGGGCAGCGGACAAATTCATGACTCCGTAGCGAATGTGCCTCTATCGCGCCCTAGTTGCGGAAAATATGGTAAGAACTTAATAGATGTCAAATTAGAACTAAACTGTTTTACATAATGAAATTTATTTGAAATGTTTTAGTTATACTGATAAAATATGTATTTATAGCTAGGCAAAGTGCTATCATAATGGATACCATGATTTACAATCGTGGGTTCTCGCTTTGCACCATCACTTTCGCCAAGATCCGATAGATCCACATTTCAAAGTACGCACTGAGTTCGTATTAGTGGTGCCTGATTACTGATTCGTCCTCCGATTGCTTCAACATCGTTCATACTAACCATTGGAAATCAGGTACGATCTAATCTTCGTTGACTGGCAAGGTTTCGATTCTCAATCATCATCAGGCCTCTAATCACACACATACACAGTACAATGTTGACAATATAAGAAGTAAGAAAATTTGCTTAAGTGGATCAAAGGAACACACACGTCATGCAGCTAGAACCAAGATCGACAAAGTTTTACAAATTATCCAGTAAAATTAGTCGCCAATGTCAGCAACTGCTGCAAAATCGCGTCATGAAAATTTATATATATATATATATATATATTATACTATATAATCAGTATACGTATAGTATATGTATATATGTATATGTATATATGTAGATATGTATATATATATATATATATATATATATATATATATATACAATTATAAGCCCCGCTAGAACTATTTATGCAATTAAAACAATATCTCAACAATAAGTTTTAGATAGTATGCGACTTTTTTTAATAGTGTAATTTCTTAATTTATGCCAACTAGACCTGAGAAAATCATGTGAGTTCATTTTCAGTATGCGAGCTAATATTGAATGTACCAAAGTCATAAGTGGACAGATCACATCGTACTTCCAAAGGATGACGGCCATTTGGTGGCTTTCAGATAGACAATACGAGGTTTAAACCGAAGACGCATAGCCAACAGCTGCGGAAAGTCAAATTTTGTGCCAGTGTGACTTTCTCTATTATAAATGACCGAAATTTAACAGTTGGCTTTATTTAATTGAAATACTGGGCGAACTGGCTAGAGGCAGTAAACAATAATAAGAAAACAACAAAAAATATAGAGCACAGGCCAAATTGGAATGAATTTTTAACTAAAAAGTACACAGTAAATGCAATATCTGCTCAATTCACCCAGATTTCATAATTAAATTCCCACTTACCTGAAAAAGTGTCGAGAAAAATGGCTTTATATGTATTCTCTCTGTTACACGCACACACACACACAAACGCGCGCGCGGATACATTCATGCATACACACACACATCGATGCACAAAAACACGACATGCTTTAAAAATAAACTTTAGCTAATGGAATACGCCAGGTTGAACCTGTGTACCCTGCAGCAACCTTCTGACAGTCAGCAGATAACCCATTAACTAGCATTACTAGTCGATGTCATCTTAAAGTACTTCACAAAATTAAGAATGAGGATTATTAATTTTATTAATTATTATTATTTTGGTCTTATTATTATTATTATTATTATTATTATTATTATTATAATTATTATTATTATTATTATTATTATTATTATTATTGTATTAATTATTATTATTATTATTATTATTATTATTATTATCTTATTATTATTACTATTATTATTATTATTTAATTTATTATTGTTTTAAAAAACATTCATCAGCATCATAATTGTCCTTATCGCATCATCATCGTCATCATTATCATAATTATCCTCATACTCATCATTACCATCACCATTATTATCGCAATAATTATCATCAGCATCATCATCAACATCATCATCATCATTAAAACCAGCACCATCATCATCATCATCATCACCATTACCATCATCACCATCTTCATCACCATTATCATCCTTATTATCATCATCATCATCTTCATCAACAACAACATCATCATCATTTCAACCATCATCATTGCCATTATCATCATCAATATCATGATCATGATCATTATCATCATCCTTATCATCATCACCATGATCATTATTATAATCAATATCATCATCCTCATTATCACCATTACCACCACCATCAAAATCATCCTCAATATCACCATGATCACAAACATCATCATCATCGTCATAACCATCATAAACTGAAAAATATATAATTGCCTAATAAAGTATTAAGACAATTATATTGTTTCCATTAAGGTTACGAGACTGCTACAGACATCGACCCTATTATTTATGCATTTGTCCGAATACAATGAGCATTGCATTAGGAAACAAAGTAGGTCGATTTCATCCTTATTAGGATCCTGTCTGGAACTGTTCTTAAATTCATCGCGGAATGGTCTCAGAGCGAAGCACATTTCCGTCGGATCCGGAGACTAACCACTGCGCCAACCCACCGCATATCACAAAAAATTCATCATATAAGAGACACCATTCTGCTTGGGGCAGGTATGTTGATTTTAAGTCTAATAGCAAGAAAAGGCCGACAAAAAACGTAAGTTGGTGCTTTATTCCAAATCGCGTAAAGTATGCGGTAGGAGCGTCGCAGTTGTTAGGGTCTCAGACTCTGAAACAAATGTGCCCTAATTTGAGCCCCATTCTCGGCAAATTCTGGTGAGTGAGTGAAGTGCTCCCAATTAGGACTAAACTGGCCTACTGAATGTTTTACCATTGCTACATGATGTAATACTTGGTTTATACTAACGGAATATATATATATATATATATATATATATACATATATATACATATATAATATAATTGTAAACATCAATATATCTATTCGCCATTTCGAATCGCAAAATTCGATCACCTCTTGTAGTACACTTTTAAATACAAATTGCACAAGACTAAACTAAATTGAACATTAAGCAAGCCGGTAATGGATTGCACAGGTGGTGTAACAATTTTTTAAATCAAGTTTCATAGTTTGAAGTAAACACCGACTTGTTTTTAACCAACTTTCCAACAGCCAGTGCTTACGACTGGCGAGGCAGATAATAAATGATATTCCATGGATTACGGTTCTTATTCCTCATATATATATATATATATATATATATATATATATATATATATATATATATATATATATAATTTTAACTACCGGCTCACCATGGATAAAATAAATTCACTTATTCAATGTATTAAAGGTGGATTTCCTTGAAGCGTGTCTTCTCAATCACAAGCTAGCATGCGAAAAACAGATGAAACTGGCAAGGTCAACTTACATTCACGCCAACCGGCTGTGTAGCGGCCTTTAAAATGCGCGTGTCTTCATAACCAGTACCGTCAATGTCGATGTAACGACATCGGACATAGGCCAAATTACCCATACTTCCGTTCACATTTACACGGAATGTTGCATTGATTCTATAAATGTAGGCAAAACAACTTGGAGTAAATAAGGTAAACTAACAAATCAATTATAGCATTAGAAAACAAAGGAATGAAGCAATAGTTATGAATAAATATATATCCGTGGGTACAGAATAAGCATAACATAATTTAGAAAACACTATTCATTCGCTAGGCTCATTTCGTTACTTAACAAAGAATCGCTACGGCATCAGTAATAGCTAGAAATCCACAGCCTGGATGGTTTACATATCTTGGCAGCTCTATCAATAACGTAGGCAATATGTCCGACGAGGTGAGAATACGGATCGCGAAAGCTAGAGTAGCTTTCTCGAACCTTCGTAATTTATGGAGAAACGCAAATATTTCACTCTTGCCCTAAAGGTCGTGTTTACAATGCATATGTACGCACATTCTTACCACACGCTAGTTAAACTTGGCCTCTAAGAGTTGATGATTTAAGACGCTTACAGGCATTCGATCATCGTTGTTTGAGAAGTATAGCACATGTTGGTTACCAACAACGAATAACTTACGTTGACATCCGTAGACGTATTTTTGGATCTGACAATAAGTGCTCGTCTTTAGAAAAGCAAATAAGGCTCCATCAACTTCGTTGGCTCAGTCACGTTTTGCGTATGCCCTCATTCCGATTGCCCAATAGAGCTCTGTTCTCTCATCCAGCACCAAATTAGCGTAAAAAACAATGTGGGCAGATTTTGACATGCCAGAAACAATTAAAGTCACTTACATCCAAATTGGGTAGTATAGGACCCACTCGTCTGCCAGGATAGGGTCCTCGTGCGCATCACAGTTCTTGGTTAGAAACCCTTAGCGATATGGCATCGAATCGAGCTCAGTGGCGATCTTGTTGCAGATGCCTAGTAAAATCATCTTCGTAACTTTCTTTTCTTAGTAGGGCAAAGTTAGCTGCGAGGTTTGGTTTGTTTATGACGTGATACAGTGAAATCCGAAAGGAAGCTGTATTGCTGATGTCGCCTTGCCCGAATGCTAACTTGGCCATAATGGTGTTGTGAAGAGGTTTAGTTTGCCTCATTTCTGTGAGTTATCCTGATAAATTTACTCATAGTAGCTAGGTATTCCTTCTCTCTCTCTCTCTCTCTCTCTCGTAAATCTCACTAATAATTTGTCTAAATTCACTTATATACATTTTTTTCGATCATGGTTATATGGTAGTGAACCATTGGTCATTTTTTACTTCTGTGTGGCTGGACATGATGATGATGATGATGATGATGATGATGATGATGACAGCCAGGATTTGATCCCATAAGTATTTACTTCATTGTTATGCACCTACTCCCCTATACCAAAATAGCTGCGCACTGCACTCAATTTTCAGTGATTAAACAATTATTTTGGTCAGTCTCCCATTTGGTGACTCTCCATGAGATCATTTCCAAACTATATTTCAAACAAGCCATCCCAAAGATATACCCATTTGACAAACACCATAAAAAAAAGAGAAAGCGATGTTGAATTAAGGTATAATGGCAGTTCTTTAAATCAAGTTAGCGAGCATGAAGTAAGCAACAATCCCATTTTATTTAACCAGTCGTCGGACAACGTAGCAAAACTACCGCCAGTCGCACGCACTGACGTGTTTCGCCCGTCCATGATCATCATCAGAGTACGAAGGCAAACTGACTAGTGAGGATCAAACCGCATTGAATATTGATATGGAAATGAAATTTAGATATGCGGCTCTCACATCTAGCAGTCTCGCATACATTGAACTCGACTGGAAATGTCGGCTACACAATTCAATGCGATTTGGATACTCGATAGTCAGTTTTCAGTCATATTCTGATGGTGATCGTAGAGGGTTGAAACGAGTCAGTGCGTGCTACTCGCGGTAGTTTTGCTATGTTGTACGATTACAGGTTAAATACAATGGGATTGGTGTTTACTTAAAGCTCGCAAACTTGATTTAAAGAATCGTTACCACCACTCGAGCAATCAATTATTGTTAAAGGCAGATAGCATTGAAGTCGCATTACCAAAGAATTTGTATGAAGTTTTCCAATGCCGCGTTTTGCGTACACGGGTGGTAGCTTTGCACGGATAGTTTCACAAAGATCCGATTGATCACAATTTCCAATTTAGTTTTGTCTTCGATCGGACTCAGTTTGTATTCGTCCCAATGGAAATGTGGTTCTATCACATCCTTGTTTACTGGCTACGTTTCGGAACTGAAATCCCCGTTCCATTTTCATGCACAATTGCCACATATATACAGAGCACAATACTCACAATAGCAGATTTAAGCAAATGTGGTAACCTCGTTCCGAAACCGTTCTATTTATATTTTATTTTTTGACTCACCACTGGTTTTAATCGTAGAATTTGTCTGAGTAGCTAAACTCAATATATGTACGAAGTTGACAGAACGACTGCTACAACAACAATACGGATATGCTATTACATTGTCCCACCTTTACCATTGGACCTAACCCCAAAGTAAAATTGTTCCGTGGAATGAGGCGGCCTCAAATTGATGAATTGCCAGTAAGCATGAAACGCATGCTTACACGAGATTGTGCGTTTTGTTCAAACTTTCTTCGCCTTACCTTTCTGGTCCTATTTAAATTTATCTTTTACAGGGAACGCCATGCCTAACATATAAGTACATTAGTTAGTACTACGTAACCACGAAAAAACAACTGTTGTATTCATAAAGTTGGCTCGTTCAAATGAAGAGAAACACAGTGGAGATGTTAAGACAGGTGAAACATTACAAGTTTTATTGTATGCTCTCAATTCGTTGACTGAACAACATTATCTGTCGCAAAATTAATTGATTTAATAAATCGAATTAGTGTCATGACTCAAAATGATAGACTCCACAAGGCCCTATAGGGAATTTCGTATATATATATATATATATATATATATATATATATACATATGTGTGTGTGTGTGTGTGTAAGTGTGTGTGTGTGTAAACTGAAAGGCATAGAATATTATTACAATCTGTTTCTACAAAATTTATGCATCACACAACGGTATGTCTAATGCTTGGACTGGAAAGAATTAATTAAAATACACATTCGGAGTGGCGATATCCGCCAAGTATTTGTACGCATCCTTCTCACACTGCGTCTCTAAATTAACTTAAATCACGCCGAGTTGTTGCTTCCAATGCCTCATTAGATGAAATCAGGGGAGAATGCACTCCTTCCTGCCAGTGCACAATTCCAGAGGCCTACTTGACCTCAAGATGAAAAAATGAAATGAAAAAGTTAATAATTAAATGTAGCAGAGCTGTAATGCGTTCATTTCAGTTGTGTGTCAAATGAAGCAAGAAGACAGTGAAGTAGTTCTATCCAATTTACCTAAGGACAACAGGGAAATATTTAGATATTAATTTTTATCTATCCTAATTTAATCAGTTATTTAATTTTAAGAGATAAGATTTTATCTGTTGAAATGTGTATGCAAGTGATGTGCAACAGAGTTTAACTTGACTGGCGCACCTTCCTAATAGACAAAGTCAAATTTTACCTGTGTTTGAACAGGAAATATTCTTTTTCAAATATTCATCTTAAGGGTCTATAAAAAACCTTAATCTATTTCAAATAGCACGTCAAAAATGAATACTTCTAACACAAATGCACACAAAAAAACCCAGAGAAATAATTAGAGAAAAATGAAATAGCTAATAAGTTAATCTATGAGCTTCACGCATTAAAATCCATCCGATTGTAATTGAAAGTCCACAGGCATACACCTTTGCTGTTGACATACATTCGACTGCAAATTGTCCCAATAGCTAGGTAACTAATAAAGACACAGGCCATTGCATGTTAAACGCTGATTTGACGCCAAACTCTAATAGCTCATTGAATATGGCGCAGCTAAATTCCGAGAAATTGAACAAATTCGAAAATCATGAATTTACACGTAAACTAAACGTCAATCCTATTTGTTAAGCAGTCGCACAGCACATTAAAACTACCGTTTATTAACGCGCATTGACAAGTGGCAACGGCCAATGGCCATCAACGAGGCACAATGGAAATTTCTACGCAATCGAAGCGTGCAATTGATGGCAGTTACAGTTTGATGTTCGATAAGTAAAAAATGGGACAGATGTTTAGAAAAAGTGTACAGCCTTTATTAAACGAAAATTGATTTCACAGGCGACAATAACAATTACTTTTTTAATCAAGGTTGCGATCTTGATATAAACACCTGACCCATTAAGTGAATACATTTACCAGTATAAACTAAGTATTGTACAGTGTGGAAAAGGCAATTCATCTATTAGTCAAGTTTCGTCCTTATTGGGAACTCATCACGTGCTGTCCAGAATTTTCCGCGGACAGGGCTCGAACCAAAAGGCAATTCATCCAGCATACCGGTTTCGCCCTTATTGGGAACTCATCACGTGCTGTCCAGAATTTGCCGCGGACAGGGCTCGAACCAAAAGGCAATTCATCCAGCATACCGGTTTCGCCCTTATTGGGAATTCATCACGTGCTGTCCAGAATTTTGACAGGGCCTGGAACCAAAGGCAATTCATACAGCATACCGGTTTCTTTCATATTGGGAATTCATCACGTGTCCAGAATTGACGCGGACAGGGCTCGAACCTAAAGGCACCATCCAGCATACCGGATCTGCCCATTGGAAAACTCATCACGTGCTGTCCAGAATTTTTCCGTGATAGGCTCGAACCAAAATGCAATTCATACAGCATACCGGTTTCGCCCCATTGGGAATCATCACGCGCTGTCCGAATTTTCCGCGGGATAGAGATTGAAACCAAAAGGCAAATAATCCAGCATACCGGTTTCTGCCCTATTGAATTCATCACGTTCTGTCCAGAATTTCCGCGGACAGGCTCAACCAAAAGGCAAATCATACAGTATATCGGTTTCCGCCCATTAGAACCCATCACGTACTGTCCAGAATTTTCCGCGGACAGGGCTCGAAACAAAAGGCAATTCATCCAGTAGACCGGTTTCGTCCTTATTGGGAATTCATCACGTACTGTCCAGAATTTTCCGCGGGTATGGCGTGAAACTAAAGTCAATTCATTCAGTAGACCGGTTTCGTCCTTATTGGGAATTCATCACGTGCTGTCCAGAATTTTCCGCGGACAGGGCTTGAACCGATAGTCAGTTCATCCAGTAGACCGGTTTCGTCCTCATTGGGAATTCATCACGTGCTGTCCAGAATTTTCCGCGGGCAGGGCTCGAAACTAAAGTCAATTCATTCAGGAGACCGGTTTCGTCCTTATTGGGAACTCATCACGAACTGTCTAGAATTTTCAGCGGGCAAGGCTCGAACCTTAAGTCAGTTCATCCAGCAGATCGGTTTCGTCCTTATTGGGGAGCTCATCACCTGCTGTGCAGAAATTTCCGCGGACAGAGCTCGAACCTAAAGGCAATTTATTTAGTAGACTGATTTCGTCTTTATTGGGAACTCATCACGTACTGTCCAGCCTTTTCCTTGGACAGGGCTTGAATCTAAAGTCAGTTCATCAATCAGACCGGTTTCGTCCTTAAAGGAGACTCATCAAGTACTGTCCAGAATTTTCCGCGGGCAAGGCTCGAACCTATAGGCAATTCATTCAGTAGACCGGGTTCATACTTATCGGGAACTCATCACGTGCTGTCCAGAGTTTTCTCGGGCAGGGCTCCAACCTAAAGGAAATTCATTAAGTAGACCGGTTTCGTCCTTATTGGGAATTCATCACGTACTGTCCAGAATTTGCCGCGGACAGGGCTCGAACCTAACGGCAATTCATCCAGCATACCAAGATCATCCTTATTGGGGACTTATCACATGCAGTCCAGAATTTTCTGCGGACAGGGTTTGAACCTAAAGTCAGTTCATCCAGTAGACCGGTTTCGTCCTTATAGGGAACTCATCATTTGCTGTCCAGAATTTTCGCGGACAAGGCTCGAACTTATAGGAAATTCATCCAGCACACCAAGATCGTCCTTATTGGGGACTTATCACATGCAGTCCAGAATTTTCTGCGGACAAAGTTTGAACCTAAAGTCAGTTCATCCAGCAGACCGGCTTCGTCCTTATAGGGAACTCATCACGTGGTGTCAAGAATTTTCCGCGGGCAAGGCTCGAACCTAAAGGCAATTCATCCAGCATAACGGTTTCGTCCTTATTGGTGAACTAATCACGTGCTGTCCGGAGTTTTCTCGGACAGGACTCCAACCTAAAGGCAATTCATTAAGTAGACCGGTTTCGTCCTTATTTGGAATTCATCACGTACTGTCCAGAATTTTCCGCGGACAGGGCTCGAACCTAAAGTCAATTCATTCAGTAGACCGGTTTCGTCCTTATTGTGAACTAATCACGTGCTGTATAGAGTTTTCTCGGGCAGGGCTCCAACCTAAAAGCAATTCATCCAGCATACCTGTTTCGTCCTTATTGGAGAACTCATCACGTGCTGTCCAGAATTTTCGCGGACAGGGCTTGAACATAAAGTCAATTCATCCAACAGACCGGTTTCGTCCTTATTGGGAACTCATCACAACCTAGGTTCCAAAATTTAATTTCGCAGCCTATACAACAAATTATTGCTTCTATCAGTAGACTGCTTCAAAGACATTGCATGCAAAATAATTACGATCTAAAGAAAAGACACTGAGTGTGTGAAATAAAAAAATGTCAGAATACTTCATTTATTTTAAGTAAGACTGAGGAAGTTAAGCAACAACATCGTTTGATGAAATGCTTTTTGAAATTTGCAATTAAGTGTTGAACATCTCATGTAAACGCTATCGTAAGTTCATTAACCGAGCTGCATGCACTATGATGCTTCGATCTTTTACTTAAAAACACAACCTGTTATATTTGTTCCGGCTTCGAATCATAGAGTCGGGGCCTTTGATTAACTGGGGCAACACGCACACGGAGATAAAAGCACAAACACCTTTGATATTGTGCATTAGGTGTTGCACACCTAGTAAAAAAGTAGTTCAGTTATGACCAAAAGGATAAATCAGTCAGCATGACCGGAAGGTATAACCTCGTGAGCACAGTCGTTTCACGTGCTTCCTGGCGACTCATTAGTAGGAGTCGGTATTACGCCCTTTACCCACTATATATTTTTGTGTGAGGAATGTTGGTCAATTAGACGGTACAATCTCCTAAACGAATGTGTAAACCTGCAGAAGTGGAGCTAACATCATATAAAGTCTTCATTAATGAGCCTTCAAAGTAAACAAACTATCTATAATATATATACCGAGCGTGTGAAGGGTGTCAGTACCTGATACCAACAATATGGTTGCCAAGTAGGTGCATGGTACCAACACAATAGATATGAAGGAATGCTAAAATTCACCAAAATTGAGAATCACAAAAACTTCTGAACACATGTTACTCCAGTAAATCCATCCACTCTGGCCTTGATCGATATCAGTTGTCCCATTTCGCGGTAATCAAGAAATCATTTAATTAAATATACAACAGTTAGATACTGTTTGTTGCAGAGAACTAATATATATGCCATTGGGTATGAACTATTGCGTAGCTAGTAACAAATTGATTCATATAGGACCAGAAAGAGTACAAATCAGCACGATCGGGAGATGCAACCTCATGGTTTGGTGCATGAATTTTTTTAACTGAATACTTCACACTTAGCTACTAACATACACATTGCGTACGCTTATCTAGCGAAGCGTAAGTAATTTTTCTATATCACCGTAGTTTCACATAGATTGGCATACATGTGCAGGTAATTTTATTTAAATTAACTCGTTACTGATATAGACACACGCAACAAACTCTCGCATATATTGCAGTGAAAAGGCAGCTATCGTTACCAGATACACCTGAAAAATATAAATGAAGCCGTTTAAAGAAACTTAAAACGTGCCTTATACTTGTCAAATATTCTGTGGTGTCATTTACACTATCGTAGAAAAAGAGACTCGGAAGACAAAACTGGAATATCATGATTTGTTGTTTCCCAAAACTGGAATCAGGTAATAAACCAGTAAACTAAGATGTGATAGAACCACCGCATTTCCATTGGGACGAATACAAACTCAGCCCGATCGAAGACAAAACGAAATTGGAAATTTTGATCAATCAGATCTTTGTGAAACTGTCCGTGCAAAGCTATTACCCGCGTACGCAAAACGCGGCATTGGAAAATATGAAGCTGGCACTCCGCAATCAAATTTCAAAAAATACTTGAGGAACAAATAATATGGCCAGAGGAAATAACGCGCTTGTTGTATTAGTTTTATCTGTAAAACTGGTGAGAATGGACCAACATAAGAAGGCTGCCGATAAAGGCAGCCGAAATATTTCGTTAAAGAAAGAAAACTGCTGGAACAAAAAAAAGCTGCGTTGGTCAAAACTCAGATCAGGTAATTTCAATTAATCCAGTTTCGCAAAATAAGTTTTCATTTAAGCTAGATATTATAATTTAAAAAAAGGCGAATATTGTGTTGACCATAAGCCGCCGTCTCAAATCTTGCGCGAGAATACCACCTATGTATATTAAAGCAAAATTTCAACGACTACCTATTCTATCTACTGGCAAATAGACTAGAAATACGAGGAAAAGCCATCGATTAAAAAACACACCCATTGAAATCGTCTTGCAGGACAACTGGAGGCTCAATATCAATGTTGTCGATGTAGACGTTCCTTTCGTCAAAGATGCTCAATTGCATGTAATCGCTAGTCACCGCCTTGGAATGTCGGCGTGTACGTTTGTACTCACTGCCAGCATACGAGTAGCCAAATCTTCGAGGACTTACCTATGGATAGTCACAAACAATAAGGATAATCATAGTAATGACATTCTAAAATGTAAACAATACAAAACCAAAAGCGAACAAGCAGACGAAATGTGATTACACATTAAGGAAATTTGTTAGAAACCAGTTAGACCTGAGCATCTTTTCTGCTGATGATTTACCAATTTTATCACTGTTGAGATCTATAAAATGCTATTAGACATAACAGTTAAGTATTGTTTGTTGCGGAGAACAAATGAATATGCAATTATATATAAGGTGTTGCGCTACTAGTAACAAATTAGTTCAATTATGACCAGAGGATAAACCAAAGACAGCCTGACCGGAAAGTATAATCTCACGTGCACATTTGTTTCGTGCTTGCGGCGACATCCAGTGGGAAGTAGTATTTGCCCTTTACCCACTATATATGTGGGTTAGGAATGTGTGAAAATAGGACGCTATAATCTCCCCTAGATAGATGTGTAAACATGCAGTGATGAAACTAACTTCATATGAAGTCTTCGACAACAGGACTTCAAAAGCTATCACTATTATATATATATATATATATATATATATATATATATATATATATTTATATATATATATATATATGTATATATATGTATACCGAGTCTGTAAAGGTACCAACACTATGACTAGTGTGTCAGTACCAAAAACCAACATTATGGTACAGAAAAGTTACACTGTACTAACACTATGTTTGCTATGAGACAACCGATTGTAAAAATTCGCAGTAAAAATATATACATCATCATATGAAAGTTAGAGATAGACATACTCAAGCAGGGATTTGTAGTAAGTAAAGGAAATAATGAGTTTCTTAGCGCAAAAAGAAGAAAAGACGAAGAATATTAAAATATATTTCCGCTAATATATTACTAGCTCTGTATTACACAAAAATAATAAATTTTTCTCATACACTGCAATTGATATAAATGTCGGCCAACAAAATTATTAGGCAGCGAGGAAAATGACACTTTTACATCTATTGCCCTAATTATGTAAATGACTTATTGAAACAGTCCAGTGCAATGTATGCCAGACAACTAGAGATGAGAGCCGCATATCTATTATTGCTTTCCATATATATGGATTGAAGTTTGACTCTCGCTAGCCAGTTTGCTGTCATGCTCTGATGATGATCATGGAAGGTCGAAACGCGTCGTTACATGAAACTGACGGTAGTTTTTTCTGTTGTTAAAATGCAATAAGGTTGGTACTTACATAAAACTCGCAAACTGGATTTAAATAATTACGTCATAAGTTCGAATGGTCTCTTCCTAATGAGCACTCAAGTATTTGTCAGAATTTACATAGCAAGTTTTTAAATTGTTGCACAGTTTCCTCACACCTGCAACTCATGGACTGGGCCACCTCAGTCGCGTACTATACGCAATTTTCATTCATCAAACAAAATATAATAATAGAAAATACAATTAAACAATAATTGATTTCGCAGGTGGTGGTAACAATTCTCTAAATCAAGTTTGCGAGCTTCAAGTAAACACCAATCCCATTGTATTTAACCAGTCGTCGAACAACAACGGCTGGTGGTAGTTTAGTTATGTTGTTCGACGACTGGTTAAATTCAATGGGATTGGTGTTTACTTCAAGCTAGCAAACTTGATTTAAATAATTGTTACCATCACCCGCGCAATCAATTATTGATTGATTACTATTTTTGTGTGTCAAATTTATTAGAACTTGTGAGAAACTAGAAAGAGGCATTTAAAGGAAAGATACCTACTCCGTACTCCTTCTTAATTTCAAGTCAAATCATCGGTATCAGAATAAAATCGGCATCTTAACATCTCTAGCAATAAGAAGCCGTAGATGAACAGATATAAATCATAAGAAGTTGGAAACAGGCAGACTAAATGAAAGATGCAGGGTTAACGGTTGACTTCATAAATTGCAAACTTGATTTAAATAAATAAATAAAATATATATATATATATATATATATATATATATACATTTTTAAAATGGTTAAATTAGAAACTATCAATATATATATATATATATATATATATATATATATAATAATAGACAACCATTTTTCCTTATCATGTGATGAAATTTTCAGCACATGTGACTGACGGTAGTTTGGATATATTCTTCGACTGGTTAAATACAAAAAGATTGGTGTTTATACCAAGCTTGCAAATGTGATTTAAATAATTGTTTTCACCACCGGCGCAATCAATGATTGTTTAATTGTATAACGTATATGCATGTAGCGAAATCCGCAGAAAACTAATTTTCGTGACTGCATAGGAACGTTGCATCCGAAATTTCCAGTCAGGTACAGTTTATGCGAGACAACTAAAAATGAGAGCCGTATATCTCATTTTGATTTCCATATATATTCAATGCGGTTCAGTCCTAGCTAGCCATTTTGTCTTCGTAATTTGATGATTATCACAGAAGGTCAAACGCGTCAGTCTGTATGACTATTGTAAGACTGGTTAAATATAATGGGATTGATGTTTATTTCAAACTCAGAAACTTGCTGTAAAGAATTTTTATCACCGCCGACTGTTGAATTTGCATAAAACTTTGAACACCGACAAGAGTTCGATATAAAAATTGTTACATTTACCTTTCGTCCGCTGAAATTTGGTTTTTTCAAACAAAATTTTCTGATGGTTTCAAACATTAAGAATTATTACTTTTCAATGATTTACAACATGAATTATGTAAGAAGTCAATGTATATACAAATGCCGAATCGTAATTTTTCGGTAGAGTTAATTGAGGTAACAAGTCCCAACAGTAAAAGCATTCCTACGTTTACTACCACTACTTCTGTTTTTTTATAAATTTCTGTTTATATTTTGTTTCGGAATGACCATTTATAAATGTTTACAGATTTGACGTTCACAATACTTTTATTCATTCCGTTTCTTTTGCTCATGGAATGAACACTTCATTTTGAATTCACTAAATGTAAAAGCAAAAGGCACGTTATCTTCTTATTGTCTACACATTACCGATAAAATTTCCGTTACGGTATTGTTTTTAAGAAACGCTGAATTCTTCCTCTGTAGGGCGGAAGCTTCACTTTGTGAAAAAAAATCAGTTTCTTATTAGATTAATAAATAATGAATTTGGTCGGATTGATTTGTTTCTTATGAAGTGAATGTTTCAACCTTCTGATATTTGCTTGTCTAGTTTTATGAATCACAATATAACAAAGGTTTTACTACTTGAGTTTTGCAAACAGACGGATTTATTTAAAACATCTGATAGATCTTTAAACTGAGCTCAAATTTACACTATAATCAAGGTTGCGAACTTGATATAAACACCTGACCCATTAAGTACATACATTTGTCAGTATAACCTAAGAGTAGTATAGTGTAGAAAGGACAATTCGTCCAATAGACCGTTTTCATCCTTATAGGTAACTCATCGCGTACTGGCCAGAATTTGCCGCGGACAGGGCTCGAACCTGGGCAAGTCTGCGTCGGAAACTGGTGCTCTAACCACTGAGTTACCCTGCCGCAAACTACACATTTTCCAGTCATTTACCGACTAATGTAAATCGGTTAGTTTTTTCCTTTTAGGTGGAGCTCACATGGCATCCATTTAGACCCAAAATTCCAACTAACCAACCCCAATCCGTCATTACTGAACAGACACCTAATTAGACGAGGAATTCTTATTGAAATGGACATTTAAATAATTAAACGGACATTGGTTACGCGGGCGGTGATAACATTTACCATAATCAAGGTTGCGAATTTGATATAAACACCTGACCCATTTATTTCCATTTATTTGTCACTATAACCTAAGAATTGTATAGTGTAGTAAAGGAGATTCATCCAGTGGACCAGTTTCGTCCTTATTGGGAGCTCATCACGTACTGGCCAGAATTTGCCGCGGGCAGGGCTCGAACCTGGGCACGTGTGCTTCGGAATCTGGTTCTCTAACCACTGAGCCACCACGCCGCGTACTACACACAATTTTCAGTTATACACTAATTAATATGCTTACATTTGATTTATTTTCGCTTCAGACGCTTATGCACAAGAAAGGCCCAAATGATAAATTTGTTTTCTCTTGTATGGTAAGCCAATATTTTACAGCTTCTTCGCAAAAAAAGCAAGGAAGGAGCTGTAGAGTTTTATAGCATTACCTTAACAAACGCCGGATTCAAACTCATTTTCTAATTTAAATCTTAGTTTTGAAATGTTATCACCTTTTACAGCCATGCTTTATGATATCCCAAACACTAAAATGTAACATTAAATGGCAGCGCTTTCACTTCATCATATAAGCGTATTTTCTTGATGAATAAACCAAAAAAATAATTTTATTTAAATAGAAAAGCAGCCAGCATAAAATGTGCACAAAATATACTTGCACTAGTCTCAAATATTTTTAAAATAAGTAGCGCACCTAATCATATTTTTACAAGGGGCTTGGAAAGCTCTACGTGGTGCCAGTTCACTAAGTAATTGTTCTTAACTGAACGGATCTGGATAACGTGAATTTAGTAAAATAGCTTCCAAATAGGGTAGCAGACTAGCACAAGTAGTTTTAAGTGAAATTCAACAAGTGATTTCTAAGCATATCGTAAGTTCCTCAATTCAAAAGATGTTTAGTTAAAGATGTACGAGCAGCATCAATCTTATTCGCAGCAACTGACAAGTGTGAATTCAGTCCTCCACTGTGTCTGCCTAAATATGATTGTCCACAGAAACAATTCTAATTATGGATAACGTTAGGTTCAGGTTGTAGTGTAATTCTTTCCTTCGCACTAGGTAGTTGACATCTGGTGTTGGATGTTATAAAAAATAAGTCACTCTTATGAACTACATTGCCTCTTCGCCGTTTCATTGTAAGTAAGCAAACCCAGAATTTATACCAACAATAAAAACATTCACTACGCAATGTGGTACATAATCAGATTTTTACTTTTCTAAAAAACGTGGGTGGTAACCCTAAGGAAAGCAGTGTTGCACATCATCCAAATAAATTTGCAAAAATTCGGACGAGCAAATGCGTAATCTCCTATGACAGAATAACTTAACTAAGCCTCTTTTCCATATCAAAGGGCAGTAATCGTTTGAATGCAAATATTGCACTGTCCATGTTGGCTTAAGCAAAACTTATTTGCGCAATGTCACATTATTTGTGCCTTTAGAGGAGCACAAAACGCTTTTGTAGTTTTCCTTTGCTTAATAAATCGAAGTTATTTAGGAGATCCACATTCTTCTACCAAATTATATTAGTTAAGGGCGTAGCCACCGGCTCCTACTGATGAGTCATAGTAAGCACAGAAACGAATGTGCATGAGGATTATACTTTCCGTTCATACCCTTGCTAGTTTATCCTTCTGAACTAAGAGGCTAATTTGTTACTAGGTTCATAAAACCCATACATACTTGCATATATATTAGTTCTTCGCAACAAGTATTTCACCGATTAATATTGTTTGCTTCGGTAATCATTAATTGCTCGGGATGTGATAACTGCTATTTAAATAATAATTTCGGTCTTGAAAGCAACATCATCCATTATTCTGTGCAACTAGTGATATAAATAAATAACCGCCAATACAACTGGGTATAAATTCGTAAGAATAAACTAGGCAAGCAGAATTCATCCAGTAGACCATTTTTTTCCTAATTGGGAAATCTTCGAACACTACCCAGTATTTTTAAGACGTCCTAATAAGGGCGAAATCAGTCTCCTAGATGAATGAACTACGCTGCCTTAAACAATGCTTGGTTTATACTGACAATGGAAAATATAATGGGATTCGAGTTTGTATCAAACTTACTACCTTGATTAAAATAACTTTTATCACCATCCGCGCAACCAATGATTATTTTATTATACAAATATATAGATTATCATTTCGAAATTGTGAGCTGGACCGACACAAACGTTATCTCCAACCGCATAGTACATGGTTACAAATCCTTTTATAATTTTTTTTATAAAATTCACCATCGTATTTTTAATTTTTTTTTAAAGAGAACGTCCCTTATCATTTTTAACATGCAAAAGCAGCTTGTCGTTCGTTATCAACTAGTCCATTCTGTGAGTTTAATTTTTATGTGTCACTTAACGCTGTAATCTGCAAGGATTATCTTTTCGTGTAATAAAGCTATTTATTACCTTTTGAGCGTACGAAATGTCGTTAAGATAGGAAGGTTTTAAAACACACAATGCTTTACTACATTCTGAAACTTGAAAATCCATTCAATTCATTAATCTTCGGGAAGCACATCTATCCGTTGCATTAAATATCCATTTAAAAATTCACTGATTCCGATATTACGTAATGGAAACCTTTACTCTATAAAAATCGCTGCAAACTTGATAATAAGTGCGTTGCGACTGGTGGTAGATTTCTCCAATGCCGCGTTTTGCGTACGCGAGTAGTAGCTTTGCACGGACAGTTTCACAAAGATCCGATTGATCACAATTTCCAATTTTGTTTTGTCTTTGATCGGGTTGAGTTTGTATTTGTCCCAATGAAAATGCGGTTCTATCACATCTTTGTTTACTGGCGACGTTTCGGAAGGTGAATCCCCTTTCCGTCTTCAGGCCAATTTGTCTACTTATATCCACAGCACAATACTCACATTAGCAGATTTAAGCAAATGTGGTAACCTCGTTCCAAAACCGTTCTATTTATATTTTATATTTTTGACTCAACACTGGTTTTAAACATAGAATTTGTCTCAGTAACTAAACTCAATATATAACTATTTGTAATTAGCAATAATAAAAAAAATAAAATAGAAATAGAACGGTTTTGGAACGAGGTTACCGCATTTGCTTAAATCTGCTAATGTGAGTATTGTGGTGTGGATATAAGTAGACAAATTGGTTTGAAGATGGAAAGGGGATTCACCTTCCGAAACGTCGCCAGTAAACAAAAATGTGATAGAACCGCATTTCCAATGGGACGAATACAAACTCAGCACCCGATCGAAGACAAAACGAAATTGGAAATTGTGATCAATAGGATCTTTGTGAAACTGTCCGTGCAAAGCTACAACCCGCGTACGCAAAACGCGGCATTGGAAATTATGGTGGTAGTTTTGTTATGTTGTTCGACGACCGGTTAAATACAATGGGATTGGTGTTTACTTCAAGCTCGCAAACTTAATTTAAAGAATTCGATTATAATCCAGTTTTAAGGCGTTCACGAATAAAAAAGTCTTTCATTTATATTAGATTAATTTATTCTATAAATAGCGGTATATTTTTTTATATAAAAATGATTTTAAACACCAAGTAGTCTACAAATAATTTGCCTTCGCGAAACCCCATCGTTTCACTATTACCAAATCAACAGTTACGTCACAATGACCATTGCCAACGGCATCTCAATTGTCCTCCTTAAAGTTATTATGAAAAATATAAAAGCAATCAAATAATTCATCTTCGTCAACATCATATTCTACCACTAAAAATCAAACTAGTTTAAATATTTTGTATGCAATTTATCAAACACTGGTCTGTTAAACGAAACATTCATAGTGTTTGCAACTCACTTACCTGCGATCCGTATGCGTAAGGATAACCTGGTCTAGATGCATCAGTGTCGGACAAATCATTGCCACGTGTGCGCACCTTTTGTAGATCCTTCAATGGGCCCATGTCGGTAACAATAAGTTGGGAAATATGCCGTAGCGGATAGCCTTTCACAAGACAGCTGATTCTGTTTTCCGGTGCAAACATTTGCGTGACCGAATAAAAAATAAAAAGATTATTTTATTCCTCTTTTGACCGATTTTTAAGATGTAAATAGCAATAGATAAGCAACGGAGCGTAA
>JAQBSW010000552.1:177500-191362 GCA_029291075.1 Eudiplozoon nipponicum
GAAGAAGACGAAGAAGAAAAAAAGGTGAAGAAGAAGAAGAAGGAGAAGAAGAAGAAGCAGAAGAAGAAGAAGACGAAGAAGGAGAAGAAGAAGAAGAAGAAGAAGAAGAAGAAGAAGAAGAAGAAGAAGAAGAAGAAGACGAAGAAGAAGAAGAAGAAGAAGAAGAAGAAGAAGAAGAAGAAGAAGAAGAAGAAGAAGAAGGAGAAGGAGAAGAAGAAGAAGCAGCAGCAGAAGAAGAAGAAGAAGAAGAAGAAGAAGAAGGCGAAGAAGGAGAAGAAGAAGAAGAAGAAGAAGAAGAAGAAGAAGAAGATGTAGAAGAAGAAGAAAAAGAAGAACAAGAACAAGAACTAGAAGAAGATGAAGAAGAATATTTTTAGAGTGTATTTACACCCAATTTTCTGCAAAAACAACATATACTTATGCCATGTCTATAATTTAAATGTCGCAATGCAGAATTTTTTATCATAAAATCATATGCTGCGTCAGAATATTGCTTAATTTTCCCTTTGTAGGCGATTTTCCAGCTGAAATATGCAAAAGTTAAGTAATTCGAGTGACTGAAACCAAGTCTCCATCGATACTTGTGAGACTTGAGTTCAGCACAGCAAAACGGATGTGAATCAATGAAAATGACAACTGCTCCGTGAAATCTAAATCTTTAATCGTCCACAAACTCCTACTTATATGAAATGCAGATAGCAAGATCAAAAACGGTTCGAAACAAAATGGTGCATAAAAGTATAATTTCGATTTAAAGCAGGCTTATACAACATAGTGGAAAGGGAATTTACTTCGTTCCCGAATCCAAAATGTAAAAGATAATATTAAGTTCATTGTACCCTTCCAGTGTGCAGAAACAAAAAGAAATTTTATCAGATATAAGAAACATTTCCTTCGCATTGTCTTATCAAATATCTACTAATGAACATATCTTTATATATAAATTGGAAAGCAAAACAAGATAGAAATATGCTTTAAATCAAGTTTGCGAGCTTGAAGTAAACACCAACCCCATTGTATTTAACCAGTCTACGAACAATGGGGTTGGTGTTTACTTCAAGCTCGCAAACTTGATTTAAAGCATTGTTACCACCACCCGCGCAATCAATTATTGTTAAGATAGAAATATGTTAACATAGAGAGAGAGTGAAAAATAGAAACCAATCAAATTGCGTGCGTCACATCCAGTTCAAGCTCAATGCTTGTACGTGCTTCTTCTGCTTGCATAAATCCGGCTGCAATTTGTTTATCCATAAGGCCTCGTATGTGGCTAGCTCCCTTTTGTTTTTGCATTTAGTAATTACTTCGAATGCTACGTCTGGAGAGCATGCGTGCGATGTTTCGATGATGTGTTGCGCAATAGCAGACGTGTATTCACCATTTGATTTAAAACAGGCGTTTAAGTTGCAATGTTCTCTCATTCGAGTAATTAACCGTCTGGTCGATCGGCCTACGTAAGTTGATCGACAACGATAATATTAAGTACTTACATTGAACAATAAATTACAGAATGAGGTAAATACAATTCTAGAAGCAGAAGTTTAAACACACGCGTGAAATTCATCCATTTATATGAAATTTCTTTGAAAATTCTTTTTATTGTTTAGCTAAGTATTTAGAATGTTGCACTCGACAGTTTCTCGTTAAGTAATTCCTTCTCTTTTCTTGCTATGAAAAACACATAGGAATCCGATTATTTGGAAATTATTTTTACATATAATTTATTCAGCCACTGCAGGTGAGTTCTCTACTATGTTTAGTCTAAGATGCTTTTTGACTCACTTCTCTAGTAATCGACCAGACTGATCTTCAGAGCACACCTACCATAAACCATGTCTCTTAAATAAAGGCTATTGTATGTAACGTCTTTAAGCATTATCTAAATACACAAAAGAAGTTCGTGCATGATTTGAAGATAAACTAGTGAATTATTTTTGTGTGTGCGCGCCTCAGAATGTGTATTTTCCTCTTCTTATCCCTCTAGCTTTCCAAAAATTGACTATCTGATGTAGCAGATATTACAGTCCACTTGTGTTTTGGCAAATGGAAAGACAGTCTATGTTGACTGTGGTGTATATATTTATTCTATCTTGCATCATTTATTTCACAATTCACACTACAAATGCTAAATAACAAATTAGTTCTGTTTTGACCAGAAGGATAAACAAAAGGCAGCATGAACGGAAAGTATAATCTCATGCACATTCGTTTCGTGCTTACTGGCGACTCATCAGTAGGAACCGGTATTGTGCCCTTTAACCACTGCATATTTGGGTGAGGAATGTGGGATAATAGGACGATACAATCTCCTAGACGAATGTGTAAACCTGCTGTAGAGTAGCTAACATCGTATAGTCTCGACAATGCGACTTCAAAGCTAACTCACTCTATAAAATATATATACCGAGTCTGGATAGGTTACTAACACTGTGACTATTGTGTTAGTAACCGATACCAACAGTATTGTACCGAAAAGGCACTTGGTACTAACACTATGGTTTTCAAGTCGGTACATGATACTAAAATGATGGATATTAATGTATGCTAGAGTACATCGAAATTGAGAATTACAATTATTTCTGAACACCTGTTACTATAATGTTGGTAACGGTTACTAGCACAATAGTCATAGTGTTAGTATCCTTTACAGACTCGGTATATATATTATATAGTGTGAATTAGCGTTGAAGTCGCATTGTCGAGACATTATGACGTTAGCTACTCTACTGCAGGTTTTCACATTCGTCTAGGAGATTATACCGTCCTATTATCCCACATTCTTGACCAAAATATAGGGTGGTTAAAGGGCGTAATACCGGCTCCAACTGATGAGTCGCCAGTAAGCACGTAACGAATGTGCATGAGATTATACTTTCCGTTCATGCTGTCTTTGGTTTATCCTCCTGGTCACAACTGAACTAATTTGTTACTAGGTGCGCAACACCTAATACACAATTGAATATATATATATATATATATATATATATATATATTAGTTTTCCGCAACATGCAGTATTTAACTGTACAAATGCTTAAAACGGTTGAATTAAAATTGATACATGATCTTGAGCTCCGTGCAACGCCATTGGCACGTCGAGAGTTCAATCAAAACATTCAATGGAAATGCAGATATAATGAAGCCACTGAATGCAAAATATGCTACATATGGTGAATCAAAAGCGACAAATTTCCACAAAAAAATCCACGTGCTACGTCGGTCAGCTTCGACACAAACAATTATGAAAACGTACGCGGGTTGTAGCTTTTCACCAACAGTTTCACAAACATCCGATTGATCACAACCTCCATGCCTGTGTCTGTTTTGTCTTCGATCGGATCTTTGTTAAAGTGTTAGTGCAAAGCTTCAACTCGCGTACACAAAAACCGGCATTGCGAATATGTAGCTAGCACCCCGCAAAAATTCAAAGGATATTTGTCAATTAAGATAACGATAAGGCGGTTAATAAGGAACACTCAGAACCTGTTAGTAAGAAATGCGGATCACCAGATTTGAGCAGCGGAGTCTTGTAGTAGATTGTTCTATTCAGGCGAGCTTGTAGCATTTCCTTATTCGCCTGACAATGAATGTTGTCAGCAGGGTAAATAAAAAATAACACAAGGATGTTTTGATGATAAGCAAGTCTCGAGTTTATTTTCAGAAAACCATGATGCATTCATTTTAAACTACACAAAGCTGGCCCTATCAGACAAACAGAGGAAATTCTTATACTTGGACCAATATTCGGCATATTGCCAAAGGATAAGAATCAGACACAAAAAAATTAAACAAAAGCCGCACTGGAGATTACAAGTGACGATTTTAATTTAAGGCACAAAAAGTAAATATTTAAAAGCGTGAGCACTTAAAATCTATGAAAGATTTAAGAAAGAAAAACTAATTTTGCATAATAAAGTGAGGCAATGAACAGGTGTCATTTCTTTGTGAATAAAAATGTATATATTAATAAAACGAGCCATGTTCTTGATGATTAAAAAACTATAAATAGTAAAGACGATTTTGCGTCTATTGAGGGTTAGATATGACGCGTGAAATCTTTCAACAAGAAAGCGTCTATAAGAATTCTAATGAAATCAGTGACACCATATGTATTAAAACCAGGTAAAACTAGTCGACACACGCGCTAACAGATTGTACGGAATGCTAAAGGTACACAAAGAAGTTGAAACGAGCAACATGACGTTATTAAGACCAATCACGTCAATGATCAATACTCCACAATACAAACTGGCTTGAGCACTAATAGCAACCCTAGAGCCAGTACATGTTTAAATGTCTAAAACCATAATTTCATTTGTAGTTAGAGAATTATTTAAAAGCATCCTTGTTTAACAATAATTGATTGCGCGGGTGGTGGTAACAATGCTTTAAATCAAGTTTGCGAGCTTGAAGTAAACACCGACCCCATTGTATTTAACCAGTCTTCGAACAACATAACGGCTGGCGGTAGTTTTGTTAAGCATCCTTGTTGACAAAACCAAGCATCATTTTCCATACTGATAATTTATCTCAAAAATTACCATATTATCTGCACTAAAGATGCTCAATTCACTAAAATGCTCAATAAGTCAGTCAAGTCGATGTAAAGGCGGTGCGCAGTCCGATATAGAGTCTACTCGGGAATTTTTACTTTTTCTAACTGGAAACATCGAAAGGATAACAACTAATTCAGGAATGCTGTAACAAATATCTTATGTACGTTGATGGCAAATTTGTTCACGTTAAATATGTAAAAGTATGACAGGGTGGCTCAGTGGTTAAAGTAAGAGATTCTGAAGTAGACGTGCCCAGGTTCGAACTCTTACCACGGCAAATTATGGCCAGTACGTAATGAGCTCCCAATAAGGACGAAACCGATCTACTTGATAAATTGCCTTTTCTACACTATACAATTATTAGTATATACTGACAAATGTATGTACTTTATGGGGCAGGTGTGTATATCAAGTTCGCAACCTTGATTATAGTAAATATTGAGGAGAATATTTAGATAACTTGTTGTGGATTTGACCGCATTTTTCTTGTGCGGGACAATTGATAGCACTCATAGGTTGGTAAAATCTTGAACTTCCTTCATATTCAGATGATGTAATTTTTGGCCTCAATTGATGGGTTCTCACTTGTCCTTCTTCTTTAAGCCTTCAATTAGCTGATTGTCTGAAAATGACGTTGGATCAAGATTTTCCATTGTTCTTGTCCTACATTTGTCACAAGTTGTGTTTTACTCCTGTGCGTATTGTGTCAACCCTGAAGATGAGATTGGAAATGAAGTCTCGAAATATAGGACAAAGAACAATGGAAAATCTTGTTCCAACGTCATTTTCAGACAATCAGCTAATTGAAGGCTTAAAGAAGAAGGGACAAGTGAGAACCCATCAATTGAGGCCAAAAATTACATCATCTGAATATGAAGGAAGTTCAAGATTTTACCGACCTATGAGTGCTATCAATTGTCCCGCACAAGAAAAATGCGGTCAAATCCACAACAAGAAGGACAGCACTGAGAAAATAAATACATCTTTTTAAATGTATTTAGATAACTTGTGGGTACGAAAAACGAAGGATGGTAACGATCTATATGCTTTTGGCCAGAGGAATGTTTGTAAATAAATTTCTAGCGTCAAATGAAAACAGTTTTAGTCATAACATTGTTCGATTTAATTTTATTTACGAAATCAAAATTGTCGCAGACATAATTTTTTGACAATTCAATTTATCCTGGCTTTAGGATTGTTTCTTGTTCGCTCGTCAGTTAGCCCTATTATATATATATATATATATATATATATATATATATATATATATATATATATATATATCACTAATCCTTTAGTGAAAAGAAAACGCATCTGAACGTCTTTCCAAATCACCCAACTAAATTTTATGATTACGTATAACTTCACAAGCACTTTAATTACACGTTGACAAGGCATAGCTACATAGGTTGATTAATCATTTATATTGAATTTGTTAAAATTATGTGTGTGTGTGTGTGTGTGCTATTGGTTTTGCAGTGGGCGATTAAGGTAACGTCTGAGGCATTTTTTGTATTCAATTTTAACATACTTGTCTTGTTTGATTAAGGCGGGAAATATTCGTTTTGTAACTATTCACAAAGATTATATCCTGCCTACTAAAATTTGACTGGTTTATTAATGAGGTAAGTCATAGAATTATTATATATGTATATACAGCAAGAAATGAGAGTTCGCGGACGCTATGAATTGTTTCAAATCAATAATTTTTAAATTTTCCTTCTATAAAGTTGCTGACACAAAGTTGTGTCATCATATTTGTTTCTCGTCAATCTAGATATGTTGATTTAAAAAAAAAATTCCTGCAAGATAAAATGGTGATAAAATAGTGAAAAACGAAATTTCAAACCGATTTATTATTTTTTGCAGTTGAAACTTACCAGTGCATAGTCTCTCTCTCACTCTCTCTCTCCCCATCTATCTCTCTATCTATTTATTTATATATCTATCTATCTCTTTCTTTATTTCTTTCTTTCTATCTCTCTCACTATATATATACCTGTCTCTCCCACCTAAAAGCAAATTCATTTTTTATTTATTTCTTACTTTTTTAATAATTCGTTTATTAGAGGTACTAATTAAGTAGGATTAGTAGTACTAACTTTATTTTTACACACTATGTTCATGTTCATTCGTTTTTGCTTAATTTCTAATCACCGTCTACGCTATGTGTAACTCGCATTATCTATAACACACACACACACACATATACAAAAAGTTTCTGACCGTCTGGTCTTCCTAGTTGAGTCTGGTTATTGTCGTCATTCACTGTGTTTAATTGTCTCCCCGCCTCTCTGTTGAGATGCACACACACGCACACATACTCAAAGCAACACTGATTTAATTTATCCGAAAAATGTTGTGTTTAGCTTTCTCTGCTTTGCCTTCCTCCATTCTAACTATGCGTCATAGAGCTTGTTTTCATCAGGACAGTATACCGTTTAAACAAGACGGAATTTGAAAAAATTGTCAACACGTAAATAATCAAGAAAAAGTTTATCTGCAAGATTTTCCCATGGAAGTTTTGTTTTGACGAGATGGCTGCATGCCAAAACACTATTAGGCTTACCATCAAAGTACCAAGTAAGCATTCGAGTTGTGCTCAGAAAAGAATTAATTTTTTACAGTGAAAAACCTGGTAAGCCTGATAATTTTGCGACGCATTTCCTCCTCAAAACAATACAACAATACAATAAAAAAAGAGCTAGAAGTCAGACACGGCAGGATACAGAGGAGCCAATGCCAATAAGGCATAACTGGCCGCGCCTCTACGCTGAGCCACGTTTGCTGCTAGCCTCCCGCATATTTTCGCCAATTCAATTGTCTCATAGTTAGGGAGAATAAAGTGTGGCAATGAACTAAAAACAATGGAGCTGCAGTTTATCGGCTCAGATAGCTCTTCGGCATAAAATAGGACCTGTAGCATGTTTGAATTGAAGACCTTGAACTTGAAGCTCAGTACAATAGTCAATCGATTCCAAAGTGGTCTTCACAATTTTCCAAAAGTAGCAGCTGCAAAGCTGTTTCATCTGGACACATTTGCAGAAGCCAGTTAGCATTGCGTTACTAACGATCCTTGATAAACGAAACACTTGACGAATGACAGAATGACACCATGTAGGTCTATCTTGGGCTCCGAATAAAAATTGGTCAGTATGACTATTTGAATGCGTTTAGCATCAGATCGTAACAGGAAGACAATTTTTTAAGCTCAATTAATGGCTCGCTGAAACTCGTCATTCTTTTTTTTCTACCAGAAAAGCAGCATACCCTTTTATTCGTAAAGTATAAGCAACCAATCACAACCGTTCTCCACGATCGGCTCCTCATTCAAGCCAGCTAACTTCTAGTCATTTTATGCAGAATATTGAAAATTAGTGTAGCTGGATAGAAATGTTTTTGGGCTCAAATATGCTTAACAATTCAGTTAAATTGAAGTCTCAACCAAATTGAAGTATGAATTTATGTATATTATTTAACAAGGATATTCTGTACGACGCACCAAGATATTTTATATCGATAATGTAGATTTAAATTAATTTATTTAATTTAAATTAATTGTACGTTGATGCATAAATTTATTCTAAAAATCAGTGACTACTCAGATGCCGAAAAATAAACTGATATTTCCTTTTTAAAGATGGCCTGCAAACTTTAATGCATAGAATAAGCTCCTTTCTGTTGCAAATCAAATTTCATTCACTTCTATGCACATAAGAGCTGTCAAAGAGTAAAAATATTTCACAAAAGCCGAACATATTGTTAATAAAATTCACAATCAAAACCAGGCAGTTTTCAAATTGTTTTCGAAGCAAAATATGAATAGAAGCTGCTCACTACAAGGCACTTCAGTTGTAACAACCTCTCACTACAATTAAAAAGTTAAAAAATCGAAATATATGGAATAGAAACTGGTGAATATTTTGTGTGTGTGTGTGTGTATGTGTGTTTGTGTGTGTAGATTTGACGTTTCATGTTTGTGTCTGTTTGCGGTTTGTATTTTTATACTGTTCATGCTTAACATTACTTAAATTCCTTTGCTTTATTATTAGATGGTTAATTTATTATATAATACTAATCAAATGAGTGAAATCTAATTTAAGTTTAAAATGGAGTTATCCAGTAAATTACTGTTTTTAGGCATGCATATTCTGCGATCAAAGAATTGTTACCACCACCCGCGCAATTAATTATTGTTTAATTACTGTTTTTGTTTGTCACATTTATTAGAACCTGTGAGAAACTGGAAGGAGGAATTTATTGGAAAGATACCTACTCCGAACTACTACTTCATTTCAAGTAAAATCATCCGTATCGGAAGAAAATCGGCATATTAACATCTCTAGCAATAAGAAGCCGTAGATGAACAGATATATAACATAAGAAGTTGAAAACAGGCAGACTGAATGAAACATACAGGGTTAATGTTTGCCTTCATAAATTACTTAAAGCAAAAATGATGAATGTCGTAAGCAAATTTACTTTCAAGTTGAGTTTAAAAAATCTGACAGAACGAAGGAGGATTGTAAAGTCATGGTATTACCGGACTCTAAACTATACAGGAAAATAAAATCAATAAAGTTTAATAACAGTGTAAGAACCTTTTTTTAAATCGCTTACTCTGAGCATTATAAACAGTAATCAAAAGGCAAAAATCAAACCCTTAGAGACGTCAGGAGTTTGTGAAATATTATTAAAATATTTTACTCTCACGTGTGCTGGCGAAGCCATGCACTCAATCAAGGTTAGAATAGGAGATCATCGAACTGCATGTAAGTATGAACATCTTATTAAGTATGGGCTTGCCCGTCATGCAATGGAGACTGGGCATACAATTAATTGTAATTCTCAATTTGGGTGAACTTTAGCGTAAATTTATATCCATCAGGTTGGTATCATGTACCAACTCGGAAACCATAGTGTTAGTATCCGGTACTCATCGATTTCAAAAAAGGTATCAGTTACTAACACAATAGCCATAGTGTTAGTATCCTTTACAGACTCGGTATATATATTATATAGTGTGAGTTAGCATTGAAGTCGCATTGTCGTTGACTTAAGATGATGTTAGCTTCACTATTACAGGTTTACACATTCGTCTAGGAGATTGTACCGTCCTATTATTCCACATTCTTCTACCAAATATATAGTGGTTAAAGGGCGTAATACCGGCTCCTACTGATGAGTCGCCAGTAAGCACGAAACGAATGTGCATGAGATTACACTTTCCGTTCATGCTGCCTTTGGATTATCCTTCTGGTCACAACTGAACTATTTTGTTACTAGGTTCGCAAAACCTAATACATACTTGCATATATATTAGTTCTTCGCAACAAGCAGTATTTAACTGTAATACAATTAACCGTTTGCAAAGGGAATTTTGCCATCTAGTAACTGTTATTTCATTTTGATGGATTTATATACGTATTAATTGTATCTAACTGAATACTTACCAGTTTTACATACATGCACGCATTTACATTAGTAATGTGCATTTATCTAATGAAATGACATTATCTATTACCTAGTTATGCAATCATAGGCATAAATCGGGTGGTTTGAGTAAGATCTCACACTTGCCTTGTTTATCTGACTATAACTTTTATCCCTTTCCGTGATAGTATGATATTGAAAGTGTATTTAATTTATTTGGCTCCTCACCCATCAATTAGCCCATTTGTTATGTTTAGCGAAAAACAAACAGTCCAACGCATGTCAAGGAGAAATTAAAATTAAGCTGCTACAATTTTAGTTAGTTGGCTGTACTTAGTAGTAGCAGATACTTGCTTTTACTAGTTTGATCTTAAAACTTATAATGCATTGTGGACCGATGAAGGATAACGATAATTATGCCAGAAATATTTTCAACAAAGGAATTTACTGGGAGCCATCCTGTCTTAGTGTAAAACGCAGATCAAGTAAATCCTTAAATTATCATATATTTCGGTCGATTTTGGTTTTTGAAAAGTGAAAATGCTTCTTTGAAACTGTTTTGTATAATTCAGTTACTATAGTGAAGTTATGCTTACATACAACAACTACCACGGGATTACATTACTAAAGCATAAAATTTGTTGAACTGAAACTTTTACACAATGTTTATAATTTTACGTTTTATGTTTAATAATACTGATCGCAGACTGTGCATGCCTAAACGCGTTTATATTATAGGTCTAGATGTACTACTAAAAATTAAATTGGACAACTTCAACAATTTATTAACGACGGCTTAAATCGTGTCCTTGATGAACCCCTGCTCTGATCGAAGAATGTTTAAATTTGCGCTTGTGAAGCACTTAATTAGCTGGCCCAGCTAGCTCAATGAATTAAAACAAATTCTATAGGAGAATCATTTTTAAAAATCGGAGTATTAAAGATGGGCTATTTTCAAGAAAATGGATTTTTTCTTTTTTGGAAACTAGACAGAAGGAGCCAGAAACGCAGTTGAAATTTGAACCAATCACGCGCACCGATTTGCTCTCAATAGTTCTCAGCGAATTCCCGATGGAAAGGTTTTAAGAGCTGTCCTATAAAATGTCCAACCAATTTGAGACATAGCAAGTTCCGAAAAGAAAAGAATACAATGCGTTACCTCCGTGCCACTTTAAATTGTGGCATAATTTTTGTAAGCCGTGTTATAATTCAGTAAATCGAATGACTTCCACCAAAGCGAAAACAACCGTGTGTTTCGGAGTAAATTGATCTTATAAATATTAGCAGCCTATGAAACATAA
Source organism: Eudiplozoon nipponicum (assembly GCA_029291075.1). NCBI lineage: Eukaryota > Metazoa > Platyhelminthes > Monogenea > Mazocraeidea > Diplozoidae > Eudiplozoon > Eudiplozoon nipponicum. The sequence goes on from JAQBSW010000552.1 coordinate 188,789, forward strand.
TAGTTATTCTCCATGGAATTACGCCATTTGGTCACTTAAATTATAGTGTAACAGCCTTAACTGTAAGTTCTCCAGGAGTACTTGAACGCAGGGTTAAGTAATGTTAACGCGCATATAGTAAACATCAACTACTCTTACTTACTACGAATTGATCAATAAATTATGTTCACCACCGTTTAGACCTACTGACGTGTTTTAACTTTCCTTAGTTATCAGCAGTAAACAAGCTAGGTCTATTTGGCGGAAATCAAGCCTCAAGACAATGTAACAAATTTTGACAAGTTAATCTGTGGCTATGACGCATAGCGGCTGTTTTTAAAACTAGATTTTTCAACAAAGTCAGCTAAACAATCGGAGGTTAATAGGTTAATAAATTGCTATAAATTTCCGGATTGAGGATTTTTATAAAATTTATTCTTATTTTAAACATAAAATTGGAAAAATTAAAGACTTTTATGAACGCAAGCCGCAGGTCAAGTTTGCAAATAAATATGCTTGCCATAATGATTAAATTGCTTTCATTTCATTTTCTGCTTTGCTTTAATGATTTTCTATAAGGTTGAAGTGCATCAGTACGTGCAATCATTAATTAGTACACCCGCTGGTAACAATAGAGCAAGAGTTGTTTGGGTAGTTTAAAAAAATACCATTATCTACACACTTCGATACTTATTATAGTCACTTTTAATGCTCTGGGAAACGAAAAGAATACTATAGCGATTATGCTTATTGAGAAGTATTCCTTTTTGTGGAAACAAATTTACAAAAGATGCATATAAATGGAAAGAAGTTTAAGAACGTCATTATTTTTGCCAGATCAAATATTCATTGCAAAATTAAACGATTATTAGGTGCGATCTTGATATAAATACCTGATGCATTACGTGTAGATATTTGTCGGTATAAACTGAGCATTGTATAGTTTAGAACAAGCAATTCATCCATTAGAACGGTTTCCTACTTTTTGGAAACTCATCACCTACTTTCCAGAATTTGACGCGGACAGGGCTTTAAACCGGGCATGTCTGCTTCAGAATCTGGTGCTCTAGCCGCTGAACCATTCCCTTGTTAAGGTGCACTTGTATAGGCATTTTTAGGGACACATATACAGAACCACCTTTTCAAACTTTCGTTTCTTTAAGTGCTTCACTTTACTATTTAACCAATTTTGACAGAGTGCGGGCTATTTAATATTGAGTGCAATGGAATTAAATTGACCAACATATTTTGCATGCCTGTTTTGTAGAACTCGTGAAATTGAATGATAATATTTCAATTCAGAAATTATTTTGACACTAATTATGTCCATTTAATCTGTAAGGAATCTTTGAAATTAAACGGAAATATTGCGTCTACGGAAGAGCGAGAGTCTATATATAACGCCTTCTGTAAAACTTTCATGCAAAAGCATATTTTACAATAAAGTTACGCTCTGACATATACCATGCATGTCCACTCTGTAAGCTGTGATTCACAAATATCCATCATATAAAGATTAATAGCAAAGATAAATTAATAGTAAATCTCAACGATATAACACCTTTTGTTCACTTTAGCGATGATACAACTTTGTCGTAAATAAGTCTTAATTTAGACAGGCACTTCGTATCGAAGCAGGCGTGCCCAGGTTCGAGCCCTGTCCGCGGAAACTTCTGAACAGTACGTGAGGAGTTCCTGTCTACTGGATGAATTGCCTTTTCCGCACTATACAATACCTAGTTCATACTGATAAATTTATGTGCATAATGCTCGTAACCTTGATTGAAAGTAAACGAAATCAATTGTTATCCTGGCCTAAAAAAATTAACGGTAGTACTGTCAAAATGGGAAATAGGCCTTCTTCAAAGAGGAACCCGCAACTACATGAAATACATTCAGCTACGCAGGCAATTAATTAAATGAGGTTGAGGAGTTTCCGAGACGCTGACAAGCCACCCGAAAGACAAAATTACACTCAAATGGACACGACAAAACAAATGTCAATTTAATGACAGCCGATCAATGCAAAAAGCAATAGAAATCATTTTAAAGATCGCTAAATCTTCGCTCATTTTACAATTGAAAACAAACTATGTACGTTTTTTTAGGTTTCTTATTTGAAAGATATCTAGCGTTGGACTTTGAATTCCCAAAGTCAACATCAGAGCTCGATCCATATTCGCGCCAAAGGTAACAACGAAGGAACAATACAACAACACAACTCCCTGTAATGTTGTGTGCCTTCTGTACTCATATTAGTAACTGAAGTTGAATTATTATACTTTATGTGTTGACATTTGTATATTTGTGTTATATTATTGTGCCTTCTTGGTTACCGTTTGTGTGATTGTTGAACGAGCTCTGAGAATGGCATAGTGAAATTGAAGTGAAAACGTCTTACCAGTGCAATAAAAGCATTTCGTGCGAATTGGCTACTCAACAGAGAAACCAGCACATCACTTGAAATCTAAAACACATTTCATTGAGTAGTGTTGGAAAAATTACGCGAAAAAGTTTTAATCACATATGCGTGCTAAACTCAAATTCCAATAAACGTCCGAGCAGTAAATCATAGTGTGACTTATAGGTAATCCC
>JAQBSW010000553.1:0-55000 GCA_029291075.1 Eudiplozoon nipponicum
TTATTAATAGAAAAATTATATTCCAAAGTCAGCGAGAGCAAAAGGTATAATCTCATGCCAACATGATTTTCGTGCTTACTGCTGGCTCGTCAGTAGGAGTCGGTACTATTCTCTATATCCACTGTAAATTTATTCAAGAAGTGTAGGACAGATTGAACGAAAAATCTCCTAAACGAATGTGTATGCAAGCAGTAATAGAGTTAATTTCAAATGAAATCATCAACAATGTGACATTAAGTATGTATTAGGTTTTGCGAACCTAGTAACAAATTAGTTCAGTTGTGACCAGAAGGATAAACCAAAGGCAGCATGAACGGAAAGTATAATCTTATGCACATTCGTTTCGTGCTTACTGGCGACTCATCAGTAGGAGCCGGTATTACGCCCTTTAACCACTATATATTTGGTAGAAGAATGTGGAATAATAGGACGGTACAATCTCCTAGACGAATGTGTAAACCTGTAATAGTGAAGCTAACATAATCTGAAGTCAACGACAATACGACTTCAATGCTAACTCACACTATATAATATATACACCGAGTCTGTAAAGGATACTAACACTATGGCTATTGTGTTAGTAACTGATACCTTTTTTGAAATTGATGAGTACCGATACTAACACTATGGTTTCCGAGTCGGTACATGATACCAACCTGATGGATATAACTTTATACTAAAGTTCACCCAAATTGAGAATTACAACAATTTCCGAACACCTGTTACTCCAGTTAAACCATACACTCTGGTATTCATCGATATCAGTTATCACATTTCGCGGCAAGCATGACATCATTCAATTCAATATATTACAGTTAAATATTGTTTGTTGCGAAGAGCTAATATATATGCAAGTATGTATTAGGTTTTGCGAACCTAGTAACAAATTAGTTCAGTTGTGACCAGAAGGATAAACCAAAGGCAGCATGAACGGAAAGTATATTCTCATTCACATTCGTTTCATGCTTACTGGCGACTCATCAGTAGGAGCCGGTATTACGCCCTTTAACCATTATATATTTGAAATAAGAATGTGGAATAATAGGACGGTACAATCTCCTAGACGAATGTGTAAACCTGTAATAGTGAAGCTAACATAATCTGAAGTCAACGACTATACGACTTCAATGCTAACTCACACTATATAATATATATACCGAGTCTGTAAAGGATAATATCACTATCGCCATTGTGTTAGTAACTGATACCTTTTTTGAAATCGATGAGTACCGGATACTAACACTATGGTTTCGAGTCGGTACATGATACCAACCTGATGGATATAAATTTATGCTAAAGTTCACCCAAATTGAGAATTACAACAATTTCCGAACACCTGTTACCCCAGTTAAACCATACACTCTGGCCTTCATCGATATCAGTTATCACATTTCGCGGTAAGCATGACATCATTCAATTCAATATATTGCAGTTAAATACTGTTTGTTGCGAAGAACTAATATATATGCAAGTATGTATTAGGTTTTGCGAACCTAGTAACAAATTAGTAACAAATGGCCATAGTGTTAGTATCCTTTACAGACTCGGTATATATATAGTGTGAGTTAGCATTGAAGTCGTATTGTCGTTGACTTCAGATTATGTTAGCTTCACTATTACAAGTTTACACATTCGTCTAGGAGATTGTACGTCCTATTATTCCACATTCTTCTACCGAATATATAGTGGTTAAAGGGCGTAATACCGGCTCCTACTGATGAGTCGCCAGTAAGCACGAAACGAATGTGCATGAGATTATACTTTCCGTTCATGCTGCCTTTGGTTTATCCTTCTGGTCACAACTGAACTAATTTGTTACTAGGTTCGCAAAACCTAATACATACTTGCATATATATTAGTTCTTCGCAACAAACAGTATTTAACTGTAATGTGACATTAAAGCAAACTCACCATGTATAATATACACCGAGCATTTAAAATGCACTTGTTACTCGACATCATTTATCACATTTCCTGGTATTCGTGACATCATTCAATTAAATATATAATAGTTATATACTACTCTTTGCGGATAAATAATGGAAATGCAACTGTGTATTAGGTGTTGCTTATCTAGTAACAAATTAATTCAAATAGAACCGCAATAATCTCGTGCTTACTGGAGACTCATCAGTAGGAGCTGGTGTTACGCGCTATGCCTGCTATATATTCGATCATGAATGTGGCACAGGTGGACGATTCCAAATTTCTTGACTAATTATATGTTTATTATAATGAGTAGTTCCGGCTCCTACCGATGTGTCGGAGTAAAGACGGAACGCATTTGTACGTTATATCTGAAGTTCATGCTGACTTCGGTATATCCTTCTAGTCCTATTTGAACTAAATTGTTACTAGGTGTGCAATACCTAATACACTCTTTCATATATATTAGCTTTCATCAACAGACAATATATAACATTTTGTAACAATTTTTTATAAGTTTCGAAATGGCGTTTGCTGACACTATCCAACTGAATTTAGAAGCTTTTCTGTTATTGTTTTTGCGCTGTTTTTACGAAATTGCCTTTCGAACGCAGACCTCTGTTTATAATCCTCTGCTGGAAACTGCTTAATTATTTTGAAACAATTAAAGAAAAATCAATTTCATTGATACCATCAAGCTTGTACAATTTACCAGGCACTAATGAACGGGCAATTTCAGTAATTGGAGAATCGATTTTATGAGAATGAAGCTGTACTATAATGTATTAAATTTGAGTTGATTAGTCTCCAAGCTCAATTATTAACGATAAAATAACAAAGGATAAGACCATAAGGTAGATAATTTAGAGGTGATGATTAATCCGATTTTGTGAATAGAACTGCGAAACGGAAGAATATCAGCTAATGCAGAAAACCTAAGATTCCATCTTGAATGTCTAAATATATTGTAGTTACTATTGTTTTCATCCGGAAGACTTTTTCCTTTATCCATCATCGATTTTTCTTAAACGATGACATAATTGGTTGCACATGGAGTGCTAACAACAAACTAAATCATGTTAGCCGAATTGAGATAGATAGCATTCTCAATTTATTTACCCAGCCTCACAGCATAGCAAAAATGCCGTTGGTTTCACGTATTTACGCGATTCAATCTTCTATAGTCATCGTCAAAATGGCATTATTGAACAGAAACCACGCTACCTGGGGAAGTGGCATCGAATTAAAAATTGATACAGTTAAACAAACATTTATTGCGCGAGTGGTGACAACAAATATTTAAATCAGTGTTGCGAGCATGTTGTAAACACCAATCCCATTATATGTGTAAATTTGGCAATATAAACTAAGCATCATATAAGATAAAAGAAATCCATCCACTAGACTGGTTTCGTCCTAAGCAGGAATTCTTCATTCAATGTATAGAATTCGCCGCGGACGAGCCTTGAACCAGGGCACAGTTGCTTTGTTGTCTTTGACATTATCCACTGCATCACCCTGCCGCACACTACACATACATTTCAATTGTAAACCAACTTATTTTTTTGGTTAGCCGTTCCGTCAGATGGAGCCTATGTGGAATCTCTTTAGACCTAAAATTCAAACTAGTTACCTCTAATCTGCCATTATAGGACAGACATAACGCTATTCTGAGGAAGTGGTATTAAATAGGAGATCTGTGCAATTGAACAGTTCATAGAACCATTTCCGTGTACAAAAAGGAAAACAAACTTTTTGTAGGTACATGAACCGTTTCTTTCTTATATTCTTCTCATGTGTTTGGTGCTTAAATCTCTTAATATATATATATATATATATATATATATATATATATATATATATATATATATATATTGGTTGAGAAGTATGAAGTAAGCGAACAACAAATTAATTGCGTGCATCACCTGCAGTTCAAGCTCAATGCCAGAGCATACGGCTGCAGTTTGTTTATCCACAAAGCTTTGTATGTGGCCAGCTCCTTCATGTCATTGTCTTTAGTAATTAATTGCTAAGTTTAGAGAACACAAATGTAAATTTTCAACGATATGTTGCACAATTTCAAATATTTATTCACTTTGTGATTTAAAACAGGCATTTACGTTCCAATGTTCTCTCATTCGAGTAAATCACCTTCTGATTGATCAGCCAGACTTTGAATTAGTGTTATTAGAAGTATCAGTTTTGAATCTTAACAAACGATAGTCTAATTTTTGCGGACTTTAAGAAGAATCAAGTTAATTTAGTGATTTCGTCAACATGCTGACTAGGTAAACATATATTGTCTAAGAACAATGAATTGTTTTCAAAGTAACATTCAACATGCTTGTGTAGTATATTTTATCCATACAGAAACGTAATTCTATACTCTCCTCACAGTGAGTTCCAGAAAGGCCTTTGTCAATTAATAAAAAATAAATGAGACCGATTGTCTCCCATCAAATTGTCTTTTAGCTAATGAGAGAACTGTGCGTCTTGATTAAATTTCGGTTACTGGGATTTCGGTGAGTACGTTGCTTGTCCATCTATTAAGAAATTATAGTCATTCACTGGAGACACCCTGATAGACTGGCCAGCAGAATTTGTAAACACCCCTCTCGAACGGTGTTCGAGCAGACACAGTTTGTGTTTCATATCTAATCACGAAAGTGATGACACACAAAATATTAGCCTAAAGTAACTTGTACTTGTAAATTTCCATGGCTTTAATGCCTCGCGCGCTCATCTGTCAGTGACAGAGTGATTTAGCGGTTAACGAACCCATCCAAATGATAACAATTGTAGTCTGTCATCTCCCGATTCTCAGCGGCATAAATAACGGGAACAGTAAAATTATTTATATATTTAATCTCATTTTTTAATTTATTTTTTCCCTCTATACTTCGAGTTCGATGTATTGAAGGCGATAACTCCGAAATTAAGAATATCTATTTAACGAAAGAACGATGAAAATTTTATTCATGCAGACATTGGTATATCCCTCTGGTCCTATTTGATCTAATTTGTTACAATGTACGCAATACCTAAGATAAAATTTCACATATTTTAGTTCTACGAAACAAATAATGTGTAACGTTTATTCTGCTCTTGTCGAACGTATTTCATGTGCAATTCAACCAGGCATAGAAGCATAACTTCAATATCGTTTTTGGCGTCAGTCGCTCTCTTTCCATTATACTGGGATGGTGCTCCTGTACACGGAGACCCAGATATTTTTTTATAGTTCATGCTCTTCGTAATTCTACATGGAGAAAAGGTTTGAGTTAGAATTGAGTACTTACAATTTCTATTCGTTATGCTGCATCGCGGGGTATACACCCATATGTAACCAAACGTGTAAGAGCAAATACGCATATTATAATCAAGGTCGCGATCTTGATATAAACACCTGACCCATTAATTACTTACATATATCAGTATAAACTAAGAATTGTAAAATATAGAAAAGGCAATTCATCTAGTAGATCGGTTTCGTCCTTATTGGGAACTCATCATGTACTGACCAGAATTTGCCGCGGACAGGACTCGATGGCCAGTACATGATGAGTTCCCAATAAGGACGAAACCGGTCTACTAGATGAATTGCCTTTTCTACACTTTACAATTCTTAGTTTATACTGACATATGTAAGTAATTAATGGGTCAGGTATTTATATAGAGACCGCGATCTTGATTCTAAAAATTGTTATCACCACCCGCGCAATCAATGTTTGTTTAGCAAATACGTTTCTTCGTGCGTATTGTTTACGGTCACGAAAACGTGTGGGCATTGTGCAACTTTTTCGATCGTTAATGTCGTTGCTATGGTGGAGTATTGTTTATAGAATATTATTTAGAATGCATTGAAATTGCCTGTTATTTGCCCTGTTGTGTCGTTTGCGAACTTTCATTATTATTTATTGAACCTCCGTTTATTAATAGCAATTATTTGAAAAATTTCCTTGTCCTTTACACTATCATTCATTTAGACGTGTTTAATAATTTTTATGGAAAGCCACCATTCTCTTGTGCACGCAGACAGGCCTACCATTTTCCTGATCCATGTTGCGACTAAAAGGTGATTGTACCCAGTTCTCCCTTTGTTCTATTTAATTGTTTAAATGAATAGATAAGTAGCTAGGGCAATCGAGGAGAACATTACCACTTGCGTGTTACATTCTGATGAAAGAAAAGTGTAACGTGAGAAGTTTATTAGGTTATGGGGTCAGCATGATTTCATGTTATGCAAGTCAACCTTCGACTATGACTTCGTAAACACAAAACGCAGGCACAAGCATACATAACAACACACACACACACACGTTCAATTTTTAAACCATAAGAATGTTTACACCAGAATCTTGGTTTCATTATGCGCATAATTGAGGACACACAAAAACATACACACATGAACACACACAAACAAAGGACCTCAAAATCGTATCCTGTGTACGTACGCAAACATATAGATAATTGCATTACGTGTGTGTTCTGACTGATCTCCCAATGTACACGTTTATTTTTAGCAGTTTATCATTGGGCAGAAGCATCGCCAAAATCTTTAATCAACCGAAGAAATTAATTTTAATATATATATATATATATATATATATATATATATATATATATATATAAAAGGGTACTGACTTGTTACCTTGCATTGCTGAAAATGTCCAAGTAACTTATTTGGGAATATCACCAGCTTTTTATTGACAACGAAAGAAGCATATGATGGGCAATGGAGAAAGCCAGCTGGGCTCTTAGAAAAAGGTGGCGATTATGAATTTACGTGAATGCGAAAGCATGTCGCAAACTAATAAATTTAATTAATCAGCCAGAATGTTATTGCTAGAATGTACTTGTTTTTATTGAATGTTCCGACTTTACGTAAGCAAGTTCATAAATGTTCTAGGGGAGCTGTTCGTATATAAAAGTATGTGTTAGATTGTTAACTCCAATTCATCTAACGTGATTAAAATTAAACGCTAAAAATCCTAATTTGCACTATTAAAACTGTGTTAACGTTGATATGGTCTGGATTGTTTTTACTGTCAGTTCTATATTTACATCTAACTACGATGTGGGCGAACCTACCAAATATGAGAGCCGCATATTTGATTTTCCATAGCTTATATACTAAATGCGTTTGATTCTTATTAGTCAGTTTACCGTCGTGTTGTGATGATGATCATTGAAGATCGAGACGCGTCAATACGTGTGACTGACGGGTATTTATTTTATTCTCCACTGGTTAGATATAATGGGGTTGGTGTTCATCTGAATCTCGCAAATTTGATTTAAATAATTCTTATCAATACACGCACAATCGGTGATTGATTAATTGTGTTATTTATATGTATGTGGCGAAAGCTGTAAAAAAGTTAATGTTTTTGAAAGCATAGATATTGCGCAGCCGATGTTTCCAGTCCAGTATAATGCTTTGGTGACTACTTAAATTGAGAGTCGCATATCTAATTTTGCTTTTCTTATATATGCATTGCAATTTGATCTATATTAGTTAGTTTATCGTCGTGCTATGATAATGGTATTTTTTAAATTTGATTGCGGAGAGCCGGCATTATATTTTGCAATGCCACGTTTTGCGTATGCGGGTTCTAGCTTTGCACCGACAGTTTCACAAAGATCCGATTGATCACAATTTCCATTTCCTTTTTGTCTTCGATCGGGCTGGGCTTGTATTCGTCCCAATGGAAAGATGTGATAGAATCGCACTTCCATTAGGACGAATACACGCCTGGCCCGATCGAAGACAAAAAGGAAATGGAAATTGTGATCAATCGGATCTTTGTGAAACTGTTTGTACAAAGCAAGAACCTGCGTATGCAAAACGTGGCATTGGAAAATATGATAATGGTCATTGAAGTTAGAGACGTGGATGCACGTGTGACTGACGGGGATTTACCATATTCTTGACTAGTGACATAGAATTGGATTTGTGTTTGTCTGAAGCGTTTAAACTTGATGTAAAAGATCAATGGTTGTTTAATCTAATCAATTATTGCTTAATCCAATAATTGCTCCACCAATATGTTTGAAATATAGCTTAATATTTAAATGTTATTATGAAAGTTATTTGAAAATAATGCTGGAGCGGAAGACTAACTAGTAAAAAATAGCAATAATTAAGACATTCAATATTGGGCGTTTCATCGATATTGATTGTTTATAAAGCTTCTAATTGTGCACATTTTGTTGATGAACGTAATTTTAGACAACATCATTGTAAATATTCTGTGGGAAAAATAATCATGTTCCCGCTTTTTTGTTATTATTTGCAAAATGTGTTGGAAAGAACGAAAATTTCAATTAACTTGTGAACTTAAATGTAAATTCATGAATTGCTTTATTCTGGTAGAACTTCAATACAGTTTTGTGCAATATGTGCAAAAATCGGTCCGCTTTAATTTGGTTTTAATTTTAAAATTGTATGATGCTTTTAAGGAACTGACGACTAATCCAATTTGATTTTATTTTACATACATTCTGGGTTTTCATTTGCTCAACTGGATGGGAACTAGTATGATCTTCTGGTTATTAACTATTTCTCGTTGGTGGTTTGTCGCGGTTGATTTGTGAACGCGTGTCTGTATGCGTGTACTAGCTGTTCGATTTTTATAAATAAATAAACTGGTTGCGCAGGCGGTGATAACAATTGCTTTTAATCAAGGTTGCGATCTTGATATAATCACCTGACCCATTATGTACATAAATTTGTCGGTACAAACTAAGCATTGTGTAGTGTAGAAAAGGCAATTCATTCAGTAGACCGGTTTCGTCCTTATTGGGAACTCATCACGTACTGTCTGCGGCAAATTCTCGGCAGTATGTGATGAGTTCCCAATAAGAACGAAACCGGTCTACTGGATGAATTACCTTTTCTACATAATACAATGCTTAGTTTGTACTGACAAATGGATGTACATAATCGGACAGGTTCTTATATCAAGATCGCATTCTGAGATTTAAGCTAATAGTCTGGGTGTCAATTTCAAATTTTGCTTGGATATAACTGAATTTCTTGGCGGCTCCAGGCCTTTCATAATCAGCTTCTACGATAAATGTTGCCGGATTGTGTTGTTCAGTTGCCTTTTCATACGACCAATATATATGCTACTGCACAAACACGAGGGATTTGGAGAGAATTTACAATCGATCCTTGGCTTCCAACCTCATGATTCTCTCCGGGTTGAATCTGATGTTAATTTTGCCCTAGTGATTCTTAATCAGGTTACACAAGGTTTTCGTTGCGTTTTCCTGTGGAATGTTCGTAAATGCGGATGTAACGTCAAGTACGGCCATTTTGTTTTCTTGGGCGTGTTTTCTCTTCAGCTCATCTGCTAGCACGAAGGAGTCCTTGGTGATATGCGTATTTATGATAATTCGTGTAGGTTGAAGTAGTTTGCATAGAAATTTAGCTGCTTCATGTTGTACTGCGTTGATCATTGTCATAATGAACTGCATCGGATGATCTCATGAGGTTTACAGATTTATAGGTTTGCTTTACCGTCTTACATAATTAATTCTAATTAGTCAGTAAGAAGAAGAAACGCCCATTTAAAAGATGGATGGACGTCTCCAAATGTAATTTCAGCACCAGTTGGACAAAAACAGGCAAGAGCAAAATGTTCCGCACTGAAATTGAACACAATGGTCCCGTCAAAACAAGAAGCTGTAAGATTATTACACATTAGTATGCACATTCAGAGAATGCATAACCAAAATAAAGAACGGGCAAAAACATCCGCTCGGAAAACGAATATGCAAACTTACCCAGGACAGGAGGTTTGTTGAGTCCAGACAGGCAGCTAGATAACACCAAACGAAATACAAGCAAACAGACGACTAGAAATCAAATAACGTAAACAGACACATCAATGTGAAGCCCAAATCATCCTCATTTTTTACATATATGATACAATCTTTGCAAGTTTTCTTTATTCCATTTGAATGACCATGTACACTGAACATCTAATTAAAGATTTCTACAATCAGATTACCAAAAATTGTCACACACAATTACTTCCATCCATTCAATCAGTGTATCTTTTTCAGCTAAACAATCATTGATTGTGCGGGTTGTGATAACAATTAATTAAATTAAGCTTTCCAGATTGATATATGCATCGCTCCCTTTACATATACATTTTCCATTATAAACAAAGCTTTGTATAAGGTAGCAAAAGCAATTCAACCAGTAGACCGGTTTCGTCTTTATTGGAAACTCCGCAAGTATTGTCCAAACTTTTTCCGCGGACGGGTCACAAACCGAGGCATAATTGTTTTGGAGTCTGTGTTTCTGCGCCACTTCGCCGCACATTAAACACGGTTTTTTTTGTTATATACCAACGTGTGTTTTTAGGTTGGCCTTTCCTTTATTTGTATCCTATGCAGTACCTATTTAGACCTAAAGCTTTAACTAGCCAACCTAAATCACCTCATTATAGAACAGACAGGAAGCTATCTGAAGAAGCGGTATTTAATCAGGAAATTTTAAATCCTACTCATAATTTGCCGCGTACAGTGTATGAACCAGGGCACATTTGCTTTATCACGGTTGCTGAAAATTTCACAATGATGTCAAAACCGATCTACTAGATGGATTGCTTTTGATACCTAATGCAATATTGGGTTTATACTGACTATACGCGTATATATAATATATATATATATACATTTATACATACATATATATATATATATATATATATATATATATATATATATATATATATATGATGTCAGTGTCAAGTACACATTGTATAAGTTAGAAAATGAACTACACCCTGTAGACCATTTTCGTTCTTAATTAGCGGTCATGAAATACTTGCCAGGTTTGTCGCGACCGGTGGATCGAACTGGAGCACATTTGCTTGGGTGTAGCGTAGTGAACTAGTTGCAAGGCTAACTGAGTTGTGTCCTGGTCAAAGTCCTAGCAGTGGCAATTCTGGCAAACACTTGACGAGCACCCAGTTAACACGAAACTGTTCTACTGGATGGAATGCATTTGCTAATTTATGCAATGTGGTTTTTCTACTGACAGCATATTTATTTAAAAAATCCTCCAATTGTAGTTTAGTTATATATATATATATATATATATATATATATATATATATATATATATATATATATATATACATGAATTATGATAATTCAACATTTATCTTTGTTAATTGGCCTTTTAACAATTTCTTTTATAGTCATTTTTATATATTTTTGTGCTTGTCCATGTATGATTGTCAAGCGACGGTGTGTATATTTAACTAATGGGGCATGTCGACGAAATTGACGCTTTATTTCAAGGAACTGTTATAAATTTCAGAGTAAAAATACTGCCTCTCTCCAGTTGTCATTAATTTTAGGCGCTTCGTTCTATATCTAGATTGCTTGCATTTCTGTTTCACTCTCTGTAAAAAAACGGAGGAATTTTTTGGATGTCTTCTTTCAGCGTGTTTACGCACTGAAGCTCTTATTACTCTATGATTAGCACCAACTTCTCTGACTCTTGCAACCTTGTCTCAATAGCAATTAAAATGTTAATTTGAAGCTAAAATTTGTTGGTTAGACAGCCATTCAATGGCACATTAATTTGGTTTTAGGTCTAAGTTGTGAGACGTGAATGCTTGAAGATTAAACGTGCTATACTTTTCAGTAATTTAGGTTATTTTCATTTAACTAAAATTTTGACATTAAACAAAAATAGGATTTATATCCAGATGCAATTATTTCATCAGCCACACATCATAGCAAAGGTATCGTCACAAATCCACTAAATTAATTAAATGAACATAAATTTCCAATTCAATACTACTTACTTAAGTAACGTTATGTTTGTACTATAATGACAGATCGGGTGTGGTTATTTGGAACTTAAAGTCTACAATGATGACCCTTGTGCTCCACATACAGGAAAGGCTAACCAAGAAGCAATAGTTAGTATGTAAGTTTAAATTTTGTTTAACATGCGGACGAATGGCCCAGTTGTTGAAGCAATAGGTTCCGAAGCAGACAAGCCTTGCCCGCGGCTAATTTTGGAAAATGCGTAAATGTTTCCCAATAAGGACGAAAACGGCCGCCCGCGCAAGTGGCGAAGGCTGCAAAAAAACTGTATGTTTGTGACTACATAAGGAACGTTAAAACAACATACGCAGTAAACACCAATCCCATTGTATTTAACCATTCGTCGAACAACATAGCAAAACTACCGCCAGTCGCACGCACTGACGCGTTTCGACCTTCCACGATCATCATCAGAGTACGACGGCAAATTGACTAGCGAGGATCAAACTGTGGTGCGTAAATTTGGAAAGAGACATTATTCATGCCGCCCTCACCTCCAGTAGTCTCACATACATTGTACTTGCCTGGAAATGTCGGCTGCATAATTTCTATGCAGTCACGAACATTAGCCTTGTCTTTGGTATTGCGAACCAAGTAACAGATTAGTTCATTTGTGACCGGAAGGATAAACCAAAGGCAGCATGAACGGAAAGTATAATCTCATGCACATTCGTTTCGTGCTTACTGGCGACTCATCAGTAGGAGCCGGTATTACGCCCTTTAACCACTATATATTTGGTAGAAGAATGTGGAATAATAGGACGGTCCAATCTCCTAGACGAATGTGTAAACTTTTAGTAGTAGAGCTAACTACATGCAGTCTTCGAAAACGCGATTTCAAAACCAACATAACTTATATAATATATATATATATATATATATATATATATATATATATATATATATATATATATATATATATATACAGAGCCTGTAAAGGGCACACATTATAACACAATACTATGTTTGTTGAGTTGGTAACTGATACCAACAGTATGGTTGCCGAATATTTACATTATACCAATACTCAAATACTCGATATAAATTGTACATTGTTCAGTTTGTTAGTTAATATCTTTAATTTTTAAAAAATTTGAGCCTAGCGATGATGGTTTACTTTTTAAATATTTATTCTGGGTTGAAATAGCACTCACTGCGTGAGTGACTAGAAAGGAAAGTCAAAATATCACCTGAGAAATATAAACAGAAAAAGCTGTTTCAGTGAGTGTTATAAATCCATTTTGACTTAAAAGAAATATTTTCATAAAAAATATCTATAATCGTTAAGACGTTAGCACGAACATAAAGAACAAACGGTCTGCTGCTGCGTAGACATTGACGAAACTCTTGAAACTAGCAATGATAGACCATTGAACAGGCAGTAAGTAAGTATGTATTAGGTGTTGCGAACCTAGTAACAAATTAGTTCAGTTGTGACCAGAAGGATACAACAAAGAAAACATGAATAGAAAGTATAATCTCATGCACATTCGTTTGGTGTTTACTGGCGACTCATCAGTAGGAGCCGGTATTACGCCCTTTAACCACTATATATTTGGTAGAAGAATGTGGAGTAATAGGACGGTACAATCTCCTAGACGAATGTGTAAACCTGTAATAGTGAAGATAACATAATCTAAAGTCAACGACAATACGACTTCAATGCTAACTCACACTATATAATATATATACCGAGTCTGTAAAGGATACTAACACTATGGCTATTGTGTTAGTAACCGGTACTAACATTATTGTACCGAAAAGGTACATGGTACTAACACTATGGTTTCCGAGTCGGAACATGGTACCAAACCATCGATATCGATTTATGCTATATTTCAGCTAAATTCAGAATTACAACAATTTCCGAACACCTGTTACTCCAGTTAAACCATACACTCTGGCCTTCATCGATATCAGTTATCACATTTCGCGGTAAGCATGACATCGTTCAATTCAATATATTACAGTTAAATACTGTTTGTTGCGAAGAGCTAATATATATATGCAAGTATGTATTAGGTTTTGCGAACCTAGTAACAAATTAGTTCAGTTGTGACCAGAAGGATAAACCAAAGGAAGCATGATCTGAAAGTATAATCTCATGCACATTCGTTTCGTGCTTACTGGCGACTCATCAGTAGGAGCCGTCCTATTATCCCACATTCCTCACCCAAATATATAGTGGTTAAAGGGCGTAATACCGGCTCCTACTGATGAGTCGCCGGTAAGCACGAAACGAATGTGCATGAGATTATACTTTCAGTTCATGCTGTCTTTGGTTTATCTTTCTGGTCACAAATGAACTTATTTTTACTAGGTTCGCAACACTAATGCATACTTACGCTATATATAATAGTTCTCCCGCAAAAACATAGTATTTAACAGGCTTGATAGTTGTTAGTAGCTTTCGCCGCCTATATATATATATATATATATATATATATATATGTAGGTAATACAATTACATAATCATTGATTGAGCGAGCGGTGGTACCATACAAGCATACGCAGTGCATTTCAATGTATAAAATATTATTGAATGTGAGAATTGCATCTATTTTTTTCAATATCTCATATAGTTATTTTGGTTTAATCCTCCTTTTGCAATATGTCGTTGCATTTTGATCGTGACTGTAGAAAGTCAATGCGCGTCAGTGCGTGTGACTGACGGTAGTTTTGATAATTTTGTGAAAATTTGGAAATGGGAATTGGTGTCTGCATCAGGCTCGCAAACGTGTGTCAAATATTAGCTATCACCATCGTTGCAATAAATGGTTGCTTTATGTTAATCGTTATGAGATTCAACTATATTGTCTCCATATTAAATGCAATGGAGTGGTAATTAAATTCCATTATTAAAAAAAGGACATTGAAAATGTCGATTTCTGTGCGTCCAGCTGTAGTTCGACGATCGTGAGGTCACACATTTTCTTGTTTGCAGCCAAATCGATCAAATTTTAGGGTAATTTTATTTTATTTTGAGTTGTATAATGGAGTTATCCTATCGATAAACGCGACTGGGATATTCCTACTTTTTATTCTGCTTCGATCAAGGTAAGCATCCTAACATATTCTAGCGTGACTTGCTAGACAATTGATTAAGATTCCTGCGAACAGCGTCTTTCTAAATAGTTTTCGCATAAAACGTATTAAATTGATTCGAATAAATGGTATGGTAGATGGCTCGTCACTTTCACTATTATGCTGTGGAGGGTGTGTAAAATATTTATAGCCATGTTCATTCATTTTGCTTAGAGAACCAATAACATAGTACACAAAACGTAAGTGTCCAAGAAGTTTTTACTTTTGAACACAGTGAAAATTTTACAAGTGAGCATATTGAGCATGGCATTTGGATTGATGTACCTTCGGACCAGCTGAAGACTTTCACAAAGGCTACTACGACTGGCATCTTGAATGGGTTGAACAAATCGATGCTTAAAATGGTTTCTACGTTTATTTTCAGTGTGCATTTGTTGACGTGTGTCAATTTAACTTCCGTCTTTTGAAGCTAGAATTTTTGCATTTTATAGTCACTGTGCGATATTTCCTCATGCTTTGTGTGTTTTCCTACGTCATTATCATTTTCCTACCAATTATTATTATTATTATTTTTTAATTTATTATTATTATTATTATTATTATTATTATTATTTTTTATTTTTATTTTTATTATTAACTTATTTATTATTATTATTATTATTACTTATTATATAATTCTTTATTTATTTGTTTAAAAACTTTTTCTAATTGAAATTATAATCATGTATATTAATATTTACTACTACTAATATTACCCCTCCTTCTACTGCAATGTAATAATAATATGTAATAATAATAATAATAATAATAATAATAATAATAATAATAATACTTATTCAACATTGTTAGGTGTTAGCTGCCACTGCCAGATTACAGCGGGTTATTTTATTATATCCCTATTCCCTTTTGTTGAATAATTGTTGACCAGATGACAAATAATGAGCCGTATATCTATTTGTAGGCGTATATATATATATATATATATATATATATAATATTGTATTGTGTATGTGGGAGGCGCACGTTTTGTACCTCTGTCCGTTGGATGCCGGTATTCTGGCAGGTATTTAGACATTATTCATCTTGCGTTCTATCACTTATCAATCCTCACGAACGTTCCATCGTCCTTTTCCTTTAGGTCAAGAGTTCTCTTTTTAAACTTGAACTATATTTCATATTTTATAAGTAAATTTGTATTTGTAGGTACACTTACGAGCAGTTAGGCCGGTAAATGTGCACCTACACAATGTATATTCATTCAAGGCAATTCAATTCGCAACAGTAGGCCACTTAACTAACTTCATCGCTGGGCGGTGCATTTTTGTAAGCCGAGATTTATGGTTTGTCCTGATTTTTTGCTACTTCACCTATCAACAGGCTAATATGTTTGGCCTTTTACTAATAGGTGTGTTCATTTGCTGAACCTTGTTCACTTTCCTATCTCGCCTAGTGTGTGATCTATTTTTTAGGCAATATATATATATATATATATATATATATATATATACATCAGAGTGCTCACTAGATTTGGATTTTTCGAGTAGCTTTTTGCATTACTTTTTATGATTTAAAAATAAAAACTACAAAAGAAAGCGTTATCAGCTCTCTCTGCTTATATATAACATATATATATATATATATATATATATATATATATATATATATATATATATATATATATATATATATATATAGTGATCACGTTAGTTATATTTAGAGTTATTTCCTTTAGAAATAGGAGGCGAAACGCCAAAACATCCACTATAGAATGGTTTAATACGACAATTAACTTTAATTTTGTTTTCTGACTACTCACCAGTAGTTTATTTAAATTTACACCGAAAAATCGCCGACAGCCTGCAATATAAATATTTAGAAATTATCTTTGTAGTATGGCTTTTCAGCCTATTCAAGTGAAGTCAAGCTAGCCAAACAATAACTGCATAAGTTTATCATGCTCTTTAACTTTTTTTGTTTTGTTAAGCTATTATTTTCTTCATACTTTGATAAAAGTGAGGCATTATATTTTCTATTTTAATTTGTTTAATTGCATGCATGTGTATGATTATAGCTGGGCCAGATAATGTTGTATTGCCGTCAAAATATTGGACGAATTTGAGTTATCAATCCGGATCTGATTCTAAAAATGGTTATGTTTCAGCGAAAATACCATCAACTGTTGTAACTACTGCCTATTCAAGACGTCGGCAGCGTATGGATCGTCATCTCTTGGGTAGAAGGCGAGATTTACATTCCTTTGCTAATTGCAATGAATCACAAATGAATAGGAGGAACGATTGTAGCGAAGGGTTTCGCTCAACACCTTCACCAGTGTCTTCTCCGTCACATTTTTCCTCTTCATCGTTGTGTTCAATTTTATCTACGTCGTTATCGCCATCTTCTGTGGCATCTTCATCAAGGTCACCAGAATCACATTCATCATCTACACATGAGTTGTTTTCTTCATCGCAGACGTCATCTCCTTTACCTTGTGAGAAGAAGTTCAAATTTGACTCTTTGCCTAATAAGGAAGACACCAATGATGTCGGGTCATCCCAAAACGTTAATTCAACCTCAAATGAGCAGATTCCGCCTGTAATACTTTTAGAGAAAAATCTACAAGACGCATCGTTGTTGAAATGGTTGGCATATCCTAAACAAATCAGCAGTAACTCATGGCAAGGAAATAGAAAAAAACTGTCGAAAGTTTTAGACGACAGTGATGCTGTCGTAGGTGAAACGAGCGGGCGAACATGGTCTCGGCGTAGATTAGATAGATTTTATGAAATTGATACGTATAAGCAGTTCAGAAATCGAGAGAATGGACCTCAGGTGCGATCCCCTAAAAATTCAAAATTGTCTAATTTTTCACGTAAATTTCCTCTTACTGTAATGGACACACGATTACATGAAATGAGTGCTCGCTTTGCTCCGGAGTCTCCGACCGATTCCGAGAAACTTTTAAATCTATTGGCAATGGCGAAATCGTACTCTTTCAGAACCTCGTCTGGTAATCCTGAACAAACTACATTTGACGGAAATCAAAATCTCGATGGTTTGGTGGTTGCTTCAACATCGTCCTGTGTAGGCAATCCGAGTCGTCACGTGAGCACTGTTATACCGAGTATAACTGCATTTACTAATGAATTGGCATCACGTGTCTTATTCTTAACTGCCGATTGGCTTTTATGTTGTGATGCCTTCCAAAGGCTACCGTAAGTTACATAATTTTCTTTAATAGATTTTGTCTACTTGTAGTTTTAATTTTTTTCCTGTCTATTCTACTTCCTTCTATCTTTCTTTACCTGATTTTCGGATTGCGTACCGAAATGCTTGAATCCACTGTCATCATGATTTTTCCAAATATTTCGACCTCCGGGTATGGAGATCTTTTTCAATGGCAAACACATCATCTCCTAAGTTGATTGTCAACTTAGTGGAGGGTGAGTTTGCTATTGAAAAAGATCTCTATACCCGGAGGTCGAAATATTTGGAAAAATCATGACAAACGTCAGATCGCTGACTCGTACAATCAAAATCAATCATATCTAGGTTGCGGTCTTGATATAAACACTGACCCATTAATACTTACAGATGTCGGTATAAACTAAGAATTGTATAGTGTAGAAAGGCAGATTCATCCAGTAGACCGGTTTCGTCGCTTAGTAGGAACTCGGCATCATGTACTGGCCAGAATTTGCCACCGGACGGAACTCGAACCTGGGCACGTCTGCTTCGGAACCTGGTGCTCTAACCACTGAGCCATGTTTCTTTTAAAGCTTCCTCTTATTTTGTTTGAAGGACAGAAAACAAGTAATATATTGCTGTATCCAATAACGGATATTAAGAGACGCGAATGTTTTTCATCAACGATTTAATGAGGAAATGAATGGTCTGAATAGATGGTTTTCAATCTAAAACACGAAGTTATTGACAATAATAAATCAAAAAAGTTATATCCTCTAATCAAATTGAAATGGATACCGGTTTTCTGATACTTTCTATGGCTATTTAAATCAAGGTTGCGATTTTATTGTCGATAAAAACCTCATTATATGCACAGCTGTCTGAATATACTAAGCATTGGATAAGGTAGCAAAGGTACTTCATTCAGTAGAACTGTTTCAGTTTTATTGAAAACTCTTAAATTACTGTTCAGAATTTTGACGCGAACGGGACTCGAAATGAGACACATTTGTTCTACGATTACAAAGTGTATGCTTAAATGCACACAGGTATCGCATTTCAATAGGCCGTTGTGTTTACTTACCCGTAAACTAGTGGATAAAATGTCGGCTTTTAAACTTAATGTACCAGGTACGTATCCTCTTGGCAGTCCGGCTTACTTCTGACATATATTGTACCCTTACCAATTTGCTCTCTGGATATTGTCCACATAGACTGAGAATTCATTTCGAAAACTTCTTTTTGTGTTGGTTTCCTTACAACACCCCAATAAAGTTATGATAGCGTTGATTGTTTCCGAGACATTTCAAAATATATTGTTCTTTTTAAGCATATTTGTGAATGTGTATTAAAACGGCATAAAAAAGGCGTCTACTGATATGATTGCAGGCTAGTTCATAGTTTTTAAAAGTTAAATACTATTTTTAAACTTTTGGAATTATTCTTGGCTAACAGGTACCAAAGTTCGATCGTTCTTCACCTAACTGTATAGCCATTTAATCTTCGTAATGTTGTGTATTTTTTTTGAAATTTAGACGTCAAGTAAAGCAGTACATGCTGAAACAAACTTGGTCGTCTCTGATACTGATTGGTTTCTGTCAGTTAGCCTGCGCTTTTCAATTTCACGAAGAGCCCATTTCCAGCTCAGGTAATTTGTCGATTCTTCAAATTTTTTGTCGAATTATTGATTTTTTTGGTATAAGTAACTGGGTATGGTATTGTTTATTTCTTCTTAAAAATATGATCCAGGTTTTGTTTACTAACATTTTATATGTGGTTTAAATTAACATCATTGCGTTGATTATGCAATCAACAGGTTATTCTAAATAAAAGTAAAGAGCTATCTTAATCTTTTTTCAAATTTTGAAATACGCAATTCAGTTTTGACTGTACAAGGCGCATTATTCCTGTCGCAAATAATGTTTTCTTAATAAATAAAGGCAAACAGTTTCATATAATTTGACAATCATTGATTACGCAGATATGTAATAACAACGCAATAACAATCGAGGTTGCGAGCTTGCTATAAACACCAATCCCATTATATATAAATTTATTGGTATAGACTAAGCATTGTATTATAATTATATAACTTTCAATTCACAACCAACTCACCAGGTAGCGTGTTGTCTGTTCTATAATGACAGATTGGAGTGGCTAGTTGAAACTGTAGCTCTAAAAAGGTGTCATATAGACTCCACCTGAAGGAAAAGCTATCGAAAACGCGAGTTAGTGTATAGTTGAAAATTGTTTGTAGTGTGCGGCAAGGTGACGCATTGGATAAGCAAAGTCTTTGAAGCAGACGTGCCTAGGCTCGAACCCTGTCGACGGTAAATTCTGGACAGTTCTTGAAGAGTTTCCAATAAAAGCGGAACGGGTCCACTGGACAAATTGTATTTGCTATTTTATACAAAGCTAAGTTTGTACTCAAAAATGTATATATAATGGGAATGGTATTTATTTCAATTTCGTTTACTTGATTCGTAATAAATAATTCCATCCTTTGACCGTTATAATATATACTCATACAATCGACAGTTCTGAACAGAGCAGAAAAGTTAATTTTTTCCGAGAAGATTTTTATATCCTTTATTTAATCTCTGAAACTAAATTCCGTGTTTTAATTAATAATCTGCTGTGTTGATCAATTATCAGTCTCTTGTAAGGAATTGAATTACTATTGTGAAAGTGTGACTCTGACTCAAATAGTTTCATAGGTTGAAAACGAAGTTACTACGAAGCTGACATATTTGCGTGTGTATGGGGAACGTTTTGTGTGTGTGTGTGTCTTTGTATTCAGATTAATAATTTCGTTAATGGTACTTAATTGGAGCATTTTCTGTGATCTGGTGCATCTAATATCCACAGCAAATGATTACATAATTTGCTTACTATATGCGTTTATTTGCTAGCTGAAAGTCGGTATGTTGTTTGGCCTACATACGCGATTGTACGCTTCTTTCTCTTGCTTGTTTGTTTGCCATCGTAGTGGCTACGTCAAATTTTCAATACATGTGTTTTATGCAGATTACGTGAGACTGCGTTGTGTGCAGCATATGATAAAAAATATTTATGAAGGTAATACACTTTCAGTCTTTGGTCTGTGCAAATGTGCAGATAAAGATAACGCTCCTCTTGAATTCTTTGTCGTTATTCTGTTCGGTGGTTGTCCACTTTTATTACTTTACTCAAGGTTTCGATCCTGATCAATACACCTGACCCATAATTGATATCATCACCCCTGTAGCCGATGTTCGTATTTTTTGTTTTTGTTCTCCGTAATATTCTTTCGTAGGTGATAATGACCGATAATAATGATGTCCTATGTAGCCATGATCTTCCTGGTTTGAACGAAATTTGTGATACTTAATTAATTGCTGTTATCTTTTAATTTTAAGGAGCTTAGGCCAGTTAAATTACAAGTCGTGTGAGTCGAATTGTGGCATTTTCAGATTTAGTTCTTTATGATTTATCACCATTGCGTCATATATTATAATACATAGTTTAATATTTTACTTGTAAAATACTTAAGTTTTAAAATTTGCTTTGTGGCCTGTATTATGGGTTTGATCAGTCGTAGCCAAATTACTCATTCGTACTCGTTCCTTGTTAGTAAGGTTCTTAGGTAAGTATTGTTTAATATAGCTGTTCAACTTTTATCTTATATATATATATATATATATATATATATATATATATATATATATATATATATATATATATATATATATATATATATATTAGCTTCATGTATAAATGGAACAAGTAAGAACCGTTGAAGGAATCCAATGATACGTTTATTTAAACGAACATTGGTTGCGTTTATTTCTCAGTTTGAACAGGAATAAATAAGCATGGCTAATATAAATGACAAAACAGTCAATGTGTATTGCACACACAATATCACAATGAATTTAGACAAGTTCAAAATTACGCGTCAGTATGTATTATAACTGCCAAATCTTGTGTGTGTGTGTGTGTGTGTATTGTGTATGGATAGTACAACACGAACGTGTTTGATTGCAGCTCACAAATTGTAACAAGGCTGTAGTTTAAACGAATTGTCCGCGTGAACTTGTGACCTTTGAAAACAAGAAGAAATATTTCCGTTTAAATTAATTGATCAACCTAAAGTGCACATGAACTTTGTTTAACTACGTGTGCATGAATAGACTTTAATGCTGTACTATAAATATGGCTCATTTCACTACTATAAATGTAACAGTAAAAATGCTTATGGAAGAGCCAATGCTCACTTTACACAATTGTATATATATATATATATATATATATATATATATATATATATATATATATATATATATTGATTTGATGTGTAATGGCAGGATTTTTATTATACATTTTGTTCACGGATTCTATACATTTGCTCAGATAGACCGGTTTCATCCTTATTGGGTACTTCTGTCGTAATGTTCAGCATTTACATCGCATGTGACTGGAACCGGGGCACATTCGATTCTAAATCTGACACTCTACCCACTGCGCCATTCGTGCCGTGTACTCCACGCAATGAAATTCATGTGCCAACTTACGTTTCTGGTTCGCTTTTACTTCATTTGGAACCAATTTGGAATCTCTAAATGCATGAAGTTCTAGTTTGTCACACTTGATCTGTCATTATACATCAGTTACCATGTGACATGGGAAAGATATATTTATTTGAAGTATAATAGCAATATTTTTTAAATAATATAATTCGTCAGTTCACAATAAAAATTGTATTGGAAAGGAGAGACAATTCATTTATTTGGTAACTTTTCAAGTACTGTCCAGAGCACGTCGGCAAACTGATTAGCGTGGATCAAACCGCATTTCATATATTTGGAAATTATAATTAGGTTTGTGACTCTCACCTCTAATAGTATCGCATACTTGTTACTTGACTGGAAATGTCGGCTGCACAATTTCTATGCAGTCACGAAAATTAACTGTTTGCAGCTTTCGCCACACATATATATATATATATATATATATATATATATATATATATATATATATATATATATATATATATATATATATATATAAACAATACAATTAATTATTGATTGCGCGGGCATTAGTTTTGCTGTGTTGTCCGACGACTGGTTCAAATACAATAGGATTGGTGGTTTCTTCAAGCTCGTAAACTGGAATTAAAGAACTGTCACTTTCATCACCTTCTGCTGTAGGTATTGTTTAATTTTATTGGATGAATTGTCTTTGTACTTGATGCAATTTTTAGTTTATTGTGCCAAAACGTGTATTCAAAGTCCTGAGATTTCACTTGAAATCATTTTATCTTCCAAGAGTTGTCAGTTGTATAATGAAATATCGGTAGTGGATTTTTAGAACATAATTTATAAATGGGTTTTAAATAAAGAAAAGGCATACCAGAATTTTATATCGACTGCTCTATTCCCATAACGCCACAGGCTTATTTTGAAACTTTTAGATTGTTTTTAAAAAATTATTTTGAATTGTATTTTCTAAATTTTTGATTTCGTAAATTGAGATATGTGTGGCAATTGTTATTTTACCAATTGTTTATTAACGCAGTACACTTGTAAAAATTTTTTTAATGAAATAAATGTAATTTCTTGATGTATATTTTGTTTTTAAATATAGCCTCTAAAGATGTACGCCTTTTGCAGCCGGAGAAGAAAGATCCTGTACTTTTGGAATGTGAACATGATACAATATTAGGTAAAAACAAGAACGACAACAAATCATCTTCGAACGATGTAGCTCGTTTCATTTTGGAAATTAATCCAGTTGAGGTGGAAAGTCAGACAAACTATTCGCCAGTTAAAGTCTGTAGAATGGATTATGTGAAAGATATGAATGTGAAACTAGTCCAAGATAAAGAAAACTTTGGTTGCGTACAGAATGTAGTTGATGAGACGGCGTTCTCTATTCCCTTAAATGAAAGTTCCGTTAATTTTATGATTGGCAGTTCAAATCTGAAAGAATCGCGAAGTGAAAAGGTAGCTAAATCAACGAATGATGAGAGTGAAAGCATTGAGGATGATGCTGTTGATGATGACAGTGAAAATGTTATTGGTGGAGGTATTAATGAATGTAAAAATAATAGAACATGTCAGGGCCAATTTGATCTCAACGTCTCTCCAGACGCATCTTTGAAGACAACTTCAAACAGTAAGCCTAACGAACCATCCTCAAATAAATGCAATATTGGTATTGCTTTGTCAGAACCTGGCGCATTTGGAACTATTTCAATAGGTGGGAAAGCTGGAAGCAGTAGCAGCTGGGACGGTAACTTTCAGTCTCGTCAGAAAACCAATACACCATGTTGGACGTTCCGGAACTTATTTGCAGCCACAGTTGCTATAGAATCGAGCAAAAAAATTGCTAATCCGGAAACCAGCAAATCTGTTAAACACAAAAAAGTGGTTTACCATGTAGTGGATGAAATCATTAGAAAAATGACGAAGGCAAGATTGACAGTCACGGAGTTTGGCTACCTTCGCTGTTTAGCTCTATTTAATTCAAGTAAGAGCGTAGTAAATATATTGCCACTATGTTTTTCTACTTAATAAATTCAAGTAGCATGATTAGATTTGTAAAATAATCTTCTTTCATTTCATGGATTACCTGTTGATATTATATATACTTTCTTGGCGCTTGGATTTCGTACTTCCCACGTGGCGGTGAGCTCACGATAACTTAGTGTTTCGATGGAGTTCCTGATTTCTCTTTATGACTTGAGCGTTGTCGAACGGATCGTTTTACTTGTTAAAAAAGTACATGGCTATATGTAGGTGGCTATTAACATGTTAGGTTATGTAAAAGGCAGCATGCAGGAAAGTGAAATCCGATTGACTTTTAGAATCTGTAAGCTTTGCTTACCTATGCTTAGTCAAAATATTGTGAATTGCCATTTTTTTATTTCTGGCTATTTTAGGCGCTTACTTTGCTCGATCACATCTACACCTTACAAGTGAAGACTTGCGCTACATAAAGAGAATCGACACGGTGGTCAAGAATGAACTGACTCAAAATCTGGCGGCTTCTGGTTGGAATAAATTGGATGCAAACATGATTATTCCATTGTCTGAATTATCTGCTAAGTCTGTAAAGACAAAGGTAAGCTGAATATAAGCATGCTCATACCTATGGTGATTAAGGGTGCATATACTGCTTGCACAGAAATTTTTGGGTTTTGTGAACTTTAATTGAGGATGCCACTCAATTTAACAAGCTTGCTTACTCAATTGTGTATTAGGTGTTGCGCAGTTAGGAATAAATTAGTTCAAATAGCACTAGAAGTATAAACCAATGTCTACATTAACCGAGAGTACAATCTCATTTGCACATTCGTTTTGTGCTTACTGACGACTCATCGGTAGGAGCCGGTATTACGTCCTGTACCAACTATATATCTGGGTGTGGATTGTGGGACATTTGAAAGATAAAGTCTTGTAAAGGAATTTGTATATCAGCAGAAGTAGAGTTAACTTCATATAAAGCCTTCGACAATGTGAGCCAGTAATGTCTAACAACACCATGGCTATTGTGTCAGTATATGATACGAACGCTATGACAGACGAATTATCTACATGGTACCAACACTACGGTTACCGAGTTGGTACATGGTGCCAACACAGTTGATTCCAAGGTATTTTAAATTTTTAAAAAGTTGAGTCACCAGTAAGAACAAAACGACTGTGCACGTGAGATTACACCTTTTGTTCATGCTGATTTTGGTTAATCCTTCTTGACCTATTTGAACTAATTTGTTACTAGGTGCACAACACCTAATACACAATTGCGTATATATTAGTTCTCCGCGACCAACAGTATCTAAGCTTGTTTATTACCGGTTGGTCAAAATCTTCGGTTGGTTCTGTATTGGTTAGAACTATTATTACTGATCACCCTTCGGAACATTGCGGATTTACAATAGCTTTTTTTACTCGTGAAGCCAACACTGACCTATCAGCTAGGTTGAGTGTTCAGACCTGTCCAGGAGGATGATATTTGCATCTTTCTATTTACTGGGCCGGCTATGGGGTCTAGTCAGTACTCTGTGCGGATAGTGTGATAAATGCAGCACAAAATCGAAATCCGGCCCACTTGATTGTGAGCGATCTACTTTCAACTCGCTTTGGATCGGAAATTTTGCAACTGCGGCTATTCTGTATACTTCGTTACAAACGTCATTACGGCTGATGAAGCCGCTGTTGGCTGATAACAGCTAGATGGTCGAGCTTTTACCACTTATACTGTTTCTGTTCGGCGCTGGAGCTTTTATTCACGCCGTTCCAGCCACGCTTTATGTCCGGAATGGATCAGAATCGATGTGGTTGAGTAAACATCGAAGCCAAGACTTTGCTGAGTAGTAATACGAGTAAGGATTTGGCCAATCGTATTACGCGAATTGTCGATCCAATTAGAATTTTGCCTTCCAGTAAGGCGAACTGATAATTCTCATTGTAAACGACATATGTTTCAGACAGTAAATGGTGCAATGCGCGCTGATTGATTTCGTCGTGGGTAAGTCGCGTTGGAAGTTCTAAGAAAAAATTATGTCGACTAATCAAATAACGAACGCGCCTCCACTTGCATTACTGGTTCGTACAGGGAAAATGTATGACTGCATTGCGTCTTCCAATTTGTCAAACCATAGAGCTGGCTGTTTAAATTGCAAAAATCCCACCACAATCTGCGGCTTTGCATTGCCGAAACTCTGCTAGTGGTACATTTTAATCAGGCGATAGTAGGTGGTCGCTTTTGTTGTTTCCGATGGTCACTGGTGAGATGTTGATTCCATCGCTCCTCAAATTAATTTTCCCACGATCATAGTGACTCCTATGTGAGCGGAGTTCGCCTACCTCTTTACTCAAGAATGCGAATTCCTGTTGGAATTTTTCTATCGCATCCCTCGTTTAGAATTCAGAAGATTTTGCACAAATCCTCGAGTTTTTATTGCAGAAACGTAGAAAAATATCTCACAAAAACGTCAGTATAATTCTTGTAGACATTAGTTCTCGAGTGCATTGACAGCGGACATGATATGCTGTTAATTATGGAAAATATTGTCTAACGTTTTTATTCCCCTACGCGATGTTCTATGACCATATATGGTTTAACGTTATTTTCATACCACTCCGTGCATGTTATTTGGAATATTATATGCTTCCTATAATCGAAATGCTTTAACTGAATAATGTTAATGCTATTACCCAGAGCCTTTAGCTCCATATTATAATTATTATATGATGATGGTGATGATGATGACAAAAACAACGTCGATGATGTTGATGATGATAATGATGAAGATGTTATTGATGATGATAATAATAATAACGATGATGAAGATTATGATGATGATAATGCTGAGGACCATGGTGAGGATTGTAATGATGATATAAAAACCAGGGATTCGGTGCTGTCTATCGGAACCACTACAATGTGGTTGATTATATCAGGCTGTCACTGCTATCTGGCCGCCCTATTACATATTTAATTACTCTTAATATCTACTTATTAATTATCTATTTGAGTAATAAATAAATAAACACAATCTATTTAAACAATAATTGATTGTCTGTAATTGTTAAACAGAACAATTAGTACTATATATATATATATATATATATATATATATATATATATATATATATATATTTAAGCGAATAAATAATAAGTTTGCATTAATTTCTGTAAGTTCTTCTTACTTATGATAATTTTTCTTTCTAAGAAGCATCGAGGCTTATTTTATTTGTCACTCTTTCGCTTTTCCCCGGATCATGCCTTTTTGAAATCTTTGGTGGATTCGCGGATACCTACGCGGTACCTACGCAAAGGTAACTTTAACATTCTAATGCTAACTTTTTATACCGTCTTTAATCTCAATAGGACCATTGATAGCACCTGTAGAGCAGTAATATCTTGATTCAACGGCATTCCCAGGTGCACAGCGTGCCTGCTTCTATGATTTATGGGTCCTAACTGGCCCCATAAATCTTAAGCCTTCCACACGTGTACTGTCTGTTGAGAATGTTATCTAATAAAAATTTTCCGTAATATTAACGTTTCGAGTCGTCCTTTCACGACCCATCCTCGAAACTTTAATATGATATTCGCAGAAAACAAAATTTCTGAGTAACTCTGGATTTTAGTTACATTTTTCTCCTAGCAGGTGGTTTGATAATACCATTAAACAATAATTGATTGCGCGGGTGGTGGTAACAATTCTTTAAATGAAGTTTGCGAGCTTGAAGTAAACACCAATCCCATTATATTTAACCAAGCGTCGAACAACATGACAAAACTACCGCTAGTCGCACGCACTGACGCGTTTAGACCTTTCGCGATCATCATCAGAGTTCGACGGCAAACTGACCAGCGAGGATCACACTGCAATGCATATATATGGATAGCAACATTAGATATGCGGCTCTCATCTCTAGTAGAAGTATTCAAAATACGTACAAAAATGCGGTGTTTAAATAATTTTTGATCAATATTTATGTATTAATAGGCGATTGATAAACTTTTTAATGTTGATTTGTTATCCAAAACAGAAGCTTCGAGAAAAAGAAAAGGAAGCTGTTCTTGTCAAAGATGTCGGCCAACTATTTCGTACCACAAAATTGATTCTTAAACGCGGTCTCTACTTGACGCGTCTTCTGTCGATTACCCAGCAGATGGATGCTGGACAAATTGAAGAAACGTTCTATTCAAGTAAGCGTTTGAAATATTTTGTACCATTTAAAAAAATTTAAATACCGAGGTAAAATTTTGGTTAGCCTGAATATGTACACACATTATAACACGAAAACAACGGATTACTTTTCATTGTAATATAAACCAACTGAAAAATCGCTAAAAGAAGCTTGTAATTTCCTATTCTGCGTTAGTAGTGTTCAAAATTTGATAAATTTTGACACGGGTGACTGTTAAAATACGTCCATCGCCCAATTATTCTGCTATTTTTTTATAGAAAGTATACTTTATAGATTCGCTGCTTGTTAATAATTGGAGGCTGCCAGCACTTCGGGACTGGAGCTTAGATTAGTGAAGATACGACGAGAAGCAGCTTATAATATTCAGAATTATAAGAATCCGTGCGAGAGCGAAAATTCTTCTACAAAGACAATAGCCTTTTCGTGCTGTATGCAATTTTCATTGTAGTCATAACTGACAATGTATCTCGAACTATTAGCACATTGCTCGGTAGCCAATTGCATCGCTGCAGGCTGAAACTTACAGTTGGTATGATGATTGTATGTTTTTATGATTCGTTTTATTATACCTGTGGCGCAACAATGTGGTTAGACTTTCTCCTTCTAGGAAGGCTAATTAAGAGGGAGATAAGCATAACACCGTCCGCACTTCACCCTGGGAATGGGTGACCTAGTTTTTATTTGCAGCCTGCACATAACTGTAAACTTCATTGTTTTGTGCCAATAGTCTGTAATTTTTTTACCTGATTTTCGGATTGTGTACCGAAATATTTGAATCCACTGTCATCATGATGATTTTTGCAAATATTTCGATATCCAGGTACGGAAATCTTTTTCAATGCCAAACACATCACCCACTAAGTTGACAATCAGTATGTCAAGTGAAAATATTAGTTTAAACTGCCTCATTTATACTTGTTGTTAGATATCTTAAACATAACGTTTATTTAAAAAATGCTAAGAAAGTGTATGTTAAATTGGTTTGTGTATATGTCTACATGTATACACACTTCGCAATGAGATTACAGTGATTTAATGACAATTATTGACAACTCACTAGATAAGCGTACGTCATGCCTGTGTGTATGTGTTCTCGTTTGTTTTTAATTGATGAGTTATCAGTTAATGCAAGTGTACACTCATCCCAGTGAAATTACAGAGATTTGGCAACATCTGACTATTCACTGGATAAGCGTGTTTGTGTGTATGTGCGTGAGCGTTTACTTAAAACTGAGAGCTAATCTGTTACATGTAATTACAGGCACGTGTAACGGTCATACAAGTAAAACTAAAATGATAACTGTCATTTCCTAACTGCACACGTCAGACCTATTTTACACTTACTTTTCTAAATGAAGTAATTACGAGTGGCATTTCGGTGAGAAGGGGGCAAGATACTATGAATAGAGTAAATAATTAATAGGTAGCAAAATTAAATTAGAAAGTCTGTAATTTGTGTTTGTTTAATGCTGTGTAGTATAATATTCCGGACGCACATTCTAAAATGCTACGATCTGTCGCAATGGAAAACATGTTTTTGGAATGTTGCGTAGTAGACCTCTAAATTGAAGTTAGTTTAATGGTATTTCTAAGGCAAAAGCTAGATTTAAGGGGACGGATTACGAAATAGGTGTGTTTGTGATAATTCGGTAACAGAAGAATAAATTAAAGCATATATAAATAAGCTATGATCATGGGCCTCATACAGAGTTTTTTAAAGAAAGAATTCAAATTTAAATGTGGAGCGCTCTTACTTGAGATATAGTTAATTTGACATCAGTAAAGAAATCAATTGATTCTAGATCAAAATGCCTAAGATACCTTAATCTAATATGATGTATTTTGTGACGAACCGTCATTTTTCTGCATGTAATTATCTCTAATCTAATTAAAAAGAGAAATATTAATTGATACATGTTTTCACATTTCTGTCCAAATACTGTTGCGGGAGTTGTACTTATGCGATTCTCGATGCACATTCTAGAAAGTTTCGATCTGTCGTAACAGAAAAAATGCTTTCAAAATGTTGCTTAGTAGACCTCTAAATTGAAGTTAGTTTAATGGTATTTCTAAGGCAAAAGCTAGATTTAAGGGGACGGATTACGAAATAGGTGTGTTTGTGATAATTCGGTAATAGAAGCATAAATTAAAGCATACATTAATAAGCTATGATTATGAGCCTCATGCAGAGTTTTTAAAAGAAAGAATTCAAATTTAAATGCGGAGCGCTATTACTCGAGATATAGTTTAGTTGACATCAGTAAAGAAATCAATTGATTCTAGATCAAAATGCCTAAGATACCTTAATCTAATATGATGTATTTTGTGACAAACCGTGGCTTTTTGAGCATGTATTTATCTATAATCGAATTAAAAAAAGAAATATTAATTGATACATGTTTTCACATTTCTGTCCAAATACTGTTGTGGGAGTTGTACTTATGCGATTCTCCGATGCACATTCTAGAAAGTTTCGATCTGTCGTAACAGAAAAATGCTTTCTATATGTTGCGTAGTAGACCTCTAAATTGAAGTTAGTTTAATAGTATTTCTAAAGCAAAAGCTAGATTTAAGAGGATAGATTACAAAATAGGAAAGTTTTTGTGATAATTCGGTAATAGAGCATAAATCAAAGCGTACATAAATAAAGTATGATCAGGAGCCTCATACATAGATTTTAAACAAAGAATTTAATTTAAAACGCGGAGTTCTTTTAATTGAGATATATTTAATTTGACATTGGTAATGAAATCAGTTAATTCTAGTTCAAAATACTTAAAATACCTTACTCTATTATGATCGCTTATGTAACTGACCGTCATTTTTGAGCACGAAAAGGTCTCTAATCGAATTAGCAAAATAAATATTTATTAATACATATTTTCACATTTCTGTTCGAATACTTTCTCGAGAGTTGAACTGATGTGATGCTCGAAACAGTTTTTCTTCTTGGAAATTTTCTGAACTGGAGGTTGCGATTTGATTTATGTGCAAAAATAGTATTTGTAGAAGCCTCATTTAGTAGTAAGGCTATTGTTTAACTTTTTGCTACTAATCTCTATAGCCTGAAATGTATGAAGTCTAAACTCAAATTATTTTTATTCCTGAAATTCAGATCTGCTTGGTAGTCTGCCCGTGGACGAAATGTTGATATTCCTGCTGGAACGTGAAACTGCTGTTGGACACGATGTTCCTGATGGTTTCACCTCGTCTACCACTGACTACTTTGCTAGCAGTATTTGTTGTACACCACCAACTCAAAAGGATGACACCGTGAAGAATGAGACTGGTTTTTGTTCTTCCGATCTTAACATACAGTTAGACTCGCACGTGAATGAGCTAACAGAAAATAGCAGCAGTGGTGATATTAACACCGAACTATATAAAATGGGCATTGGAAGTTCTCTAAACGAATCTGGCTTATCCACTGAGGAACAACTACTGGTTCGATTTGGCATTCGCAAGACTGATAGCAGTACAGTGAAAGATGTTCTCAACTGGTACACTAACAAGACAGACTCTGCTTGTGATGAGACTGATAATGATAACACTATTTCTGATATTGACAACAGTTATTGCGTTGTTAATGAGGTCCGCAGAGAAGATGGCATGGAAGAATGCAATGAAAGAGTTAGAACA
This sequence comes from Eudiplozoon nipponicum, assembly GCA_029291075.1. NCBI lineage: Eukaryota > Metazoa > Platyhelminthes > Monogenea > Mazocraeidea > Diplozoidae > Eudiplozoon > Eudiplozoon nipponicum. The sequence goes on from JAQBSW010000553.1 coordinate 32,367, forward strand.
GCTGACGAGGTTGTAGGCGAAGCCGACAATTCAAGCGCATGTGGTATCGAGAGTATATCAAATTATCATCTACATTCACTAAAGAGGAAGCTAAAACGACCGTCAAAAACAACTAGATATGAAGCTGAACTTGATTTTGGTATCGGAATCAAAGAGAAAATAACTAAGATTTTAATGACAAATCAAGAGGCACCTGATAGCGACCAATGTCCAAACGAAAACGATGATCTCGCAGATGAAAAAGAAATTTCTGATGTTGATTATGCCGACATTGAAAATGACAAAGGCGACAGTAGTTTTAGATGTGTTGGGAAAGAAAGGGCGGCTAAATCGAGAAGATTTGGACAATCTTGTCAACCGTCTTCCCTGCCCAGTCTGGTTAACGCAGTGGAAAAATGCGCAGATAACAACCATATTGATGATAATATAGATGAAGGGGATGACGGTGGCATAAATATTAGGAATATTGATACCAAGGGATGTACAAAAAATGTTGACGGAAACAATGTCAATAAGAGAAAAGTAAAACTTAATAGACAGTCATCTGGTTTGCCAGGAGCTAATCTGATAATGCAATCACGTTCGCTGAGATCGGTTGCAAGTTGCCTGCAAGAAAAGTCATCCCAAGTGTTCAAAGACCTGGAACTGGATCTGAACACCGATCAGCAGTTGTGCATTGAAAAGAAAAAAGAAAGTCGAGCAAAGAAATCTATATTTTCCACAGAAGACCACAGCGGTCGACGACCTGAATCCAGACTATCAGACACTCCTAGAACTAGTGAGGACAATGCTAAATCAAGTGGTGGCGATGATGATAATAATGATGACGATGATGATCATGATGACGATGATGATCATGATGGAAATAATTACGGAAATCATACGAGGATTACTACAAAAGAAGGCATTATGGATTGCATAAATGATGATCCGAATGAATTGGCCGGCGGTGAAAATCTGCATCTCCATAGCAGACATGAGCAGCCTAATCATTATCAAAATCAACAAAAACGCAAAATCATCTCCAGTCCGCTTCATAAAGAGAGAATAGTTAATCATTTCACCAAGAGGCGCCGCCTTTTAGACAACCAAGTAGACTGTGATCTGCTTGACAGAAACAACAATTGTTCTATCAGTAGCATGGCAACTAAGCCGGAAATCAATATTCACGGAGGTCGTGCAGCCAAACAGCGAACAACCAGGATTTTGACATCTCCGTCAACACGAAATAGAAACGTGTGCATCTCTACAGCAGTAACCACAAATAATGATCGCGACTACGCTAAGGGGAGCAAAATTAAAAAGATGGGCCGTCGTTTTACGGTTGATGAAGTTGACAATGATGATGATAATGATGGTAGTGGAGGTGGTGGTGGTGGTGGTGGTGAGTGTGGTGATGACTTTGATGGCGATGCGGATCATAATGATAACGATAGTAATGGTAATACTGTTAACAATAACAATGCTATTAATGAAAACGGCAACAACGATGCCAGTGATGGGTGTAGCTCTGATGATAACAACGATTGTAGCAATAATGTTTCGAGTTATCACGTCAAGAAAGTAACAAAAGGTGGCTACAAAGAAGACTACCTTATTGAAACTGCGAAAAGTGCATCATTTTATGACAAGCTGCCAAGTTTAGACAAAGAAAACCTGAAAAGCACGGTGAAAATCGACAACACTGACAATTTGTTTACAGGCGAGTTCATTCTGTCCAACAAACATGAGGACGGCGATGCCTAGCCGGAATTATAACCACGTTGGGTGAATTTAAACGTAGAAGACCATTAACCAGCAGAACCCTGACCATGGAGTCATATTTTTGCCTTTTCTCTGTGTTATCTGGATAGCCACCTGATTTGTCAAATAAACCCAACTTGCGAGTTGTCGATTTTGGCCAAATCAGGTAATAATAATTGACGAGAACGAAGATTGAGTACGAAAACGATGCAAACCGACAGTGCTTGTCAAGGTTGATAACTATTATCACTGGTGGGTCTAATGCTATTGGGAAATTTGGTTTAATTGTTTTTAACACTGATGCCGTTGGTCCATATCCCAGTCAATTCCGTGGAGAATAGAGTATGCCTAACGGTACTTTATAATTGACGGGTCTGCATAAATTGATTCGCAATGAAGCACAAATTCTGACAATCAAATTGTGAATATAAATTTCGTTTTATGAACTTTTAACGCTACCCAGGTTTGCTAGTAGCCAAGCAACAAATAGGATATGGTGTGATAAACGTAGTTAATACCTAAGCCATCTTTGGCATAAGAAGTATCATGTTGAGCAGGTTTTGGCAATGACGAAATCGATTTGAACATTTCCTGTGCAAGCTTATCATGCCCGAGATTAGATACAACTTCATGATAATTTATCTTGCGCACTGAATTTGTGTTTGAGCACACCACAGGTATTGTATAATTGCAACTACTGTGTTATCTAATAAGTACTTCTCATTGAGTCTGAACAGACGAGGATCCACGTAAATTCTTGCACGAGTTTATAAATAATTCACATAGGCTGGATGTATAGACATATAAATTAAAGAAAATTTGTCAACCCCATGCATTATATATATATATATATATTTATATATATTATATATATATATCACTGATTGCAAAAGAGGACACGTATTTAATGAATCAAACAGCTTTTCTTTGAGAAATTATATCTTTCTCTTTACATAATCAGTACATTTGCTTATGTATTTGTAATTACCGTGTAATGTACTTTATTTAATCAACTAAGACCATTTAACTTTTATTGCCTGATTCATGTTTAAATTGTACCATCTTTTGCTAATATGATATGAAATAGTACTTGGCCGGAGTTGCACATTCCTTACACCTAAATATATGCAGAACAAGTAAATTGGCCATTTGTTGTGGCGTATGAACATTAATATCTGTGAAGCAATTTTATTCCACTGTGATATTTTTCGGTGATACAATAAATTGAGAATAAGAACTGGCTTATGTTACTGTATTACTCGATGATTACTTGATTTGACTTGTGCGTTTCTGTGTGATGGGGTAGAGGTTTAATTGGGAATTTATTTACGTGCGTGTATTGAAATGTATTTTTGCAAGAATCATCTACCGTTATCGACTTCTGACAGTTCTTGTCTATTTCTACCTAACTACAAATAATAGCTAGTTGATTTTATATTTTGTATGGTTTTTAAATGAAAGCCTTCCCTGCTTTCCATCCAAAGTGATTGTTAGTAGTATTAGTAAACAATTATAAAAGCGAGTTGATGCGTACTATCTCTCTTGCTATTATATTACTTTAATTTATTTCTTTTTCTCAAAACAGTTTACAAATTTATTACAAATTCCGGATTTATATTACTGAAAGAAATACGAAATTAATGGTAGCGGTTCATCGATTCTGGACAACTTTTCGTTATATAATTATATATTTTAACACCAAAAAGTCGTTTCTGTACATTTATCGTAAATGAAAACATATTTTCAATTATAAAGGCAATACGATGTTTGTGGTTTGTGTAATAGTTTTTGTTTTTTTTAATTTCTAATAGTGTATATTGCATTATATAAAATGTAACATTCACAAACATTGATTTATCATGCGTGAAGTTAAGCGCCATCGTATTTCTATTCATTAGCTGTTTTCACTCAAAATGGTGAAATCACATAATGTTGAATGCGACAAATCTTTATAGCATATTCTCTATAATTATCGTTTTTTGTGAATATTGACGCTCAGCTCACTATAAGAAAAATACATTTTCCCAGGGAATAAAATGAAATTCAAGTAAACTTTTCGGTTTCATTTTAACTTACTGACTACATACGCCGATTTTGAAATTTTATTTATTGATTAGCTGAAATTGTTCAATCACAATAAATTAATCGCATCCAGTTGTGCTACGAGTACATTTCATTTGCAAATTTCTGTTTCACTAAAAAATGAGCCAATTTTGTGATTTTGTACGTTTTTTTGTTCACAAATTTGCTATAAAAGTAGGCATTTAACGCGTCAACTTCCTTTCTAAGTAATTACACTGCCCCTTTGTTATTTAGCATATGGTAATTTGCTCACAGGAAATGAATATGTAAACAAAATCAAGCTTACTCTCCTAAATACAAAACATACTTCCCGCCTAATCTTGAGAATTAGCTAAGGCTAGGCGATAACATCGGTCTGGGCTAAAATCATATATATCTTTATATTAACTTTCCATATTCTAGATTATTAACGCCGTAGCAAGTCACCTTCGTTTTGGTACTGATAAAATTATTTCTTGATGTCGGCCCGTGATTTTATCCGATAATATTTACTTCGGTAATAATTAACGGAACGTTTGTATGTGAACGCGGCCTTATTTAACGCTGATCACCCACTATAACTACTATAACTACGGTTGCCAACAATAATTCAACCAAAGTCATCACCATCACCACCATCATCAGCGCTATATCTAGTACCTTCAACTGCGCCAGCAACACTGCTTAAACGTCATTTACTTCTACCAAAGTTACAACCAGCACCATCGTCGGTTCTCTGATATATCGCTCACCATTACCAACTCCACTACTACTACTACTACCAGCTCCATAACAAATAGAGCCACTTCTTTCACCTCAACTACTCTTCCTGCCACTACTAGCATCACCAAGATTAGCATCAAACTCACTGTCAATAATAAATTCACCATCGAAACGACCACTTAAAGAAACACAAACACCACGTCCACTGCAGCCAAAATCACCAACAGTGATACCACTAATGAGACATTCGACTCACCTAACCAGATTATTACTTACATTAAAACCACCGTCACCAAGAAGTCGTCCACCAAAACTGCTACTTCAATATACACCAACAACGCATCCACTGCCACCAGCATCACCAACAGTGATACCAGTAACGAAAAGTTCGACTCAACAAATCAGATTATTACTGTCACCAAAACCACCGTCACCAACAAATCCACCACAAAAGCAGCTACTTCAATAAACGCCAACACCACGCTCATTGTCACCAACATCAACACCCGTGATAGTGCTAATGAAACAATCGACTCAACTAACTCGATTACCATTCTCATCTAACACAACGTCACCAAGAAATCCACCATCAAAACTGCTACTTCGAAAAAAACCGACAGCAAGTCCACTGCCACCAACATAACCAACAGTGATACCACTAATAAAACAATCGATACAATTAACACGTTTACCACCGCCACCAAAACCACCGTCCCTGGTTCCACTATTGCAGCGATCACTATCAACCCCTGTACCAGCACCATATCGACATTAGCCAACACTTACAACAATAGCTACACTATCATTGAAGACCTGAATTGTCTAAAAACATTGATGATGGTGATGATGATGATGATGATGAAGAAGAAGAAGATTTTGAAGGTAACTTACTTTTTCAGTTGTAAGCAAGTCTCCTCTTGTCGTAGATACTTGTATCTGCACCATGATTTTAAACGCTACACACACATTTGGTTATGTTTAATAACAATTTGAAAGTCTAATGTCGGATTAATATATTTGAACTTTGAGAATTGTTTCAACCGTCGATGTATCTACCTCAAATACTCCGACAGTAGTAAACTGGTTCAGGCAATCACTCAAAAGACGAAACAGATGGTTTCATGTAAGGAGAAACAAATGACTGACCGCTCAATTGTCCAATTTGCATCAATGTTACTTTGTCACTATTTAGATTCAAATTTTTATTCTTAGATTGTACTTATTTTACGGATGTTGCTTTTCCATCTAAATCAACCTAAGTTATTCTCACAAATTTAAAAAGGGAATTGTTTCCATTATAAAAAACTGATACTGCTCGATCAGTTGTTAATTTGGTTTCATGCGCTATCCGTTTTGTTCCGGAGACATTTTTAAATTCAGTTTAGATGGAAACATTTGGATATTCAAATAAATGTTTTCGAGTGTAAAAACAGATCAGGTGAGAAGCTGCTACCTTTATTGCTATAAAAACTTGACTGTTATTCAAATAATGATCTTAATTGCGCTACTAGAAAAACTTGAGCTTACCAAGACAGAATGTACTTTTTGAACATTTACAACAGTTGAGAATATTTTATTGGTCATTTTTAAGTTTATTAAGATCACGTGATAAGTAAAAGGTTTCGAGAGTGCAATTTCTTTTTGTTAACGACAAGTGTACGTATATACATAATATAAATAGATATATATATATATATATATATATATATATATATATATATAATTCTGATTCAGGAAAATGACTATTTTTATTATCCCATTCATCCCCTCCGTGTCGTTTTTTATAATAAATTTTGAAGATTATGGTCCTCGTTTATTAATTCTCATTAGTTCCTACCATGATATACAGTTCGTTCTATAGCGTAATTTTGATTCTGACGATTATATTAGTATATTTCATATTACTGTATGTTGCCATTCATGGATAAACATGTATAAATAATTTTATTTATTCATTGTATTATTATTATTTTTATTTTTATTATTCTAAATTTAAAACAGTGCAATCTTGTGATAGGAAGAAAATCACCTGGATTTTCTCTTGTCGAAAACATACATCTTTCATAAATACTCGTTGCCTAATTTAGTTGGCGTTTACTATCGTAAGGAGTGACTTTTACTGGTATTACATTTGCCAGACATTCCCCAGAATGGATCTCGTTTTCATACTTATTTTCCTTCACACCTTGCTTTATCATTGTTCGGCACAAGTGACGAAATATTGTCTTCTATTTTTATATCTATATAAATATCTTAAAGAATCAATGTGTCGAAGTCGGAAAAACAATTTGTTAACTGACAATCAATCTGTGAAAACATATCAAGATCTGACCTATTTGTAGGAATTTACTGTTCACACAATTGTGTTCAAACACACAAACACGCAAAATTATATATATATAGGAGAGTATATATATATATATATATATATATATATACTGTTTTAGTAATTGTCACACATTTTAGTGACTGTACTTGATATCTACCTCAAGAAATGAACCTTGGGTTCAGCTAATGCTATGACCAAACTGAGTGAAATTAAATCAGGTATCGTCTTACACAAAGTAACAGTAGTTATACTGTGAATGTAGGACTCTAGTATTTTCATCTAAAGCACACTTCCATATACGGACATACAAGCAAACATACATGACTGCAACGACGAAAATATTTCTTCTTGTATCTTTCAATTGATAATGGCTCACAGCATAAAAATGATCCCTCACGAATTGTAGGATAATGTTTTGCTAAAATTGACTACCAAATTTGCCAATTTTACCATATATAATAGCTTCATTATAACTTAAACTTTATACTTAATTTGATGGTGTCTTGATAAGATGTACATAACACTAAAAGCTATTTGGTGTGCTTGAAGTTTATATACCGCGATGTTACGAAATTTACTTTCTCGTTTGTGTAACGAAAGTTGTTAGTGATCCCAGTGTGCTTATACACCCAGAGCATGCCTTAGAGTCTTCTTGGACAATACGAAATAAAGTATGTGTATTACTGTTTCAGTGCCGATGAAAAACTTAGAAATTATAGATGCGGCTTTTTTAATCTATATACAATTTAAAAATCTGTGTTACAAATCATTGTAGTCTATGCTTATTGGCATCCATTGGTGGGTGAATCTGGACGTATTTGAACGACGATAAAACTGCCGTAAATAAGCATTTGATCAAACGGTCATACCGAGGATCTGACATATATATGAGCTACGACGAAAAAAATATAATTTATAGTTAAGCAACCATTGACTGTGCGGATGGTGTTTATCTGAAGTGTGCAAACTTGAACTATAAAAATAGCAGTCGGTTTATTTGTGTGACTGTATTTTTGGTTAAGCTCATTGTCTTAGGTAATTAACTGTTGCTCTGCGTCGAATGTAACTTCTATTTGGGATTTGATGGGGATTGTCAATTTATTTTCAGATCTCGTTATATAATAGCACTGACACCATGGAAACGAGTGTATACTAAATTTTGATTGAAATTCGAACCACCGCCCACGTGACCGTATCAACAAACACGTGCCAAGTCACACTGAACGCATCAACCCGACCAATAGTTTCGCAATTATAAATATTGCCAATTTACTCATAATGCTTTCGGTGGATAGTACACGTCGCAGTGATGCCTTTAAAGGTACGGGACAAGTTCCAACCGATCTTTCAAGGAGACCTACATAGAAATGTGGAAAGCTTAACACATTTCTGAACCGCCAGTCTAAATGGTTTACCTATGTCTGTCAATCATAAAGACTATACATGTAACGGATTCCTCATATTGATCGGCAATCTGCACTGCGCTAAATTTAGTGAAACGGATGTCCCCCATTTTAATTAAAGTACTGAGAGGTGAAAAGTACATTTCTTAAAAAGGAGTTTTTTGTCTAAATTTAGATTTACCTGTTAAATAATTATATATATATATATATATATATATATATATATATAAAGTAATATTTTATGATTTGCGCAGTAACTGGTTTATATAGTTCACAGTTTTCACAAATGAATTTATTGTGTTAATAATATTTTACCTTTTTGATTTTCGGCATTAGCGAAGCGACTAGTCATTTTTTCTGTGTTGTTTGTGAAGTTTACTTCTTTGATAGAAAAGTGGTACACATGCCAAGCGCCGTTCATTGACACACAGTTTTGGCACTGATGATTGTCACTCGTAACTAAACGATTGCATACCTGACACATAATTTGTCATACCATTAAACTAACACAGATTAAGCAGGTGGTGATAAAAATTATTTAAATTAGATTCACCAGCTGGAGATAAGTACCAAGTATAGATTTTTGAGTATAGTTAAGTATTTTATACTTGATGTACTGGATGAATCACCTTTGCTACTGTGTACAATGCTTGATTACACCTTATATATATATATATATATATATATATATATATATATATATATATATATATATATATATATATATATATATATATATATATAATTTGTTTAGTGTTTATCTCAAGCTCGCAACCTTGATTTCAATAATATGATGCATTATTTGTTTGTATCTTCTCTCTTCTTCCTTTCTCTCAATCACAGGAAAATTAGCTGAAGAATATTATCTAATCAACGTTATAATTGTCTTGATAGTTCCTAACTCACACGTTTCATTGTTGTCTAGTTTATTACAATGTCTTCGAGTGTTTGATCCGAACTTTTAGGCTTTTCATGCCTGATTTATTTTTCTTCTTATATTTTCTTTCTAATTTGTTTTGTTGCTGGCGTTTGGTATAATGGTTAGTTCATTTTTAAACGAGTTTTATTTGTTGCTTATTTGGCTTTCTGCCCTAGTAACTGAAATTTTATCATTTAAATATTCACAGTTTGTTATTCTGCGGAATTGTCTAAATTGGCCTTTAAATGCTCTCAAACACAGCTTAATCTAACTAGTTTCGATGCATCAAGTTGACTCAGGCTCCGTTTGTGTGTTTATTCCTCCGTGTTTGCTATATGTCTCCCAACATAATTCTACAACTGGCCATTATCTGAATTTAAGCATTTAATTTTTATGAAGGCATGTGTCAATCTCACTTTATTTGCTTTATCGCAGTTTAATTAACAAAAACTGAAAATGGCTATTTTCATATTCAGTAATGCCGCTTTTCAAATATTTCAGAACATACATATTTGCATGGCACAAATTTAAATTATTGCACCTTCCTGCTAACTGGCTTCGCCGAATTTGTTTTCAGTAAGGATCTACAATTGATAATTCAGATTTATAGTTTCGCAGAGTTGACAGGTTTTCTAGTACTGATACTCACTTTAGTCGCTCGTTTTTATTCATCATTTTGTACTATTCTTCAGTTAGGAAAGAGCTATGTGGCTATTTATCGATTTGCGGGCTGCAATTTAATAACAGATATGTGTATTGTTCTTTTTATACACGCGGTAGGGAATATTTTTAACATAGTTTTGACGAGAAAGCATACGTAAGTTGATCGAAGACCTACGCATGTTTTTATATATAAATTTCGAAGTCAGCATTAACGGCATTTTTCTTTAATTTCTGTCGTATTTAAAATTGATAACTGGAATAACAAACGAAGGTTAGTTGCATTAAATGTGCTTTTTATAGCTGCTTCAACTTACTTCTGCGGTGTGCTAGAAGCAGCGTCTTCCTTGAATGGATTTTTAGGGTAAATTTCTCTATTTCGTGGTACTACATTGGTTTGCTCCTTTTAGTTTCCACATATATTGTCCAGGATATACTTTGACGTTATATCGTTTATTCTCTTCTATAATATTTCATTTTATTTTTGCACATGGAATTGTTACAGTGAATTTAATTAATGTCCGCATTCCAAAAGAACAGTGATACTTATTATGGCAAGAAATCGCACTATTTCACGAACCTAAATCCTGCAAGAATTTGGCCGTGATAACCCGAAAAATTGCGCAGTCTTATCAAATCTATTGGTTCGATAGTTAAAAACACCTCTCGCATTATTTCCTTTACTTTATGTGAGAAAATGTGAGACATATTTATATTCAAAGAAGTATTAAATTAACTTTGAAAATCATTTATCTTTGTCTTAAAATTTCTCGCTGCATTCACCAATCCGCATTTACAAATCAGCTTTCATTAATGAATGTCAACAAATATTCGTTGTTCTGTTTAACTTTCTCGATTTTTATACCTTTGAAATCATGATGTTTTTGATTTTATACCACGATGTGATAACTATATATATATATATATATATATATATATATATATATATATATATATATATAAGAATAGATCTATATGTCCGTAAATTTTCTTGTGAAGTGTATGAACGTGTTGTTTTCGCTTTATATACATGCATTATTGTTAAATATAAGAATATTTTAAATTAATTTCGCTTCAAATTTTATTCATATCTTGATATATATATATATATATATATATATATATATATATATATATATTCAACTTATGTTATGATATCAATGCAAATCTTTCATTTTCTTAAAACATATCTTCTTTTAAAATTAAAAGTAATTGAATATTTGTATGTTCTTTAAGATGCCATGATCAAGAATATTCACTTATATACATAAATCTGCGTGTATTTTACTAGCTGGAAAGTGAATATAACGATAGTGCTGATATAGATGTTAATGATTATGAGGATGATATTCCTATTAGTAAACATATACGCACATACACATCGTTACAAATATTTATATATTAGAATGTTAAAAAGTACACAAATAGGTTGTATGGATAAATCTTAATTTTAAGTCTTAAGAAATCACTGACATGGTTCAAATGAGTCGAAGATCAGAATTATTTGCACATTTTAATCGTACTAAGTATACACCTGCATAAGTAGATATATAACAATATCGCATAGTATACTTCCAGCGATGCTACACTAAGACAGAATTAATCACACCTATCAAATTGTGTCTCAGTTAATGGGCGTAAAGCCTTTATCATCATGAATAATTGCCGACCACCAAATTACTGGTCGTGAACTTCTACGGCTCCAGCAGTCCCTTGAAGCTACTTTTGTATCTTTACTAGCAGGTGTATTCATCGGGTGACTCAGACATTATCTCGGACAGAACATTCCGCGTTACTCAATAAGATAAGACGGTGATAGCACATCAAAAAGCGTCCGGATGAACTCGTCCGTTCATCAAATTTGATCAGGATTAAAGCCACTTGTCGGACGACAGGCAGTGACATAAGCCAAACCTTAAAATAAATATGATTTGAGAAACACCAAGACAAAGTATGATACACCTGGCCACTTTCCTTATTTCAGTAGCCTAGTAGAGAACCGAAAAGACGCTCCACTTTGAAGACCTTGAATTTAGCGTTTAAATAAATACAGAGAGATTATTTTATAATTGATTGCATAAGTTGACAAACGCGGGTGCATCGAGGCTAAAGCGTATTAACTTCGTGGTTGTCGAGTGTACGAAAACATAGACGAAATATAACATGGCGCGGTTCAGTAAAATCTAATTTTTTGGATCAATCTTAGTCACAGCGACACTATTCGATGAATAAAGTTCGTAGTTGCTTTGAATGGACTAAGATGATGGCGTTTTTAGTTTTTTTCGATGTCCATAAACTGAATGGTCAACTCCACCATCATTGCAGATCTTCACACCGGGGAATGTTCAAGTGACTTCAGCAAAGTTAACATGGACCATGTATTTAACCAAGGGGATAATATGGTAATGCCCAGCACAGTCATATACCTCTTGTTGCAAACAACCAATCAATAAGCAATTATTTATTAGGTTTTGCATACCTTGTAACAAATTAGTTCAAATAGGTCAAGAAGAATATATCAAAGTCAGCATGAACTAGAAGTATAATCCTATAAGCACATGCGTTTCGTGCTTTCTGGTGATTCATCAGTAGGAGCCGGTACTACGCTCCATACCAACTATATTATAATTAAACGAACATTGGTTGCGCGGGTAGTAATAACAGTTATTATAATCAAGGTTGCGGTCTTGATATAAACACCTGACCCATTAATTACTTACATATGTCAGTATAAACTAAGAATTGTACAGTGTAGAAAAGGCAATTCATCCAGTAGACCGGTTTCGTCCTTATTGGGAACTCATCATCTACTGGCCAGAATTTGCCGCGGTTCGAGTCCTGACCGCGGCAAATTCTGGCCAGTACATGATGAGTTCCCAATAAGGACGAAACCGGTCTACTGGATGAATTTCCTTTTCTACACTATACAATTCTTAGTTTATACTGACATATGTAAGTAATTAATGGGTCAGGTGTTTATATCAAAAGTGCGGCAGGATAGCTCAGTGGTTAGAGCATCAGATTCCGAAGCAGACGTGCCCAGGTTCGTATCCTGTCCGCGGCAAATTCTGGCCAGTACTTGATGAGTTCCCAATAAGGACGACAGCGGTCTACTGGATGAATTGCCTTTTCTACACTATACAATTCTTAGTTTATACTGACATATGTAAGTAATTAATGGGTCAGGTGTTTATATTATAATTATTTTGTAAACCAATGTGGTGTTACCCTTTACATGCTTAATGTCTAGAAAACCATCGCAAGTTTAACATTGACAGGTTCGATATATATTATTCACAGGGAGTCGGCTTTGAAATAGCATTTTCAGAACCCTGTATATAAAAATAACCACATTACTACTTGAATATACCTTCGTATATGAGATTGTCCCGTCCAATTGTCACACTTCTTTTGCCAAATATGTATTCGGTGTAGGGTGTAGTACTGACTCCTACTGATCCGAGGTATGTAAGCGCGAAACGCATGTGCACATGAGACTATAACTCTCATTCATGCTGAATTTTTCCTATCATTCTGGTCCTATTTGTAATAATTTTCTTACTAGGCATTCAATAACTAATACACGAAAGCTAAATAAATGCTTGCAGCTATATGCTGTAGGACAAATTTTAATAGACCGTCGGTATTTCCTGTTTTCAGGACCGTTGTCACCCAATCCAGGGAAATGCCACCTTGAAGCTTATTGCATTGCAGCTATTCCACCGAAATTATGGGCACAGATTTTATATTGAATTCTGAAAAATATAACATGGGCACTGATAAAATTAAATTCTTTCACATAAAATAAACATACCTTTCTGATTTTCTCTATAATTTTCTAAGTTCATGTAATAATATACTTTCTAAAGCCAAATACAAAAAATGATCTAGCAAATAAAGAAGTACTGTGAATCAATGAATTTTAGTCCGTCTTATGCAAGCTGTAAAGGCGTGTTCAGGCATGAAGTTTAAATGAGATTTGATGTAGGTAGATTTCTAGATCTCGAGTAATTTGCAAATACGTCCTGTTTTTAAAATTAAACATTAGTTGCACAGTCGATGATATCAATTACTTTTAATCAAGATTGCGATCTTGATATAAATAAATGTTGCCTTAGACAGGGCTCGAATCTGGGTACGTATGCTTCGGAATCCGTTGCTCTAACCACTGAGTTTCCCTGCCCTAAAGTGTTCCAAATGAAGAGGAAACTGGTCTGCTGTATAAATTGCCTTTTTTACATTATTTAATTCTTAGTTTTTACTGGAAAATGTATGTACCTAATGGAACTGTTCTTTACATCAAGATCGAAAACCTGATTTAAATAATTGCTATCACCACCCGCGCAACCAATGTTCGTTTAATAATATAAATGTTCCATTCAATACCACGTCACCAGGTAGCGTGGTTAATTGGAAAGTTAGGTCTAAGGATATGCAATATAGGCTACACCTAATGGAAAAGACTAGTCAAGAAACATAGGTTACTAAATAGCTGAAAATTGTGTGTAGTATGGGGCAGGGTGGCTCAGTGGTTAGAGCAACAGATTCCGAAGCAGGTGTGCTTAGGTTTATATAATTGCTATCATCACCCACGCAACCAATATTCATTCAAATATATAATTCATCGACTATTTAGGTAACCAAGATAACCAGAATGTTATCGGGAGAAAATTGCGTAGGGACAAGTTAGTCAAGTTTCTTATATGTGAACCTTTAGCTCACATGACAGCTTATATAGCTTTAGCTTTATATGAACTGATATTTATATTAAAATAATTAATTATCGAATTTCTCCGTGGAAACAGTCATCGCTCTCTATGATCTCATAAAGTTCTTTAAGAATTAGCGTCGCCAAGAATTATAGGATTAGGCTGATTAAACCAGCAGTATATTGCTTTATTGTATATAGGTTCCATTATAAAAGATGTTATTAATTAGTCCTGACTTCTTCATGGAAAATGTGGTCAGTTTGCCGTCGTACTATGATGATGATCAAGGAAGGTCGAAACGCGTCAGTGCGTTGCGGCTGGCAGTAGTTTTGTTATGTTGTTCGACGACTGGTTAAATACAATGGGATTGGTGTTTACTTCAAGCTCGCAAACTTGATTTAAATAATTTTACCACCATCCGCGCAATCAATTATTGTGTAATTGTATTGTCTATATATATGTGTGTGGCGAAAGCTACAAACAGCTAATGTTCGTGACTGCATAGAAATTGTGCAGCCGACATTTCCAGTCAAGTTCAATGTATGCGAGACTGCTAGAGGTGAGAGCCGCCTATCTAAATTTGATTCCATATATATTCAATGCGGTTTGATCCTCGATAGTCAGTTTGCCGTCGTACTCTGATGATGATCAAGGAAGGTGGAAACGCGTCAGTGCGTTGCGGCTGGCGGTAGTTTTGTTATGTTGTTGACGACTGGTTAAATACAATGAGATTGGTGTTTACTTCAAGCTTGCAAACTTGATTTAAAAAATGCAATATTGTCTTTTTCTACAACAATTTTCGTTTTATCCATTGACATAAGAGAAATATAAAATATGTTTTAATAGCCAGGATTTTGTAGAGTACTGTTCTGGCCACCTAATAAATATTTTTCCACACTTAATGCTATGGTCGGTTGTTTAAAATGGCTATAAGATAGGACTAACTAGTTATTTAACCTCAGATTGGAAGCCTTTCGAGGTACATCATAACAAAGGGGAAAGGTTTTAACCAGGTTCCCTACATAGGGATAAAAAAGAAGTGAATTTCCGACAGTTATTCTATACATATAATTCAATATTTCAGATATGAGGATATGTTTTTTTATGTTGTTAGTGATAATTAGTCCACTTTTATTCTCTGCATAAGAACTAATTCAAAATGAGAGAAAATTGGGAATAAAAACAATCGTCAAGTATGGTTTTTTATGTTGCTACTATTAGTAGTAATGCGATATAAAAATATTAGCAGAAGCGATTTCGCTCAACATTGGCAACTGAATTACTGATCAAATAGAGTAAGAATTTTTTTTTCAAGGGAAAGAACGATCTACATAAAAATATCAAAATATTAGGTCAGAACGTATAAATAGAGAAGGCATACCAAAACACGAATTCGCATGATTTTGGAAATCCCTATTTTAATGTCAGCGCTCGAGCAATTTGTTTAACTTTGGTCAGTTATGGACAACAGTTATTTATTGCATCGGTCTCGAAATAGATTAAAATTATCACAACCCTTGTATTAATTGAAACTGAAAAATGTTTTGCTGGAATATTTTATTTCTCACGTGAAAGAAATAATTCGTTGTTTGTATAGGTGCAACATCAGTCTCATTTTTCAAACATTAATTTGTTAATTGTTTACTCTCCCAAGATATATATATATATATATATATATATAT
Organism: Eudiplozoon nipponicum; assembly: GCA_029291075.1. Classification (NCBI taxonomy): domain Eukaryota; kingdom Metazoa; phylum Platyhelminthes; class Monogenea; order Mazocraeidea; family Diplozoidae; genus Eudiplozoon; species Eudiplozoon nipponicum. The sequence goes on from JAQBSW010000553.1 coordinate 48,596, forward strand.
ATATATATATATATATATATATATATATATATATATATAACTATATATATAGCATAAACTAAATTAAACAAGAAGTAGGAAATGATGCTCATTTAAGTCTTACAGTTCATTCTCTACACCGCGGAAGCCTTTTGAAACAACTTTATTTGATCAATCTCGATTTCAAGAGGGTCCTATTAGATATCACTTTCGAGACCAAATTTTCCATATTTTGTCCATCGCGCTACTTCCTGGGGGAATTGGAAATGAGATTTAACTAAACAAACATTTATATAAGTGATATTTGTCCTCGTAAATTTGTCATTTACTTGAGAAGATGCCAATAATATCCAAACAGTTCCTATTTCCTGATATTCATTTGCTATCTTATGCAATATTTTGTCTATACTGAATATATATATATATATATATATATATATATATATATATAATAAAATCGTGCACCTATACTTAAATTCGATCTAAACATCTGATCCATTAACCACATACAATTGTCAGTTTAAACTAAAAATTTTTATTGTGTAGAAGTGTCAATTCATCCAGTAGACCGTTTTCGTCCTTATTGGGAACTCATCATGTACTGTCCAGAATTTACAGCGGACAAGGCGCGCACCTGGGCACATCTGATTCGGAATCTGGTGCTCTAACCAGCAGACGTGTACAGGTTCGAGCTCTGTCGGCGGCAAATTCTGCGTAGTACGTGATGTGTTACCAATAAGGACGAAGCCGATCCACTGGATGAATTTCCTTTTCTATACTACACATTTCGTAGTTTAAACTGACAAATGTATGTACTTAATGGGTCAGGTATTTATATCAAGATCGCAACATTGATTATAGCAATTGTTATCACCGCCCACGCAACCAATGTTCGTTTAATTATATGAATGTTCAGATCCATACCACTTCCCCATGTAGCGTGGTGTCTGTTCTATAATGACAGATTGGGGATGGTTAGTTGGAACTTTTGGTAAAAATAAAAGCCATATAGACTTTATATGAAGGAAAGGCTAACCAAACACATAAGTTAATATATAACTAGAAATTGCGTTTAGCGTGCGGCAGGGTGTCCTTATTTCCAAATCAAGGACTCTAAAGCAGACTTGGCCAGGTTCGAATCCACATCTTCGGAAAATTCTAGATAGTACTTCAAGTGGTCTCAAGAAGAACAAAACCGGTCTACTAGGTGAGCTGCCCTTTCTATACTATAAAATTCTTAGTTTATACTGACAAATGTATTTACTTAATGGGTAAGTTGTTTATATCAAGATCGCAACCTTGTTTATAGCAATCAATGTCCGTTCAAACAATGGTCGTTTGGTTAAATTCGATATATTTGAAAATGTATACATTAAATGCATTTTAAATAAATAATTCAACTCTAAAGTCTAGTTGGCTTAAAAAATTGAGCTTGGTTCGAATACCTACTGCAGATTTTCTGTACACTCTTGAACACAATCACAATGTGCAACCGAAAATTGATTAGCTGCAGCAATTTATAACACGACATCCTCACGCTGAATTCTGCAAATTGGAGCGACGAATCTGCGGAACATTTGTAACATTGATCTCACTTAAAACTAATTCGATGCCATATCACAAAATTCCTTAGAAATATTATAATATGGCCCCTGCTAAGCAATAAGTAGAATAATATAATTTAAATGTCCTCAAATTGTCATTGATTGTGAGATAAGGGATAAGAACTCTTAAAATAAAGATTGCCCTCTTGAGATAAACATCGATCTCACTGTTTCCAACCAGTTGCAAAACATTGAGAGACTAACACCTTTGGCACGTACTGACGCGACTTTCTATTCCATGATCATCATCAGAACACGAAGGCAAACTGACTAAAGCAGATGCAACTGTAATGCATATATGTATGATAAAGGAAATCAGATATTCTGCTCTCATCCCACTAGTCTCGTATAAATTGTACTTGACTGGAAATGTCGACTGCAGAAATCCTATGCAGTCCAGAACGTAACATTTCCCAACATTTTCCACACGTCTATAAGTTATACGATTAAACAGACGGTGATTGTGCGATTGGTGATAGCAATTTATTAAATCATGTTTGTGGGAATGCGATAAGCCAGCCAGACCTAAGCAAGCATAATTAATTTAACGTATTTATACATTTTTCTTGCAGAGAACTAAACTATGTGCTGTTGGAATGAGAGTTTTATAAAAGTTTATGATACAATTTCCATCAACAGAGATAAAACGAGATTTTAACAGACACAAAAACGTTTCGTTTTCATTTGATTCTCACTATCTACAAATCAGCATATTTTCATAATTTAGAAATGCAAACCAGCAACAAGATTGAAATGAGTAGGGTATTAAGTAAAAAATGTTAGCTTGGTCGTTTATGCGGATTCACTCAGTATTTACTATAGTTGTATAATCCAGTCTAGACAATTATCCCCAACTCCTGCAGTAAGGCAAGTCCATTTGCAGACAATATTCTTACTAAGTTTTCCAAACCATCAGACGAAGTCAGTACGCTCAACACAAATGCTGTTTTCAAATAATAATAATTATCTATAGGATTTAGCTCGTTCAAGAGCGTCTATTAGTAAAAAGTCAAATAGTATTATTTCGTATTCAAGCTGTGGATCGATTGCTTCTGCCATCATTGACCCTGTCTTAGCTACACTTCTGCAGTACTCCGTTGTCTTTACATTAGCCATAAATAGGGTTCTTTAGTAAGGTTTGGAAATATGCCCAAACTCTAATCCAAAATGGTCACGCAAAATTCCACATAAAAGAAAACTATCTTAATACTGTATTACAAAACCTTTAAAGGTAGCAACACAATGGTTTAGAGAATAGAATCACTATGAAAATCTACTAATCCACCGAAAACATTAATTATAGCATCCAGCATCGTGATAATCATGGCGTCTTTTTATTTATTATATTATTTTTCTATAATTGTGTTTCCAGAAAACTAAATTGTATGCGTTTTTAGGCATGAAAAACCTAATTGCAGGATAGCTCATGATAGACCCAAAGGGTATGCGAAAATCAGTATGAACAAGAGGTGTAAACCCATGTACTCATGTGATTTATAACTAAGCACACTTTGCCAAATATATAAACGCAAACCAACATGTTTGTTTACTATTACCAAGAAGATATAATCATTAAATGCATAATAGAATGGTTATATGAGAATGAGATAACTGATATTGATTGAGGCTATGGTATGGGTGTCTAGCTTGAGCAGCAGGTGTTCAGATTGCGTGTTATCTCCAATGTCGATGAAATATAGATTATAATACAAATAGTGTTGTTAGTGCCATTTATAGGTATATAACATAATTCAAAACGTGCCTAGAGGTTGCACTTAAAATGATATCGTTTAAAACTAACCCTCTTGATGCTTTAGTAAGTTGTCGATCTTGTGTTGTCTCTTAATAAAGAACTTATTTTTTAGTTTCATGTGGGTTTAGTTTTGTCAAGATTACGAAATTGTTTTCAAAATGCGCATTTCATACCTTGCAGATAACAACGCGTAATTGTATAAGGTTCAGCTGTTTCATTATGAAAACCGCCATAATTTGAACGATTCCCTATTTAGATTAATCAATCAATCATTGCGCGAGTGATGATGAAAATTATTTAAATCTACATTCCGAGCTTGACATAAGCACCAATCCCATTAAATATACAATTTTCAGCATAAGCTAAGAATTGTATGAGGTAGCGAAGGCAATATATCTAATAGACCAGCTTGTCTTTATTTGGAATTCTTCAAGTACTGTAAAGAATTTTGCTGCGGACAAGGGTGGAACCGCGTACGTTTGCTTCAGGGACTGTGATTGTATCCATTGAACCACACTTCCGCATATTGTACACAATTGTCAATTATCTATTAACTTATGCTTTGGTTAGCCCTTCTTTCAGATGGAGCCTATTCGGCATTTTTTTACACATAAAATAGCAACTAACCACATTAAATCTGTCATTCTAGACAAGATTCGATGCCACTTCCCCAGGTAGCGTGGTGTCCGTTCTGCAATAACAGAATGAGGGTGGCTAGATAGTTCCTTAGGTTTAAAGAATGCCAAATAGGCTCCGACACTAGGAAAGGCTAGCCTAAGTCGTAAAATAGTATATAATTGAAAAATGTGTGTAGTGAACGGCAGGTTGGCTCCATAGAAGGTGTATCCGTATTCAATCCCAGTCCGGGGCAAAAGGTTCCCAATAAGAGAAAGACCGGCCTACTGGATGAATAGACTGTGCTACTTTATATTGATAAATGGATATATAATAATATTAGTGTTTATAGCAAGACAGCAACTTTGTAGTGAATAATCTACCTAGTTGCATTCCAGCTGCCGATATATTTGTAATGTGGTCAAAGCACTTTTATGGACAGATTTCCACTTCGTAACACCAATTTAGCAGTTTCATTCACGTATAAACTCCGGCAACGGTTAAACCTGCATTGGACAAATGAATCGGATTGGCCAAATTCAAATATAGGCAATGCCAAGTGTTTATGCTTTCCTAGTTGAGCGGTTTCCATTGAAGTTAACATTTAGGCCGACTGACAACTTTAGTAATTTAATGCTAGTTCCCGTTGCTAAGTGCCTGCCACTGAGGGAAAAAGACGACCCATGGAAAAATTAAATGACTAATGATGTTGAGTAGGTAGCATATTAGTTAAAAACAGGGAAATGATTTCTTCTAGCTACATTATTCTCTAAACCTACATCATCATTATTTATAATTTTCTGTTCTAGTCAGACGAAATATGTTTCCCCATATATTTCCTTTTACTTTAATAACTTACCACTTTACCTTACTATTATATATTGGATAGTAATATTGATAAGTTCTTAGGGAATATGAAAAATTCATTTAATCTTGGAAGCTATATTTACGGTAACTAGCATGTTTTGTTGAATTATGATGGAATGAACGTCTGAAAAACTAAAATATTTATTGTTTTAAAGATATTTTCTCATACACCAATCAAAGTATACTTTAAATACATTTGTCTGAACTACGTTTGTTACGTTGAGCTTTGACAGAATAAAATTTATGTTACATTTGCTTTTTATTTAATTTAACTATGCTGGCGATCTTTTTATTAAATGATTACTTTCTTTCATGATAACAGAAATAAAGTTACAATAGCTATTAATGAGTATAATTTCAAAATGAAAAACCTTCATTTCAATAATTAGCTGAACCAATATAAAACGAAATAATAATTTCGTCAAATGTTCAAATCACTGATTTGAAGTAAATAAAGAGTAAATATGTAATTACATTTCAGATCAGTCATGACTCATTAAAAAATGAGAGAAATTTGTCCACAAATAAAGAATGAATGAAAATCCAAAAGAAGCATCACTGGAAAACTGAAATAAGTGGTAAGATAAAACTTAGCTAGATGAATATATAGTCAGATAAAACGAGATATATGACTAGAAATTTAAAAAAATAATGAAAACATTTGTGATATGTAAATAGTCAAACAGTGATGTAGAAAGTCAGTTAGCTGGAAGTATATACAAACACACATATATATAAAGAGAATTTTGTATTTAGAGTGCACATGGATATAAATGGATAGATATATTGATGTTATAATAAATAGATAGAAATAATCATGAATACATGTATACACGTGTATTGCATACATTCATTTATAAGTATACTCATACAGATATAAATATACACTAAATTGAAGGTTTGCGGTAGGATTTTTTAAATTATGATATGTCAGTATAGAAAATCATTGCATACGGTAGCATATCAAATTCTCCCATTAGACGGATTTCGTCCTATTTAGACAAAATATAATCCATAACTGCCGCTTCCTGGGCTCGAACCGGGACATATTTTCTTTTTAGTCATGTAAATATTCCATGCACTATACAGTCATGCACCAATTAAATACTGTTTGCTATGCGGTGAAGCTCAATATATGTATGCAAGTATGTACTGTTAACTGGTGTTGCAAAGAACCTAGTAACATAAGTGAGTTCAGTTGTGACCAGATTAGGATAAATCTGCAGAGACAGGCATGAACAGAAAGTATGATCTCATGCACATTTGTTTTGGGCTTACAGGCGACTCATCAGTAGGAGCCGGTATTACGCCCTTTATCCACTATATATTTGGGTGAGGAATGTGGGATAATAGAACGATACAATCTCCTAGACGAATGTGTAAACCTACAGTAGGGTAGCAAAAATCGTATAGTCTCGACAATGCGAATTCAACGCTAACTCTATATAATATGCATGCACCAACTTGATCAGTGTCGAAAATGAATGAAACAGTTCTACTTTAGGAAGTACATTTGTAGAGTTTGCATTTTACATTTATTCTGAATATTTATGCAAAGATATACATGCATAAATAAATAGACAAAAA
>JAQBSW010000553.1:57500-191187 GCA_029291075.1 Eudiplozoon nipponicum
AAAGTCGAAACAAAGTTTCTCCTCCAATTGTACAAAATAAGTTGATAGGTGTCCTTCGTCTGTACAGGTAGGCTGATGAACTCTGGATGTACATCAGAATTTGCACGCTACCTGCACTGCACTGCCCTGCACTGCGCACTGTAGAATTAAATTCATCTCACTATTTTATACCGAATGTCAAGTGAGGTGTGTAGTTAGATAGGAAAACATTGAGTACATTTCAATATCTCTTCTAGTCGAATAATTTATAAGATGCCAAAACACACTGAACAAAAACAACAACCAGTACACAGTTAGCGTAAATTGTATTGAATGCGTCCAAAAGGCGAGAATATTGTAAGTTTACATTTAAGAAATATATATTTATTGTTATTTGAACTATGCAAACAGAAAAGATAAGTTATAACTGTGCGTGGTATGGAGCGAAAATATTTAGAATTGGGAAGACGACCATGAATTGTGCGTCAGTTAACTACGTAGAAGATTGTACCGTCCTATTATTCCACATTCTTCTACCAAACATCAGCATTAATGCCACTAAAATCCAAGTCTATATCTGATTTTCTTAATGTAATTAGTAGAGAACTTAGCATACTTGCTGTCGTCTGTGCTGCAAGTGGTTGGAGCGTATGCAAATAAAACGAAACGTTAACGTTGATGAAGGTTAAATACAATGGGATTGGTGTTTACTTCAAGAACGCAAACTTGATTTAAAGAATTGTTACCACCACCCGCGCAATCAATTATAGTTAAATTGTATTGTCTACATATATATGTGTGTGGCAAAAGCTACAAACAACTAATGTGGGATAATAGGACATTCCTCCCCCAAATATATAGCGGTTAAAGGGCGTAATACCGGCTCCTACTGATGAGTCGCCAGTAAGCACGAAACGAATGTGCATGAGATTATACTTTCCGTTCATGCTGCCTTTGGTTTATCCTTCTGGTCACAACTGAACTAATTTGTTACTAGGTTCGCAAAACCTAATACATACTTGCATATATATTAGTTCTTCGCAACAAACAGTATTTAACTGTAATATATTGAATTGAATGATGTCATGCTTACCGCGAAATGTGATAAATGATATCGATCAAGGCCAGGGTGGATTTACTGAAGAAACAGGTGCTCAGAAATTGTTGTAATTCTCAATTTCGGTGAACTTTAGCATAAATTGATATTCATCCTGTTGGTATCATGTACCGACTCGGAATACAAATAGTGTTAGTACCATGTACATTTTCGGTACAATAATGTTGGTATCAGTTACTAACTCAATAGCCATAGTGTTAGTATCCTTTACAGACTCTGTATATATACTATATAGAGTGAGTTAGCATTGAAGTCGCATTGTCGTTGACTTTAGATTATGTTAGCTTCACTATTACAGGTTTACACATTCGTCTAGGCGATTGTACCGTCCTATTAGTCCACATTCTTCTACCAAATATATAGTGGTTAAAGGGCGTAATACCGGCTCCTACTGATGAGTCGCCAGTAAGCACGAAACGAATGTGCATGAGATTATACTTTCCGTGCATGCTGCCTTTGGTTTATCCTTCTGGTCACAACTGAACTAATTTGTTACTAGGTTCGCAACACCTAATACATACTTGCTATATATATATATATATATATATATATATATATATATATATATATATATATATATATATATATATATATATATATATATATATATGTTAGTTAACGCAACAAACAGTATTTAACTAGGTGGTGGTTTGTTCCGTCCATCTGGCAAAAAATGTTTGACCCAATATATAGTGATTTTTGGGCCGTTTGCCGGCTCCTACGGTTGATTCTTCAGTAAATATGAAACACATGTGCAGATAAGGTTGGGCCTGTTGTTCGTGCTGAATCGCGAATATCCTTATCGTCCTATTTTCACTAACCTTTTACTAGGAACGCAATATTTAATGTATAAATGAGTAGGTAGCCAAGATTTCAAATGTGCCAAAACGTTGGTATTTATTATTTTGGTCATAACATGAAAACAGATAATTTTGCATTGGGTGTTAAAAATTCTTTAAATTAAGTTTGAGGGGTTAAGATAAACACCAATTTTAATATTATTTAGTCAGCCAAAAAGCACAGCAAAACAAACGACAGTTACACGTGCTTACGGGATTTAACCTCCTATAGCTACATTCAAAGCGCAACGGCGGTCTAATCAATGGCGATGAACCAAATGATATGTGTACTATCGGTATAAAATAAGCATTGAACCAGATTGAAAATGAAATTCAACAAGTAAACCGGTTGCGTCTTTAATGGCTACTCATCAAGTTATTACAAGAGTTGATCTAGTGTGAGCTTAAAATGGAACCAAATTGATTTAATGACTTCAAGCGTATACGCCGCGCCACCCAGGCCACGAACAACGCGAACTTTCCAGTTGTAAACCAACTTATGACTTTTGTCAGCCTCTCCCTCGTACGGAGCCTATATGGCATCGCTTTGGAAATAAATTTCCAATTAACCGTTTTCGATCAGTCATTACAAGACAAACACCATGCCACCAGGGAAGTGAATCTGAACTTAAGTGTAACGGCAGAATTTACCCAGTGGATAAAATGCAAAATTCTGATGAAAATATTCCCCAATTCGAGCACTGGTGTTGGCCTTCTCGATAAGTACTTTATAATTTCTCATTAAGTACTAGACATGTCTTTGATGGATTTCATTTGAAAGTTAAGCTTATATTTGCATTATATATATATATATATATATATATATATATATATAAACCCTACCAAAATACTTTAATAATGCATCTCTTACCGGCTTGTTATGGTTACCGCTTTTTATGACAGAGCGTGGGTGGTCAGTTGGGTTCTTAGGTCTAAAGCGATACCAAATATGCTACACTTGAGGTTACAACTCACAAAAAGATAACTTGGTATATATTGGTATATATTTGTATAAAATTGAAAAGTACATGTTATACAATTTCGTTAGTGCAGTGAAGGAATGAATTAATTTTGCCTCGTTTCGAGCTCCGAACGCGACGATACTGGTAAGTACCTGTTTAGTGATTATTTTGTCTATCTTTCACTTAGGCGAATGGTTCTTGCGATAGACTATAAGCCATGCATACGGAGGTCAACACCCTCCAGTAGCCCTATCTAATAATAACAAATGGGCCAATAATTATAATTTAAAATTGTCTACTAGACAGATTAACTAATAAAACGGAGCTTCTTTAAATTATATTTCTCGATAAAGATATTTGGAATCATTTGGTAATGTGGTGCATTTAAGTCGGATAAATAAGACTAAAAAATTCCTGAATTCAGGATCATACCAGCTAAGAATGGGATTAACACTACTAGTGGTTTATTGTCTAATTACATAACACAATGAAGAGCACTAAGCTATTATAAACAAACGATTTGCTTAAATTGTCAAACTTGCACCACGCCGATTATATCGTACACTAATCCAGCTCGAACCACAAAGATGCACACTCACTCACTCACACACTCACACACACACACACACACACACATATATATATATATATATATATATATATATATATATATATATTACATCTGTATCCCTTGAATCACGAATCAATCTCTCAGTGTTGATTATGCCACGTACACGCGATTGCATTCTGATAATATAAACTAAATTGTTATTGTTATGATGAGGCCCATTTTTACCCGACTCGGCTAATGTAAACTGAAATTGGTGCGTTTTTTAAGCACCGCTGATTTGGTTCCAGCGTGTATTGTTTATATTCAAACACGTAGGCTGCTGTCAGTCATTTCTGTTCCTTTCTGCTCGTTTAATGCGTTCGGGTGTGTGTGTGTGTGTGTTTGTAGATTCAGTTGTTGTGTTTTACACACAAATTGGTTCACTGGTTCATAGGTGTTGGCTCATTCTGTCATCAATAGGTGGACCACCACTCACTAAGATTAAATTTTCATCCTGATTAACACTTCAGAGCCGTTTCCTTTTGTTTAAAAATAGATCTTAGCCGAAAACGGAACTAATGGGCAATATATATTTTGCTATATTTATAGGAATTTTTGGGAAGGGCAATCGCAGTTTTTGTTAAAATTTACGTTAATTCTTCTCCAATTAATATCGCGTATTTTTGCAACAGTGAAGACATTGCAATGAGAGAAGAGTAATATTGTGGTTATTTATACTGATGACATTAATAATAATAATTTTATTATTAATAATTCGCCAATAACAACAAAGAACTAAAAACAACAATGTCAACAAGAGCGACAAAAAGTAATAATAATAATAATAATAATAATAATAATAATAATAATAATAATAATAATAATAATAATAATAATAATAATATATAATAATAATAATATATAATAATATATATATATATAATAATAATAATAATATATAATAATAATAATAATAATAATATAATAATAATATATATATAATAATAATAATAATAATAATAATAATAATAATAATAATAATAATAATAATAATAACACAGATGATTTTATTGATTTCATGCAAGAAAATGTGTGATCGTAAGAGAGAAATTAAGAATTATTACACTATCGGACTTTTGGAAATCTATGTGTAAATTATACCATGTATTGTCATTATTTATCATCCAAAAGAACCTGGCAATTTGCACCAAAAACGAAATATTTATTCGTTAATTTATTGTCTTCCTTCATCTATTTTGGTGTCAACAATTCCTATATTTTACGCAAATACATTTTCGGAGTAGTATAAATTGAAGTAAAAGGCTTTGCTTTCGTAGCAGCTGTTCAGTATTGTTGTTCTGGTATCCTGTACAGTCTTGGTATCCCAGAAATCAATGCGTTGGTACACTTAACAGGCTCAGTATATATTACATATTACCTTTGGTCACTACACTAAGAGAGCCTCTTAGATGCCAGGCTCGGACAATCCATATATGCGGTATGATCATCTAATTTAGAACAACTAAATTCCTCAGAATTCTTATTTAAACCACATTTCTCAAGTCCAACTGCTAATCGTTCTGTATCCTCAATATTTTCTAAACTGGCCATAATATTAAAATAAGATTTCTTGCGATATATATATTATAACAATAAGTGTGCACACACAAATACGTTGATATCCACAGATGACAGAACGATACGGTGGTGACCTTGAAAACAAATATCCATGTCAATTATCTGAAGCAAATTCTAGATCCATCCCGATAAAGTGTATTAAGAACACCGTTAATTTATAATTCAATATTTTTTTGAGTTTGTATTGAAGTTGCATTTGTAAAGACTTTATGCGAATTTGAACATTCTACTGCGTCAATATGCACTCGCATAAGAGATGATATCGTCCAACAACTCAACATTATCTGGCCATATATTACCGTACCGTAGTGACTGCTCTTACTGATGAGTTTTCAGCATTGCCAGAAACGCATGAAAGGTTATATCCTCGATAGTCAGTTTGCCGTCGTACTCTGATGATGATCAAGGAAGGTCGAAACGCGTCAGTGCGTTGCGGCTGGCGGTAGTTTTGTTATGTTGTTCGACGACTGGTTAAATACAATGGGTTTGGTGTTTACTTCAAGCTCGCAAACTTGATTTAAAGAAGTTTTACCACCACCCGCGCAAACAATTATTGTTAAAGGTTATATCGTTTGTTTATGCTGACCTTGGCTCATGTTTTTGGCCAATTGAAACTATTAGTTACTAAGTAGGCCATAGTAGGTACATGATTTAATAAAAATAGTTTCTCAGCAGTAAAGAATGTGCAAATAATGCCGGTTTCATTGGAGCTTTTCGCTTGCATTGCTTATTATATTCGCGGCATAAATGTCAATGTTTCTCATTTAAACTCTAAGCAATATTAATTTGGAAATAAATTAAATAAGACAAATGTACGCTAAATTTTGCTGTATGCAGCTACAAGTTTAGCTAAAATCCATAAACATGATCTACTAGATCGAGTAGCCATTGGTCCATAATTATTTCAAATATCAACGTCGGAAAAACGGTGTGATCGGCCAATAATCCTGTTGGCAACTGGTAGTTAATGAAATGAATTAATAGGCTCAATACAAGTTTTAAGACATGCCCTGAAAAATTGAACTTGACTGGAAATGTCGGCTGCACAATTTATGTGCAGCTACGAATAATAACTTTTTGAATTTTTCGCCACAAGTATTTGAACAATAGAATTAAACCATAATTAATTTCATTGGAGTTCTAGTTTTCGAGCTAGATATAAACGCCCGTTGCACAACACACCTGATCTATCGTCAATTGCAGGAACTAACGAATTTCAAACTTTCTTGATCATCATCAGGTCCAGGTGGTTAATTTATTAGCCAGGACCTAACTGCAATTCATTACATAAGGAAGGCAAAATTAGATATGCGGCTCTCGAATCCAGTAGTGGTGCATACATTGAAGGAGACTGAAAATTTTGCTTGCACAATTTCTATGCCGTCACGAACGTTAACATTTTGCAGCTTTCATTAAATCTATTCAAATTATACAATTAGACAATAATTGGCGCCGATGTGCAAACTGATTAAAAAACAGTTAAACAAACATCGGTTGCGCGGCAAATTCTGGCCTGTACGTGATGAGTTCCCAATAAGGAGGAAACCAGTCTACCTGATGAATTGCCTTTTCTACACTTTACAATTCTTAGTTTAAACTGACATAAGTGGGTAATTAATGGGTCGGGTGCTTATATCAATATAGCATCCTTGCTTATAGAAATGGTTAAATGCAGGAAATAGCAGTAGTAACTAACAATCTATTGGCAAAATGGTAATGAATTTTATCGTTATCGTGCGTGTCATTTGTTCGAGAATTATCAGGTCCTCACCACTTTTAACGTGTTCCCATTCATATATTTTTGAAGAACAATGAATTCATGTCATTGGTACTTGGTTGACGCTTCGTAGACTTCGTGTAAAGGCAGCATTTTGGATCCAAGTTTCAGAATTTATTATCCAGGATATCGACAACACACAGTAGAAGTTAAGCGCATTAAATCAAGTTTGCGAGCTTGAAGTAAACACCAATCCCATTGTATTTAACCAGTCGTTGAACAACATAACAAAACTACCGCCAGCTGCAACGCACTGACGCGTTTCGACCTTCCATGATCATCATCAGAGTACGACGGCAAACTGACTATCGAGGATGAAACCGCATTGAATATATATGGAAATCAAATTTAGATATGCGGCTCTCACCTCTAGCAGTCTCGCATACATTGAACTTGATTGGAAATGTCGGCGAATAAAACATGTTTGCCAGTCTCTGCTGCTGAAGGAAAAATTAAACACTAGTTCCTGGTCAAATAGTGTTCGACAGCCTTTCCTGGTTGGTGGTATAAAATGAGGAAAACTTTGAATACAAGCCATACACACTGTGACTGGGCAACCTAGTATCCTTTTACAGCCTTCACATACCCGTGGATAACACGTTCAATAATGAATTAATAATGCATCAGCCGACGTGATGGTTAATTTTCGGTCGCCTTATCTTCTGCATCGTGCAGGATAGATAAGCGAGGTCAGGCTACTGCTGACACCTTCATCTCCAATTCTGCCTCATTTTTTCATTTCCCTCATTTTTTTAACTTATCCATAACCCCTCTGTTGATGCTACGAATATAGCGATGTTGATCAAAGCACTAAACCCAATGTCGGATGGCCAAATAATGGAAATAGTTCAAGTCAACTAACATTCATTAAACGAAGTTTGGGCTTTAACGATAACGCATTTAATTTGCGATCAGTGAAACAAATTGAACTACAGAAGGCTCGAGCACTCACGCTGGATAAATTAGAAATTCATATATTTTGCCTGTACGGAATTAAAATGCAGGTTCCTACGAGTATTAAAAAATTGTTCGCGTTATTGGCTTCAAGCCTGATTCATGGACTTTTCTTAAGCCGAAAAAAGGTAAGTTAGAGTTGTCCTTAGCGCACGAGTTGAAGTTTGTTTAACTGAATGGATCTTCGTAAACAGCCGATATTGTACGGTACGCTTAAATTACGGAAACCTTAATCAATTAAATATTAAGTGATTTCGCGGGTGGTAGTAACAATTCTTTCAATCAAGTTTTCGTGCTTGAAGTAAACACCAATCCCACTGTATTTAACCAGTCGTCGAACAATCTAGCAAAACTATCGCCAGACGTACGCACTGACGCGTTTCGACCTTCCGTGGAAATTGTCAGAGTAAGATGGCAAACTGACTAGCGAGGATCAAACCGCATTTCATATATATTTGGAAAGCAAAATTAGATATGCGACTCTCACCTCTAGCAGTCTTGCATACGTTGTACTTCACTGGAAATGTCGGCTGCAAAATTTCTGTGCAGTCACGAACATTAGTTAAATACTGTTTGTCTCGGAGAACTAATATAAATGCAAGTATGTATTAGGTGTTGCGAACCTAGTAACAAATTAGTTCAGTTGTGACCAGAAGGATAAACTAAAGGCAGCATAGACGGAAAGTATAATCTCATGCACATTTGTTTCGTGCTTATTGGCGACTCATCAGTAGGAGCCGGTATTACGCCCTTTAACCACAATTTATTTGGGTGAGGAATGTCCTATTATTCCACATTAGTTGTTTGTAGCTTTCGCCACACACATATATATATAGACAATACAATTTAACAATAATTGATTGCGCGGGTGGTGGTAACAATTCTTTAAATCAAGTTTGCGTTCTTGAAGTAAACACCAATCCCATTGTATTTAACCTTCATCAACGTTAACGTTTCGTTTTATTTGCATACGCTCCAACCACTTGCAGCACAGACGACAGCAAGTATGCTAAGTTCTCTACTAATTACATTAAGAAGATCAGATAGTCTTGGATTTTAGTGGCATTAATGCTGATGTTGGGCACGCTTTCAGTAATGCGGCATTTCAGTTAGGTGGTAGATACATTTTAAACTAAATGCGCAACGATAATGGTGAACGACAATATTATCTCCTCAGCATCGCAATGCTGCATTACACGATTATAGGCTATCGAACTTATTTAAAGATGTCAGAGATATATTTTGGGTGGTGTTGACTAAACTTCTAAGTACTATCTGAAATGAGGGATCTGTATCAGTTACGTAAAGTGAATCGACCACCTTGTCTATATTAAAAAAAGGCAATCTTAATTCGTGCGATAACCATCATGGTATAAACATGACTCTAGTTGTATCTAGACTATTTTCTTCGATTATTTTACGCCATCGCAGCGCTTTGTATGAATCACATACTAGTAAAAAATAGACCGGATTCTGGCAATGACGAGGCTGTATAAATCATATTTTTACTTTAAGACAAGTATTTGAAAAACAACATTTATATCGCCTTCCAGCAATTGCCATCTTTCCACAATTCAACGAGGAATTTAACCCAGTGGTTCGCAAATGCTTTATTGGATATTCTGTTGAAAAGTTGTATCCTTATTTAATTTGTAAATATTATACACACTCTCAACTTGAACAATGAACTGCCGCAAAACTGTACTATTTGCAGTAGTGCCAATCAAGTATTTCTATTTCCCTTTTTTTAAATTTTTTAATAGATGCTATTATGAAATACGCTCTATCATACGATCTAGGTAGGGACTCGAAATTCTCCTTGGGTGGTGGATCAGGGTATTTATATTATGCAGACGATTTTATAATTTTATTCGACATCTGTGATTGTGCTTACGCCACCTTGAATAAATTAGCAGCCTGTGTTCCGCCTTTTGGTATAAAATTCGCACCTGTATAATGTAAGATACGTCTACAGGATCACTCACTTCAACTTTTCGGCCGCAAAAGGATGATCTGGTTGTAGTTGACAGGTTCACATATCTTGGTAGTTGTTTAATAAACTCAGGCAATATAATGGATAATGTGAATATAAGAATCGCTAAAAATAATTTAGCATTCTATAACCTTCCTCATTTATGGTAACATGTGGGTTTTTGCTCTACCTTAAAGTTTGCGTTTACGATGTTTCAGTATGTGCAAGTATGTTACGAGTCAATGAAACTTGGTCCTTTAGCGTCGAAGATCATAGACGCTTATGGAATTCCTTCAACATTGTTGGAGAAGCAAGGTTCATATAGGTTACGAGTAAAGAATATGCAATTATTACATCCGTAGACATATTTTTTTAATATCAATCAACATGTGCTTATCGTTACGCAAGCAAATAAAGCTCTATTAACTGCGCTGGTTCGGTCACGATATGCATATACCTTCAATTCGTTTCCTCAGTAGAACAGTTTTTCTTTCAGCCAGTGCAAGTTTTGCATAATAAACAAGTTTGACAGATTTTAAGATAGCAAAGTGGCTAAAGCCAAATAAAAATCATATTGTATATTATAGGACACGCTCGCCTACCAGGATAAGGTCAACGTGTGCATCATAAATCTCGGTTGGAAACCCTGTACAATCTGCATCAAATCGACCCCACTTGCGATCCAGTTTGAGATTCTGAGTCGAATATTCTTCTTCATTTTCTTTTCGTAGTCGGATAGAGTTAACATGATTTAAATAATTGTTATCAATGTTTGCCTAATTGTATAACTTTTATGCATTTAATAAAAAATGCAATAAGGCTATTTTTATGACGGCATAGAAATTATATAACCAATATTACATTCTGGTATTGTGTATGAGAGTCAACAAAGGGTAATGAGCGAATTTTGATTTTCAAAACATCACGGATGAACAAGTGTGATCCGCATTAGTCAGTTTGCCTTCGTGGCTTGAGAAGTATCATAGAAGATCGAAACGCGTTAATATGTGCGACTAATGGTAGTTTTGTTATCTTGTGATACTGGTTAGACACATTCGGATTGGTATTAATCTGAAGCTCACAAACTTGATGTAACGAATCAATCGAAAATATTTAATTCAGTTTTATCTTCATTTAGTGGCTAATTTAGAATAACTTTATTTAGAATCAAGTTTACTAACTTTAAATAAGCACTAAAGTCGAATTTGTATTTAATAAATCTTGCAGAAGCAATAAAACTGTTATTAAAATTTATATTGATGAGCTTATATTTTTAGTTATATTAAGCGTAAAAGAGTAAAAAATTCTCCCTGAAATCGTTTGTACCTTGAAAAGTTTTTATACATATTTAACCATTTAGTGTTAGTGATAAACTGCAGTGGCACGTACCTATTTTTATAAAGATTTTAAACTTCGTAAAATAATATACTGATTTCAATATTGACCAGTATATTCGATGGGCTGCTAAGGAAAAATTGTCTTCAGTATTCGTTTCAAGTTGATCAAATTCGTTTTCACAAATCAAAAGAATAAAGTTGCCTTTGGTTTATTCGTCTAGTTATATTTGAACCTATTTGTTACCAGGTGCGGAACACCTAATACACAATTACAATAAAAGACGAAGTATGACTTATAAACGTTCTATATATATATATATATATATATATATATATATATATATATATATTTAAATACAAATTATTTGATCTGATACTTCCAATATTTTTTTAAAAAATTCAACAAGGAAAATGCTGTCAACAACATCGGCATAAAAGGACAAAATGAAGAATGGAGTTTTGTTTGAAATGTGCTTTTGATTGCCACATGTGCGTAAATTATGAATTGTCAGGCTGACTGACAGTTATAAAAAGGCACAAACTATTCCTTATTGTATAACCTTTTACCTGAATTGCTTATATAAGCGCTCGTGATGTGGAATTCATTCACTTTTTATTATATTTGCGAAAAATAACCAAGGGATTTTCTTGAAAATATATATAAATTACGAAATTTGACGAAAAATGCGAGAATTATAAACAATTGACTACAGACTAAAAGTCTATTTATCAAGTTATAAACAAATTAAAAATGGGGAAACTTGCAAAAGCATCAATGAGTGAAGTTATAAAGCAAAAAAATGCGTAAAAGGCAAGTGCGATCAAAGATAGTGTAAATATATTCAAAATTAGGGAAGAAGAGAAATATTCCCATGCATATAGTTTTTCTATGTTGTACGACAACTGGTAAAATAAAATGGGATTGGTATTTATTTCAAGATCGCAAACTTGATTTAAAGAATTGTTACCACCACCTGCGCAATCAATTATAGTTTAATTGAATTATTTATATTTATATGTGTTTGGCGAAAGAAACAGACAGCTTATGTTCGTGACTGCATATAAATTATGCAGTCGACATTTACAGTCAAGTTAAATGTATGCGAGAATGCTAGTGGTGAGAGACGCATATCTAAATTTGATTTCCATATATATTCAATGTCGTTTGATCCTCACAAGTCAGTTTGCCGTCGTACTCTGATGATGATCATGGAAGGTCGAAACGCGCTAATACGTGTAACTGTGGGCAGTTTGGTAACGTTGTTCGACGACTGGTTAACTACAATGGGATTGGTGTTTACTTCAAGCTCGCAAACTTGATTTAAAGCAATTCCTGTCTTCTTCATATTTATTTACATTTAATTAAATTTTTACATTTAAGTAAATTTAATTAGATGACAACGTAAATAGAGTTCATAGTAAGTAAACAAATAATATCAATATAAAGTCATTTTATGACCTTATGTGCATATGTTTACTTTTACGAACAAATAAACAAATTACGTTTTCAGATCATTGATAGATTGGGATTCTAGTCATTTCATTTTCCAGCCTGCTAGTACTTCACAGCGGTTTCAAGGCAAAGTCATTTACAAAATATGCATCAAGTTATAAACGACTTGGTTCACAATTATGCGGTTAGGTGATCAATTTGACTACATATGATATTATTATGCATGTTTATAGTACCGCTTAAAAGTGCCTGCTTTTCAGAATTATCCTGTTGCTAATATCCGGTTTTCTTATCCGTTCTTCTAAAACTTTTTTAGGAATTCTTTAAAAGTGTCGCCTATTCTTCTGATATTTCTACATTTTTATAAGTCGATTAAATCTAGGGTGGCCGTTGTTTTGTTACAAACCATAAATAGTCATTTTCGAAATATTCAGCTAAAGCCTGACTGGTTTATTTGTATGGTTATATTTCGTAAATTAAATTTAGCCCTTCTATATTAAATCAATTTACGAATTCTATTTAGTAGCCTTAGTCAACACAAAGGCAACCAATCACATAGTTCTAAGTTTGAAACCCATGGCGATATGGCATCGAATCGATCTCAGTGGCGATCTTGTTTCTGATGTCTAGTAGAATCATCGTAACTTTCTTTTCTTAGTAGGGCAAAGTTAGCTGCGAGGTTTGGTTTTTTTATGACGTGATACAGTGAAATCCGCAAGGAAGCTGTATTGCTGATGTCGCCTTGCCCGAATGCTAACTTTGCCATAATGGTGAAGTGGAGAGGTTTAGTTTGCCTCATTTATGTGAGTTATCCTGATAAATTTACTCATAGTTGCAAGGAATTCCTTCTCTCTCTGCCTCTCTGTCTCTGTCTCTCCCTCTCTCTCGTAAATCTCACTAATAATTTGTCTAAACTCACTTATACTTTTTTTCACTCCTTATGGTTATATGGCAGTGAAACATTAGCCACGTTTGACTTTTGTATGGCTGGATATGATGATGATATATGGAAAGCAAAATTTTATATGCGGCTCTGCCCCCTTGTAGTCTCGCATACATTGCACATGACTAGGAATGTCGGCTGCACACTTTCTATACAGTCACTAACTGGTTAATTACAAATGGATTTGTGTTTACTTCCAGTTCGCAAACTCGATTTAAAGAATTTTACCATCACTCGCACAATCAATGATTGGTAAATTCTATTTTCTATATATGTATATGTGGCGAAAGCTAAAAACAGTTAATGTTCGTGACTGCATTGAAAATGTGGAGCCGACAATTCCAGTCAAGTTCAATGTATGCGAGACTACTAGAGTTGAGAGCCGCACATCTAACTTTGATTTCCATATATATATTCAATGCGGTTTGATCCTCAATAGTCAATTTGCCATCTAACTCTGATGGTGATCATGGAAGGTCGAAACGCGTCAATGCGTTGCGACTGACGGTAGTTTTGTTATGTTGTTCGAAGACTGGTTAAATACAATGGGGTTGGTGTTTACTTCAAGCTCGCAAACTTGATTTAAAGCAATTCCTGTCTTCTTCATATTTATTTACATTTAATTAAAATTTACATTTAAGTAAATTTAATTAGATGACAACGTAAATAGAGTTCATAGTAAGTAAACAAAAAATATCAATATAAAGTCATTTTATGACCTTGTGTGAATATGTTTACTTTTACGAACAAATAAAAAAATTACGTTTTCAGATCATTGATAGATTGGGCTTCTAGTCATTTCATTTTCCAGCCTGCCAGTACTTCACAGCGGTTTCAAGGAAAAGTCATTTACAAAATATGCATCAAGTTATAAACGACTTGGTTCACAATTATGCGGTTAGGTGATCAATTTGACTACATATGAAATTATTATGCATATTTATAGTACCGCTTAAAAGTGCCTGCCTTTCAGAATTATCCTGTTGCTAGTATCCGGTTTTCTTATCCGTTCTTCTAAATCTTTTTTAGGAATTCTTTAAAAGTGTCGCCTATTCTTCTGATGTTTCTACATTTTTATAAGTCGATTAAATCTAGGGTGGCCGTTGTTTTGTTACAAACCATAAATAGTCATTTTCGAAATATTCAGCTAAAGCCTGACTGGTTAATTTATATGGTTATATTTCCTTAATTAAATTTAGCCCTTCTATAATAAATAAATTTACACATTCTATTTAGTAGCCTTAGTCAACACCAAGGCAACAAATCACATCGTACACACCACTCCGCTGGGATTCATCATCATCAACAGCAGCATCATCATCGTAACTTAGTTTCTGGCATGGATATGTCGCAACCTCTCGTGCCGGCCAGTGGATTTACGCCAATTCGCCATGTACCTTCAAACTCGTCAGGCGTTGGTGGTCTAATTCCTATGCAAGCTGGTTCACTTGGATCAACATCAATCGATCTTACTAATTCCAACTCCAATTTGCCGCTATGTACCACTACGACTTCTGTTTTTCCTCCAAACCTAATTGTTGGCGGAGACGCAGTTTATGCAGCACCAAAAACTGATGGTCTTAATGCTGTGGCTCAATTATCAACTGCAACAGTCACTTCAGCTAGTGCATCTGCAAACAGCATCGGTAGAGTTATGCATCAATCACTGCATGTTGGTGGATCACATTTGACTGGTTTCAATCGAGGTGTTGGTGTGTCATTGCATCCTAGTCATGCTGGGTTAATTTCTGGTGTTTCAACGACTGGAGCTTCTGTAACAGTGGGATGTAATTCACCAGCATCGCTAACTCCATCTACGTCAACACCATTTTTGCTTCAAACGGCTGGATTTTCAGCGGCAAGTGTTGTGAAACAGGCATTAACACAGCATCAGCAAGTAAGTTTTTGGCATTATAAGTATCGTTATATCAATAATGTACCAACATATAGGATTGGTGAATCAGTTTAATCTTTGGATTTTTCGCTTGTGTAAATTTTAATATTATTCTCTTTCGATGTCATATAACATGTTTTTAATTTCAGTGCTCGCCTACCATATAAAATAAGTGATTTTTGAATGTGGTAAATTTATGCTGAAACCAAAGGCAAAATATAATTTGTCTATGTTAGAAAGGATGAAGTCAATACTATCTCTGTTAGTTTGATGATATATTCATGATTTATGGAAGCCTTGAGCTATTAAATAAACTTAATTTAGTGCATAAATAGATTTCTTTCAGACTTAAGAATAATGTTGGATCGCATCGTCCAGTGGTATTCCAAAATAGAATATAGACTGCACGTCCAATCACCCACACTGGAATGCCTTTCGAATCATGTCAGCCGATACGACGTCCATTGTAGGTTCTCTCGTTCAAAGCTTCGATCTTTTAAACGATTAGATGCATAATATATATTGCCACTTACCGCTTGATAAGCGATAGACTGACGCCAATTTTCGTATAGTATGTCAAAAGTAGTATTTTCTTGTGTTGATTAAAAAAATGGCTTGTACCAATTGGAAGGCATTTGCCATAAAAGTCATTATTTTTCTGTCTCTACATTCTATGTATCTAGGCATTTTAATATTTTGTGGAAAATTGGACATATTTCTTTTATTCTATCACTGGATAGAGCAAACTTTTTTAAAAAGGAGAAAAAAATCTGCTTATCTCTTGAAAATTGTTCGTTTTTGTTGCGCTGTGCAATCATCACTTGTGACGTATCCAGGATTCTCTTTCTTGGGTGGTCTATTTGCACTCCCAGTTCAGAAATGATCCGATTGATCTTCCTTTTCAAGTACGCGCTGATTGCGGCTTCGTGAGGGGAAGCCTTTGGGGTGAGAGGATGAATCAGCACTCAGCCACTATGCAGGCGATCTCAACGCGTACTTGGGAAAGAGGATCAATCGGAGCATTAAGGTTTTGCTTATCTTTTCTGCTTGTAAACATCATCAAAACTAAGTAAGTACAATATAATGAATACTGTTTTATCGGGTTTAATAGAAGAATTATAAAGTTCGGAACTTTAGTTATTCTTAAATGAAATGTGATTGCTACACTGGTTAATCTATCCGTAAAAGCACCTTTAAGATTCAAATATTAAATTGCATAAAAATAGATCAAATAAGGATTGATGCGTAGTCTAAGTGAAAAATAGATAAATATTTTTCGAGACAAAAATTAGTGTATACACAATTTGACAACGAAAGAAGCAAATATATCCCGCCGAGGGGACATTGAATAACTCGCAAATATAAACATTCTTATAAGTCACATCTTAATTGGCACACTGTAGAAACAGATCATGATATACTTCTGGAAAAGTGGAAAAGATTAGCATCTTGTATCCGCAATAGCCTGTTTGATTGATCAAGTAAGCTGAAAAATCGAACGTAACAGTCCGCTTAGCTCTGACCAAACCTCTCGGTTCAATTACGAACGATATGTCATTTTGTATGACGGAACAACCTGCAGACGATGAAGGTAAAATTTATGAAAAATAAAAAAAATTGTGATAGCAAATTGTGCTTCCTTTTGACTTATGTTTAGCGGGCGACTGGTATCAATCGTATACCGTAATGGTTATCACACGAACCAGGAATTCCTTTTTTGAAGAAATAAACGATGGTCGACTCATTCAAATCAAGTGGTACGGTCTTTTCATTTCATATAGTAGGAAAAAGGTTAGTCGACGTTCATAAAATTATATCCCCACCATATTGAAATAATCTCGGAAGTAAATCATCAGGACCTGCGGCTTTGTGACGTTTAAGAGAAAGGGTTGAATACCGTATTTTTAACTCTGATGGTTCTTCGCGTTTAACATTCCGCACTGATACAAGCATGCTTTCGGGAATCGGAACTGACGCAGGTGCCAAAGAAAATTGATTTTTAAGTGTTCAGCCTACCTATGAAGTCGACTTATTTTATTGGCTATTAGATGGTTGTTACTATCATTTATAGTTTCGCTAACTTTTAATTTTCTCGTACCTGTTGGGCTAATAAATTGAAATCAACAGCGAATATAACCTGACACGAATACTTCTTCCATTTATTCAGCCTTTCTAGTCAAAAGGATTCGAGATCTACCTTTATACTGCGCTTATGATGGCATCTTGCATTGCGACGAGTAGAAATGGATCTTGCACACAGTTCTGTAATGCACGTAAAGTGCGGCTAGGTTAAATGACCGATATCACAACTAATAGTATATGGACACGAAATTGCTTGTTTATCTGTTTCCCATTTACAGTCAACCGTCAGAATTGCCCTGATAGCTTGATAATCAGGATTGGTCATTGGCTTTAGGCAATGCCAAACCAATTTCACCGATGTTCTATAACGTGGTTTGAAGCTGATGGTACGATATAGAGCGATCTATAAAACTATATCAATTTATCCCGAAGCTCAGCTAGCCTTGACTTGAGCCAATCTGAGCGAATGAATTGATCTGCAAAACTGTCCCGGCGCCCGCAGTTATTGTCGCTTTTCTCCCGTCTTTAAAGTAAGACGGATAGTGTACTTCTTTGAAGAATGTGTTCTGGTGCTTTGGAAATAGATGAGCGATTCTAGTGGTTTGTATTTTACCAAATGCAACTACAATAAGACTAACGCATCTGGATACCGTGTTTGATGCAGAACCCAGACGAATTCGCTAACGACTGACAGCAGGACGCCGTTCTGCTCAAAGTATACCGAATGGGTATTGGTTGAGCGCAATTGGTAGCACTGAAGCTACTGTTATTTTTTTAACACAACAGCATCGTCAGCGTATTCATTCCGCGGAGTGTTACGGTGGCCTCAGGAAATACTGCGTTGACAAAATTAGTAAACAAAGTGGAAGCAATGACACATTCTTAGCGAGCACCAAAGCCATGTTCAAAAGTCTTCGAAAGCTATTTAATAGTGCGAATAAGGCACGCTGAGTTATTCTAACAGTTAAATTAATCTAACAAATTTGGAATGAACAAAATCGTTATATCCTACACAACACAAGGTTGCAAGTAACTGATTAGAAAATAAACGATGGTCTGTCACTGATGCAATTGTTGCAACTCGAGACTTCAACAGAATGCTTTAATTTGTTCAACACATTCCAGTTCCTGCCTCGGTTGGCCTAATTCACTTCTACGTCACTATTTCGGAGGACTATCAGAATGACTACCTTTGATGTAGCGCAGAAAATTATGTTACAAAGATAGTTCGTATGAGTACTAGTTTTGAATTTTTTGTCACTACCACCATATTGCGTCAATAAGCTTATGTCCTTTGGCGGAACTAGAAGTTAAGCCCACGGAAGTTAGCGTTAATATTTGATGAGTATCTCTATGATCTATGCTTTTCAGACAACTATAATTTAATACGTGTAAGTGTATTCTCGTCATCTCTTGAGGTCCGATTCTGATTACCGTATTATAATGCCTATACAGATGCACTGGATACACGATATTTAAGGTGATGTGAGATACTCGCGTTTCGCCATAAATGGCTAAGGTTGGAAAGGCTATTCTAGTTTTCCAGCTTCTCATATTCACCTTGTCAGGCATACTGCCCGAGCTATTCAAACAACTACCAGGATATGTAAACCTGTAAACTTATTTAAAATAAACATTTTGAACCCTAACCGATCCAACGGTGGCTTCTGACGTTTCGAGAATTCAAATTTTATACCAGGAGATGGAATTACGAATAATTATCCATTCATAGAGATCTAAGCATTAACTAGTTGTCGAATAACGTGACACTCAGAAGGACGACCTGACACTCCAGAACGATTGCCATTGTGAAACTGCGAAATAAACGTTTTTGTTCAATTAACTGCTTTTAAGTCAAATTATCTATTAGCCTTTTTACTGGTCAGAATCCAGCTTGTCTGTCTTTAATATGTTATTTATACGAATCACTGAGACGTGGATACTTCTAGAGTTAAGTTTGTGCTGCGATCGTTATGGCATGAATTACGGTTATCTTTCGAAGACGAGGACGATGGTTGACTTGTCCTAACTATATTAGTGATCGTTTCATAAATATTTACGACCATCCTTAAATAAGGTAAAAAGTTGATCATCGTTATTTTCAATTTTCGGACGTTTAGCTTCACTACAGGTTTATACATTCGTCTAGGAGATTGTACCGTCCTATTATTCCACATTCTTCTACCAAATATATAGTGGTTAAAGGGCGTAATACCGGCTCCTACTGATGAGTCGCCAGTAAGCACGAAACGAATGTGCATGAGATTATACTTTCCGGTTATGCTGCCTCTGGTTTATCCTTCTGGTCACAACTGAACTAATTTGTTACTAGGTTCGCAAAACCTAATACATACCTGCATATATATTAGTTCTTCGCAACAAACAGTATTTAACTGTAATATATTGAATTGAATGATGTCATTTTTACCGCGAAATGTGATAACTGATATCGATGAAGGCCAGAGTGTATGGTTTAACTGGAGTAACATGTGTTCGGAAATTGTTGTAATTCTCAATTTGTGTGAACTTTAGCATAAATTTATATCCATCAGGTTGGTATCATGTACTGACTCGGAAACCATAGTGTTAGTATCCGGTACTCATCGATTTCAAAAAAAGGTATCAGTTACTAACACAATGGCCATAGTGTTAGTATCTTTTACAGACTCGGTATATATATTATATAGTGTGAGTTAGCATTGAAGTCGCATTGTCAATGACTTTAGATGAGGTTAGCTTCACTATTACAGGTTTACACATTCGTCTAGGAGATTGTACCGTCCTATTAATCCACATTCTTCTACCAAATATATAGTGGTTAGAGGGCGTAATACCGGCTCCTACTGATGAGTCGCCAGTAAGCACGAAACGAATGTGCATGAGATTATACTTTCCGTTCATGCTACCCTTGGTTTATCCTTCTGGTCACAACTGAACTAATTTGTTACTAGGTTCGCAAAACCTAATACATACTTAAATGTAATTTGGAATTTCACATGTAAAATGTTTTCTGTGGGAATTTACGGACGTAAAATGTCTTCCTTTTCGAATGCAGTAAACGTATTTTTACTAGAAATCTTACCTTGTTGTATTTATCTTATTTTTTTGAAATATTATCGTTTAAATCTACAGCAAAACCATTCGGCATCTACAATATTGTCCGCGTCACAAGGTCACCAGCATAGTCCCAGTATAAGTGCGAGCATACATCAACATTTGCACCAGCATGGCCAGTATAACTCACCACCGAGTAATCAAATGTCATCGGCCTACCAATCAGGACATGCGACCACGCTTTCTACTGTTCAAACCTCGATGCATTCCCCACATCATCAACAGCACCAGGTAAGCAGAATTAATTATGTGCATATATATATCCATATCATTCATGCTTGCGTAATCGCACGATTCTATTTCTAAAGTTTTTAAACAACTCTCATACTTACAGTCGGTTAAGCTCTAAGATCAGATAGCCTAGATGGATTTGTATGTAGCACGGCTCTCGAAGTTCACTTTGAATAGGTCTTTTTAAAGACACTTATTTTTTACTGTACAGTATCATATTTTCATTGTAACAGTCAAGTTTATTGGAGTTCAATACGTTAAATTAAGAATAGTCCTGATTTTATTTAATCATGTAATTTTTGTTGAACAGTCTTTTTAATTTGTTTAAACTCTTGATAATTTTTACTTGGCAACTACTTTTGAATTGTGAGCTGCTTGAAGTGATTTATGTATTTGAAGCCACACATTTTCTCATTGGTTAGTGCAAACATCTCGGCCGCAGACATGCCCTGTCCGCGGAAAATTCTGTACAGTACGTGAAGAGTTACAAAAATGGCGAAACCGATCTACAGGATAAATTGCCTTTTTACATTGCACAATTCTTAGTTTGTACTGTCAAATGTATGCATATATTGGGATAGGTGTGTCTACTAAGATCGCAACATGGTTTACGTAATTTTTAGCATCCGCGTAACCAATATCCTTTTAATTATATAACAAATATAATCTATCGGTTCACTACTTTTTTATATACCCATATATTATATAAATATATATGATATGCCCTGTACTTGTTGCCCTACCTTAAAGCTGATTTTTCCATTATAGTGTTGTTCATAAGTGTAGTTTGCCTCACTTATCTGGGCAAATATATTCAAAGTAACTAGTTCCTCCTCTTAATATATCTGTTTCTAATAATTTGTGTGCATAAATTATTATTGTCATTAAAAAATCTTGATTCTTTTTATTCTTATTGTTATATGGCAGTGAAACATTATTTAATATTGCACAAGGCATTATAATTTATGCTCTGATATATTTTAAAAATACAAAAGTTGACGAGACCCCTGAATATTGGGTTCCAGTAGAGCTTTGGTATGTTCCACTATGAAATCAGTACTTTGCAGAACCACTCGAAGACTAAGTAACTGGTAAAATTCTGCTCGCTTTTACAAAATGATCTTCACCAGCTGTCTTCCATGTAAATAATGGTAATCACCGGCAGATTAGGTCATAACACGAGAAATTATTGCAAAGTTATGCATACTTTTATCTCATTAATTTTAGTTTATCGGACTGCAATACAAAGTCGTTAATAACTCATGTTTCACTGCCATATGACCATGAGAAGAAAAAAAGGAAAACAAGTTCTATTTAGTAGAAAAAACTAAAATTAAAAATATTAATTATGAAATATTTTTACCAGGTATATTTACCTAGGTAATACAAGTAAATGAGGCAGACTAAACCTCTATACAGCACCTCTATAGTCATATCAGCCGTAATACAAGACAACATTGGCAGTATAAAAAATACGAGCTACTTTAGCTCACAAAAGTGAAATTTGATTCGCTCTTATCCGACAAAATAAAGAAAATCTGTTCTGGAGAATTTCAATGTTAAAAAATTGTAGATCTCAAATAAATTATTAGTAAAACAGGTATCCTGAAAGATTGGATGGGACGAACATGAAGTATGCACAACGACAAAATCACAATGAAATTTGTTCAACAAAACGGTGAATGCTCGGAATAAATGTTAAGGAAAGTTTCCACAAAACCATTCCCCAAACCAGGCGGGTTTACATTTTTTTCAATACAAGAAACTAAAATGTGTTACGTCCAGTTTAAGCTGTTGTGTGTAGCATCCTAAATCTTCAGCTAAACAAAAGAAGTTCGTACATTATTTGAATTTAAACTAACAAATTGTTTATGTGTGTGTGAGAGAGAGTGTGTGTCTATGTGTGCCTCAGCAAATGCATTTCCCGTTTCCTGCTCGTTTTTGTATCATCTATGTATTTAAACAAGTTTAATCCCTTTGTCTATCAAACTTCACAATATAAAATACCAAACATTACAATCGAGTTAAGTTTTATCGAAAAGTAGCCTTTTTAATTCTGTCATTTCCTACTGATTTTTAAAGAACTTTATAGTTAAATAAACGATATTTGTATCTCTGTAGTACTGGCAAGGGTCATGATAACCTTATTGTTAACGCTGGACTGAACCTGCCGTTGGTCAGGCTGTGAATTGCTTCGACCCCAAAGCAGCTGAACTCGGTAACTTAAATCTGTTCAGTTTTTGGTATAAAACCAAGATATCTGATGAAATAATATTTATCTCTAAACACGTAGGAAGTCGATTAAAGGATAGATTTATTATATTTAAAAAAAATATTTTAGCATCTATTTTCCGTTTATGTAAATGGAACTAACATATTTTTGTATAGATGCTTCCGCATTCCCAACGCCATCTTAGCCAAGGCCACACGGCTGCACATTTATCGCTCTTACAGATTGGAGCAAACGGTAGCAGCTCGCCTGTGTTAACTCTCCATAGCGCTTCCCAGCACCATTCTTCACGCGCTCACCTGGTATCTAACTCTCCGTCAGGCTCAACGCAACCAGCGTCGCAGCAAAGCGTTTCTGTAACTCAGTCATTAGTGGCAACCTCTGTTACTCCGACTCATTCCCATCATCAATTGCCGCATAGCGTTTCCACTACAGCAGCGACAGTTGGTATTCTTCCTGTCGCGCAAATTTGTCAGCCCAATATTACTGGTGTTAATCTGAACAATAGTTCTGTGTCTGCTATCGGCAATTTATCGATTGGTTCTACGGTAAGTCAATTACATCATTCTTTGCCAGCTTCTGCAACACTTCATTCGACCGGTCAACACGTTCCACAAACCGTCGCTAGCCAATCCAACATATCTATACCGGCTACTGTGCACCAGCCGCATCTTGGTCACCAGCACGTTCACTCACATGCCTATAATCTGAGTCATTCGTCAACAGCTGCACAAGGTAGCGGAGTACTTCGCCAACAAACTAAAGAGCCGGCCTATCATCCTCAAGTGAGTGCCATTTATAATCTGTATTGTATATTAATGCAGTTGGACAACACTGACTGTCTGATATAATTATCATCATTGTAGTAGTGCAGCTAATAGATGACGTAGCAATGTGTTGTAGTTAAACAGGAGATTCTTTTGTATATATGATATAGTGGTTATGCATTACATTAACGGAGAACTGTCTTTCGCACGATGGGTTCCAGAAGAAGCTTATGCGGATGCGTCAGACTTAACCAGGCATTTCTACTGGATCCAGTTTTTGCTGATAGCCTCCCTCAGATGCTCACCCTACCAAATGTTTCAATTTATAGAGAATAAGGTGCGTTGTGATAGTGACCGATTTCTTGTATAAAAATACTACCCTCTGCTATCAATTGCTTATCACTTCGAATCTAGCCATCCACCGAAGTCGCCTCGGTAGCCAGACAAGCAGGATATTTACTCTACCTTATACAATGACCCCACCAACGCAGACGGCATTTCTTAATTAGGTCGGACGGAGATGGTACATCGAAGAGCGGCTGGATAGAACTGTGAGCATAGTCAGTTTCACACCTGATTGATGTCTGCTGGCGTTTAGTTGACACACTGAGCAACTACAATTATTCATAAAGCTGTCAAGGTGTTGATAGCTATAATAGGCCGTTTCCTTAGTTTCAGTGGCATACAAGAGGCTGGAAAGTCTAATTGGTTTAAGACCTTGTACGTGATATGCACGACTGATTTAAGGCTTGTTTTATAATTGATTAACGGGAACTGTGTAGTAGTACAGCCAAACAATACTGCATAACTAGTTTAACCAGTGATAAAGGTAGACATTATATGTTTAACTATTAATAAATAATATACTGTGCATTTATAGTTGAAGCGACGCAGCTAAACTTAGCACTGGCTGTCTTGTTTACTAATTACTAAAGGATATGTTATATTTTATTTATTAATTAAATAATTAAATTAGGTTTTAGAATAGTATGGATTTTATGTGTCTAAGTGATGTCACCATTTGCAATAGAATAGCCAATTTTAACTAGAGTAAAATAGTCCACTACAAAAACACAACTTTTAAGACGCATAAAACATTGCGGATAAGAATAGTGTGCCTGTTGTAAAGGCGCATTGTTTTGTGACAATTAGTCTTCAAGAAGCGCTATCAAAACGAATAAGTTTTTTCGATATTCACTCTCAATCCGTATAAAGCCATAACTTGTTTGTCTTGACATTATGTAAAATTGGGAATCTGTATTGTACACTAAATTATTAGAACTGCAAAGACAGTTTGGAGAACTAAACCTACGCTATAGATATCAGAATATAGCGACTAGTCGGCGAAATGATGACGGAGTGATAGTTTTGGGTGCGACGGGTTATGTTGACTATAAGAAGCTGCAGAAAGTTTAATAATTGTGCGAATCTCGGCAAAGGCTAATCCATCAGGTTTTACCATGGTGCCCATGTATTGGTGCATCAATGATATGGACAGTTTAAGAGCCATTCATCGTTAGATTATACCGTACGGAAATGAAAACTCATAAAATCACGATTACCTCCGGAACTTCTCCGATGTGATTCATTATATCAATCATCAACGCAACACAATGAAGCCAGCGAAGTTTCTCTGAATACCACTTCAGCCATTACGAAATATCATAAACACAAACATTATCAAAGATTCTTTCGAGATGGCAAATTAACTGACGGGGGAAATCATCTAGTAAAATATATATATATTTACGAAGATTACACTGCGAGAACAACTATCTTGTGTGACCTAATTAAGAATGAGTTTCAGGATATTCTAATCGACACTAATAATCTCAAAGACCTCATATTAGCATGTACAAAAATGTGCAATTTATATGCATAGGTAAATATTACTTTCAGTTCAATGGTGTACCTATCGCGTGCTGAGTTGCACCTCCCCTGGCAGATGTATGAATGCAGCATCTAGAGTAAAACAGCCTAAAATATATAAATAGTCAGTGAATACTTCACGAAAGCTATGTAGATTATCTACTATTTCTCATGTAAGAAGCAGCATATCCAAACGAAATCATTAAACAAGCCAATGAAACCGATCAAAACATCCAAATCACTCTCGAGATAGAGCAAAACACCACATTTCCCATCATGGACACCCAATTCACTCGAGAGGAAATTGGTGATTTGACAATGGCAATACATATCAAATATACTTTCACAAAGCATTTCGTTCATTACAAAATTAGTGTGCTAAAACCTCAAAAAAGAAACATAATTAAAAACTTAGCTAGCTGAATCAGGCAGATCTGCTCTGAACGCAAGATCGAGGAAGAGCTAGGGTAAATGAGGAATTTTTGCTAATAAGCAACTACGTAGCGCTGCTCATAGATGCCAACATCAGACCACATCTGGTTCGTACTTCAGCGAATACCGCAAAACTAAACAATAATTTATTGCGTGCATGGTGGTAACAATTCTTTTAATCAAGTTTGTGAGCTTGAAGTAAACACCAATCCCGTTATATTTTGCCAGTTGTCGAACAAAATAGCAAAACTATCGTCTTTCGCACGTACTGACGCGTTTCTACTTTCCATGATCATCATCAGAATATAGCGACAAACTGACTAGCGAGGATCAAACTTTATTGCACATATATGGAAAGTAAAATTAGATATGCAGCTCTCACCTCTAGTAGTCTCGCATACATTGTACTGGACGAAAATGTGGACTGCACAATTTCTATGCAGTCACGAACATTTACTGTTTGCAGCTTTCGCCACACATCTATATAGGCAATACAATTAAACGATAATTGATTGCGCGGATGGTGATAACAATTCTTTAAATCAAGTTTGCGAGCTTGAAGTAAAAATCAATCCCATTATATTTAACCAGTCGTCGAACAACAGGAAAACTACCGCAGGTTGCACGCACTGCGCTTTCTATATATATGCTATGCGGTTTGATCCTTGCTAATAAGTTTACCATCGTACTCTGATAATGATCATGGAAGGTCGAAACGCGTCAGTGTGTGAGACTGGCGGTAGTTTTGCTATGTTGTTCGACAGCTGGTTAAAAACAATGGAATTGGTGTTTAATTCAAAATCGAAACCTTGATTTAAAGAATTGTTATCACCATCCGCGCATTCGATTATCGATTAATTGTATTGCCTATACAGATGTTTGGCGAAAGCTGCAAACAGTTAATGTTCGTGACTGCATAGAAATTGTGCAGCCGAATAGAAATTAACACCTGTTTGCAATATTGATAACATAGATTTCGGATGATTGTCCTCAATTAGTTTAAACTGAACTCTGTTATCTCCATTTGTTATAATTTATCTTAGTCATTGTTTTTAATCGGGTCGTTTATGTTTAGAATTGTACATGGCAGTTTACAAGCAGTTATTTTTAACTAATTGCGGCCGATAATTTCTAAATACCATAAGATTTTTTCTCGAATACCTTTATCAATATAAAATATTTTTTTGGTAAATGGCAAACATCATTTAGGTGGAAGCCATATCGCCGGCCCCAGAAGAATCTCGCGCTGCAGATGCTCAAGACGCACGCATTATGCGGGAACGGGAAGAGGTTCGAACTAAATTAAGCGCATTGGAAGATGCTTTAAAAAAACACAATCAGCAACTGCGCCAACTAACGGATCGGAGACATAAATTGGAGAGTCGGCTTGTTCAACACGCCGATGATACTATTCTGGCATGTAGTGTAACTGGATCTCCGGTTGGAACCATTGGGAAACAGAGGTCCTTGTCTGGTGGCAGTCCTTCGCTACTTAGAGCTGAGATTAGCTCACCACCTTTGCCTAGGCGACGATTTCAGAATCCAATTCACGTAAGTTTTTTTCAAAAATCTATCAACATTTTACTAATCGGATCTTTAGGGTGGACTTTAATCTTGCATTCGATTAGGTTCTGTGCATAAACGGTGATCTAGGTCTCCCTCGCGCTGGCTTCTAATAGAGCCTATACCAAAGAAGCAGAATTTACCTGGCCTCTCTATTGGACTCTGTTTGGAGCTCAACTTCCACAGAATTTTGTCCGTTCCAATGCTTCCTGATTGAAAATGGTTCGGATAAATCAAGTGACTGACATTTCCAATAATAGTGTAAGACCATCGAATTTCTGGTCTAATTCATTTACGATTCCATCCAATTATTAATTTAATCGATAGCCTGGCTATGTAATTGACTCTTTCAGACGGGGTCCATTCTATGCAGCTGACATTCCTTGTCTAGGATCGACAGTGATTGCACTAATGAGTACCCGGATAGAAACGATCATTTCGTAAATTTAGCACGACATTTGATGTAATTCACAATCAAGTTGGGTAGAATCTGACCCCGTTGTTATCCAGGACAGAGTCCACGTGTTAACCTTAGATCCTGGCTGAAAAATGCATGGTGTGGCATCGGATCGTGCTCGGTGGCTGTCTGGTTTTGGAATTCCAGTAAAGTCCTAACTTTATCAGAATTAATAACAGTGTTTATAAGCCAATTAGTTTTAAAATAGGTAATGAATGTATCCTCATATACACATTTTAAGTACTTTATGTATTTTAAAGTGGCGCTTTCCTTCATCTTATCAACCGGTTTTATTGAAGAAATAGAATACAGTAATTATTTTTGTAATAGAAGAATCGGCCCGCATAGAAAGTACACATAAAGTATATTTCAACATATTAATCCAGAACCAACTACAAAGCTTCGCGTGGGGCTTGAAAACCCCGTGGTGATGACCGTTCACGAACGAAATATGTTTGTTTGCACAGCTCTGGATAATTTATATTTATTTCGAAGCATACTCGCACACCTATCTTTAATCGGAATTTAATTTTCTGTTAATTATTATATAGAGTGAGTTAGCGTTGAAGTCGCGTTGTCGAGACTTTAGATGATGTTAGCTTCACTACTTCAGGTTTACATATTCGTCTAGGAGATTGTAGCTTCCCATTATCTCATATTCCTCACCAAAATATGTAGTGTTTAAAGGGCGTAATACCGGCTCCTACTGATGAGTCTCCAGTAAACACGAAACGAATGTGAATGGGATTATACTTTCCGTTCATGCTGCCTTTGGTTTATCCTTCTGGTCACAACTGGACTAATTTGTAACTAGATTCGCAACACCTAATACATACTAGCCATTTAGCTATTTGAACAAACAGCTGGCCTGGAACCTACCAGTATTGATTATAAAAATTGGTTCAAGGCTACATTAGTTGATCAGGCTTCAAATTTTAAATCGTCGAAATACGCGGAACAGCATGCATTGACAAAGCAACATCTAAATGCGCTTAGGGGTATCAGCAGAAATGCAGACATCATTATACTACGCGCTGATAAAGACAAGAGCGTAGTTATAATGTACAAATCTGACTACATACAAAAGATGGAAAACGTGTTAAAGGACAATACCAAATTCACACGTCTAGACGATAAATCAGATTAAATAGACAAGGCGGAGCCCAAAGTAATAAATGAAATTAAGATTTTGACAGATTCCGGTTTTATTGATGAGGCCACTGCACAGAAGCTCAAACCAGTTGGATCATCTACACCAACAATGTACGGATTACCAAAAACACACAAAGGTTGTCCTATAAGGCCAATTTTATCAATGGTAAATTCTCCGTTTCATGCAATAGCTAAATGGCTAGTTCGTTTACTTGAACCATTACGTAAACTACTATGTCATTATTCGGTTGCCGATTCTTTTGAGTTTGTAAACCAAATTCAAGATATAAATGTTAAAAACAAGATTATGGTATCTTTTGATGTTACGTCTCTGTTTACAAATGATCTAATTGTTATATATATATATATATATATATATATATATATATATATATATATATATATATATATATATATATATATATATATGATAAATGAAACTTTTTTGTTGAAACTTTGAAGCAATATTCGTGATTGCGACCTGTTCTTAAGTACAAGAAATATATCATCCACGTACCGTATATATTGAGCACATTTACTTATGTCACTCTTTAATGATGTATTTTATAGGTGCCCTAGAAAAATCTCAGCCAACACTGGAGATAAGTGGCTTCCCATTGCGACACCATCAGTCTGTTTGTAGATGCTTCCATTAAAACGAAATCGTACGTCTTTCGTGCATAATAAGATAAGCCTGCGTAGAATGTGACCTGGAACCGGCGATGGTAATATATCGTGTTCTACAGCTTTGACTATAATGTCAATGGTTTCATCAATTGGAACATTCGCAAACAAAGACGTAACATCAAAAGATACCATAATCTTGTTTTTAACATTTATATCTTGAATTTTGTCTACAAACTCAAACGAATCGGCAACCGAACGATTACCTAGTAGTTTACGTAATGGTTCGAGTGAACGAACTAGCCATTTAGCTAGTGCATGTAACGGAGAATTTACCATTGATAAAATTGGCCTCATAGGAAAACCTCTTTTGTGTGTTTTTGGTAATCCGTACATTATTGGTGTAGATGATCCAACTGGCTTGAGCTTCTGTGCAGTGGCCTCATCAATAAAACCGGCATCTGTCAAAATCTTAATTTCATTTATTACTTTGCGCTCCACCTTGTCTATTTCATCTGATTTATCGTCTAGATTTATCTCTCCCTCTCTCTCTCTTTTCTCTCTCTCTCTCTCTCTATATATATATATATATATATATATATATATATATATATAGAGTTTACCTAGGGTATTTCAATTGTATTAATGGCAACGGATTTTATTTGAAGGTAGAACAGCTTTGGCAAGAGGGTATTAATAAATTATATTATTTTGGCAAGATTTCACCTTTGTCAATGAAACACTATTTTTTATTTTAATTTATCTTGCATTTTCATATTATTCTCAATTACTTTGTAGGCTATTATTGCTGAAAATCGCCAACGTGCTCGCCAGCAGCATATGATTTTTGCCCATCTTTGTGGAGCGGCTAGCCCTCCAACCACCAAGTCATCAGGAGGGAAAAAACGTATTACTGCAAGGAGTGGTTCGACTTATAGTGCTGGTAGTCCAACTGGTGGGAACAGGGATATTGGAAGTGGTGTTGATGGAGTTTCTGAAGCTCAATGTGATGGCCACGATAGTGGTAGTATGTCCAATGGAGCTAGTACGGATTCTTCATTAGACGACTTTTCAGAAGAAGAAAAGAAGCCACTCGGTAATACCGCAGCTTCGGGTATGTCATCGATATCGGATGACGTAAATAGACATTCGCCTGCTGAAAAGATCACATCAGTACCGACGAGTCATATTAAGTCTCACAAATCATTCGCAGGTTTGAGCACCAAACGCCAGAACGCATTGCCTATGGTAGAATGCAAAAAGGAGGATCATGTCGATGATGACGGTATTAAGACTTCACCAGATGATAATAAACCCGACAGCAGTTTGCTCCTTAAATCATCTGCTTGGTCCACGAACACGATAACACGCTATTATGTTGATCCTACGCCACATGCATTACCGTTGTACCGACAACCAAGCGACTTATTGAGCCTCTGTTCTTCCACTGCACAACAGTATAGGGAGCAGTTCAGGCCGAAACTGATTGCTTATCTGCGTCGTAGACAACTTGCCAGTGAAGCAAGGCTGAAGTATTTGGGATCTCAGTACGCAGAAAATTCTAAGGCAAGTCAATAACTATACATGTGTTTACTTATATTTTTATCTTAATGTTCTGTGTTTTATTTAAATATTTCAGGTTCTATTTTTATTGTTTATCAATGCCAGTAATATTTTGAACCACATTTTCATTCAAGTGAGCCGTTATCCGACAAAAATAAACATCCATGTAATTTGCGCAGAACAAAACTAATTAGATCAGTTTCTGTATATCAAATATTACCCATATAAGCTTTAGATTGAAAGATATGACTAGTTTAATTGTGATCTTGCTTATTATAATTATAGTTTTATTATATGAAATTATATATTTTCCATTATGGACAGACGTTTTGAACGTACTTTTCCGGCATTAATGCTTTTAATTATCTTTCTGAAAGTATGTTTACTTCAATAACTAAAAGTGCCTTCAGTTTTATGTTCTGCTTACCATTATTACACTATTGCTCTGTTAACATTATGCAACCAGTGTAATAAAACCGAAATAAACTGTTCCAATACATCATATTATTCTTGGATACGTCTGTCAAACGTGAAAGTTAGAACTCCTGCACGAACAGTAAATCGGATATTTCAACTATTACCTTGGTAAAATATTATACATGTAATTATCAATTTTATTTTAAATGTTATATTACTGAAACTGCTTAATTTTAAAATTCATTTACTTGCTATTCCTTTATGGATCGAAGAATCGCATTCCTTGCTATTAATTTCCAACCGCTTTGATTGTATTGAGCAAGAAATTGCCACCAGTTGAACCGTTCGTTTTACAGATTATATTTAGAAATTATTCCATAATTGACTTCTTTTAAAACCTGAGCGTTTAAGTTGATCGCATACTACATTTCCACTTTTGCTGTGCACTAAAAATGTCTTTTTAATTACTCCTTAGTCATTTAGACGAATAGGATATATTAATATGGTAATGCCGCCATACCAAGTACGTGTTCTGATTCTTTAGTATGTTTTTATGACACTCTGTGTCTGCTAACTTTATACTTGCTTGATGACATTTTCTCACATGATGTCTGTGGAATTAGAACCTTTAAGATACATTTTACCATAAATATCAGCAGTCATTGGCTCGCGTCACGAAACTTATTTTATACATTTCCGACATAGATGTACCTTTTAACTGGCTCTGTGTTACTAATTCAGTTGTTGAGGCTCTAACCTTATTAACTAATGAGAGCCCCATAGATGCCAAGTCTGTATCAGTTTTAGTGTGTCTATAGGAGTCTGAAGGATTAATTTTTCCTTCCACATTTATCAAGTTCATACCTGCGGCTTCCTGTACCAAGCTATCAGTTTCGTCAAAATTAAGATATATATATATATATATATATATATATATATGTGTGTGTGTGTGTGTATATCAAGTAATAGTCGAGTGACTGTGTATTCTTGTGACATACTGTAACAGACTTTCATGTTATGCGCAGAACTAATAAATATTTCATTCTTCATGCTTTATAAAATGCATCTTTTCTATTTATTTGGAAACTATCATAGTCGGTCAAGAAATTATTTTTTTAAGACATAATGTTTCCCAAATGATTAATGATTTTTTCTTATAAAAACATTTTATTTTGGCATATATATATATATATATATATATATATATATATATATATATATATATATATATATATATCATCATGTAAAATAAATGAACAATTGATTATAAACATATTTAAATAATTTCTGGAACATTCGTTTTTAAATATTTTAGTTTATTTCTATTGTTAGTTCGGGTTCGTTTTCAGTTTTATATTTCTTCTGTGTTCTTTATTTGTGAGGGAGCAGGTAACCTCTATCTCATATATATATATATATATATATATATATATATATATATATATATATATATATATATATAATGTCAGCGCACACTTGAATATGTACGCAAAATAGCAAAAATTCAACATACAAGATTGAAGCTGATACAAAAATTCTTGTTACGCAGAATAAGGTATACTTAAATTCTCAGTGATCAATCGCAAAAACATTTGAAGTTTTATCCATCGTATTTAATATTATTAATTTTAATTCTCATGCAATTCCACAGAATGTGCTTTGTTAATTTATTTTCTAATGATTGAAAATTTATGTATTACGCACATTGAGCCTTCTTCGCTGATATAAGTATCCACTTGAAGGCATTCGTCTATTCTGATTGCTAAAATAGATATTAGGTAGGCTATTAACGTAATTATAATGTCTTTCAAATAAGTAGTTTACCGTTCGAAATGCCTTGTTTGTTTTTTGCCATACATGGATTGGTTATTATGGTCTATTTCGTGTTTTTGGTAACCTAATTATTATATATTTATTTGATGACATTGACCAACAGTCTCAAATTTGCACAAATACTCAAACATGAAAAAAATACAACGATGTGTCGTCTGTGTGTTGAACGATGGATTGGCTAATAACGTATATAACAACCAAAAATGATACGCACAAACATAAAACATCCTTATCGGTGCATAGATAGCCAGGAAAGTATTATTTGACAATGATCAGATCAATAAGGAACCAGAGAAAATAAGTAATATCACAACATAATGGTATCAAAATTTGTGTAGCAATAGGTGGTAAGCGGTGTTCAGAATCAACTGGTACGTAATTTCATTTGCCAGTTGGACGAAGCTGTTCATAATTGAAATTTTTAAAACGTAAAAGTGGCTGAAGAATTGTAAATGCCCATGTAGATCGCAAATGAATAAATGTTATTTAAGTTGAACCAATGAATAAGTTTCCTTAATTTATGCTATCTCGATCACGTTTTAGGTTTGGATTCAGACTGATCTTTATTAGGTTATTATTTTTCTAATCATATACAAATAATAGTAAACGAATAAAGATCGTATTGTGCTGTAGAGAAGTTATGAAACAAACTGAAATAAAACTGCAGTATTGAACTTTTTTCTACAAGAATAGAGCCAACATGCTCTTATTTTTCATTATAGGAAAACTGCTGCTGGATCCTACCAGATATGGCGCAACATCAAGCGCGCAGGGAGGCCTGGAAGAAAGAACTCAGACTCTACAGGGTTCGATCGTGATAATGGCCACATTGGTCGATCGCTTTAACTCATGGCTAAAATTAAACGAAGGTTAGGAACCACCAAAATTATATGGGGCTCCAAAGAAACTAGCAGCAGCAACTCGATTAACACAAGAGATAATAGAGCCCGGCGTTCTCAAATCATCCTCATCTGTTTTTAGAGCTCAAGGAACGTTTATCCTGTGTAAATAGAAATAAATAAATGCAAATATTTTAACTTTCCAGGTATTTAGAATGTCAATTGATACAGAAACGTCAGATATTGGCATATTGGAAGTGTTACAAGCGGACTGGCGTACGATGCAATATCTAAGTTGCACACTCACTAAATCGGAGCAAAACTATACCGTCGCAGAATAGGAAATACTGGCCGTACAATAGGCACTACGTAATTTTAGGTATTTTGTCCTTACGAAGTATAAAGCATTAGTGCATTGGCGACCACTGGTTATTGATAAGAAACGAGTACAGCGAGCCATTGGAGAGCTCGAGGAATACGATGTAACAATTATCATCGAGCCGGTGTTGAGAATGTGACAGAAGTTTTGAAAAACAAACTGATGAATTGCCTTTTCTACACTATACAATTCTTAGTTTATACTGACATATGTAAGTAATTAATGGATCAGGTGCTTATATCAAGACCGCAACCTTGATTATAATGATTGCTATCACCGCCTGCGAAGCCAATGTTCGTTTTACTATATAAATGTTCATTTCAATACCACTTCTCCATTTAGTGGAGTGTCTGTTCAGTTATGACAGATTTGGGGTGGTTAGTTTGAAATTTGAGTCTAAATGGATGCCATATGAGCTCCACCTAAAGGGAAAATAGACTAACCAAGTCAAATTAGTCAGTATATAACTGAAAATTGTGCGTAGTGTAGTGTGCTGCAGGGTGGTTCAGTGTTTAGAGCACCAGATTCCGAAGCCGCCTTGGACAGGTTCCAGCCCTGTTCGCGGCAATTTCTGGCCAGTACATGATTTGTTCCCAATAGAGACGAAACCGGTCTACTGGATGAATTGTCTTTTCACACTATACAATTCTTTGTTTATACTGATATAGGTAAGTAATTAATGGGTCAGGTGCTTATATCAAGATCGCAACCTTGATTATAATTGTTATCACCGCCCGCGCAACCAATGTTCGTTTAATTATATAAGCAAGCATTTACCCTAAGCATTAATATCAGTGGTCAGAAAATGATCTTAAATTTAAATTATTTGTTTACTACGTACCCTATCTACGAATATCTACAGCATTTATGCTTAAAAGACACCATACAAGCAAAAAATGGAAAACAAAATGCGAAATTGGATTCTTTTAAATTACCTGATCTACATTTTGACTAACACAGGCTGAATTCCACTTTTGCTTCTTGAATATATTTCGGCGACCATTTGCGTTCGCCTTTTTCAGTTCACCCATCATCACAAGTTTTAAAAAAACGGGTTCATTAGTTTGTGTTTGAAAATTTGTGATGATAGGTGAACTGAAGGTGGCAACCACCAATGATTGCCGAAATATCTTGAATAAACTAAGCAACTGGAATTCAGCCTGTCACTCAAAACGATGATCATGTAATCTTGAAAATGAAGTTTTACAGTTTTTCAATTTTGTTTCTATTGTGGTTTACCTTTTAGCCTAAGTGCTACTTCAACATTCATAGATAGGGTGCATAGTAAACAAATAGAACCAATGCTAAGTCATTTTATGATCTAAATTCCAACAATTCCTTTCTGTGCGTTTGTTTACGTAAAAATAAACAATCCACGATTTCAGATCATTATTATATTGGATATCAGAATATATTTCATTTGCTAGCCTACGCATACTTCTCAGCGCTCTAGGGGAACTCGCTTATAAAATATGCGCTGGGTTATAGAGGACTTGGAGCAAAATAATGCGGTTAGATAATCAATACGATTACATATGAAATTATTATTAAATTTTGAATGTTTTATGAGCATTAAATAACAGGTATCAAATATTTTCCAGTTATTAAACAGTATTAATTTTACGCTAAGTCAATGTTGATAATAAATATTATGCAAACATCCCTTAAAATGCTTATGCATTCCATTTCTAAAATGCAACTTTCTTTGCATGTCGTTTTATGCCGCCAACATTGAAAGATTGTGAAGCTAGTTAGCCAATTTCATCTGATATATGGAATCTGCTGATTAATGAAGAATACAGTACTTTTCCATATGCAAAAAGAAAAAAGAAATTAAATTAAATATGAAACCTGTTTCTTTCTCATATTCTTCTCAAGTATCTACAAATGAACATTTCTTTATATATAACAAATTAGTTCAATTATGATCAGAAGGATAAACCAAAGACAGCATGAACTGAAAGTATAATCTCGTGCTCATTCGATTCGAGCTTACTGGCGAAACCGGCTCCTGATGAGTCACCAGTAAGCCCAAAACAAATGTGCATGAGATTATACTTTCCGTTCATGCTGTCTTTCGTTTATCCTTCTGATCATAATTGAACTAATTTGTTAATAGGTGCGCAACACCTAATACATAAAAACCAATCAATTGCTTGCATCACCTCCAGTTTATGCTCAATGTCTGAGCAGGGTGCTGTCATTCTTGAATTTTAATACGCAACTTTCTGTTGCGGGATAATTGATAACACTCTTAGGCCGGTTAATATTAATTCCGTCACATTTTCAGGTGCACAGCTTGTGTTGACAATTGTTTGATGGGTTCTAACTTCTTTAATTCAAGTTTGCGAGCTTGAAGTAAACACCAGTCCCATTATATTTAACTAGTCGTCGAAC
The DNA here is from genome assembly GCA_029291075.1 of Eudiplozoon nipponicum. NCBI lineage: Eukaryota > Metazoa > Platyhelminthes > Monogenea > Mazocraeidea > Diplozoidae > Eudiplozoon > Eudiplozoon nipponicum. Next base: position 94,865 of record JAQBSW010000553.1, read on the forward strand.
AACGTAGCAAAACTACCGCCAGTCACAGTTCTCAATTTTCCTGTCACTTTGAAGTCGTCTACAATTAGCTTTTCTGGAATTGTTCGTGAAGACTATATATATATATATATTTAGGTATAAAAATTAAGCATGCGGTATAGCATACCAGATGGCAAATTAGTTCAAATAGGACCAGAATGAATACGCTAAAGTGCACATTATAAAACTACCGTCAGTCACATGTACTGACGCGTTTCTACCTCTCATGGTCATCAGTAGAGTATGACGGCAAACAGATTAGCGAGGATCAAACCGCAATGCATATACATGGAAAAATATATTAGATATGCGGCTCTCACCTCTAGTAGTCTCGCACACGTTGTATTTGACGGGAAATATCGGCTGCACAATTTCTATGCAGTCAAGAACATTCACTAAATGAACATTGGTTGCTCGGGCGGGGATAACAATTACTTTTAATCAAGGTTGCCATCTTGATATAAATACCTAACCTATTTTGTACAAGCATGTGTTAGTATAAACCGAGTACTGTATTTTGTGGAAAAGACCGGTGTCATAATCATTGGAAACTTCACGTTCTGTCCAGAATTTGTGCGGACGAGGCTCGAACCTGCGAAGGTCTACTTCAGAATCTGGTGTTCTAACCACCGAGCCGCCCTGCTGCACATTACACACAATTTTCAGTTATATATATTTTCTAATATTTCTCGGTTAGCCTTTCCTTTTAGGTGGGGCATATATAGCATCCAACGAACCATCCGCTTTCTGTCATTATAGAAAGGATACCACGTTACTTATACGACATAAATTTTATCATCGTGGACAGAAATTAACTAGAATTTAGATGAAAATGTATTCAGACAAAATAAAATGAGACAACAACAGCTAAAAATCCAGGCATGTTAGAGTGGTGTATACTGGATATGAAATCTATTAGTATAAGATAAACATACACTGATTACATAGATGGTGGTAGCGTTTATAAGAATTACTTTTGCGATCTTGAAAGAATAGGCAATCTCCCTTGTTTAAATTTCATTGTGCGAGGCATTAACTAACTGCAATAAAATTGCCGCATAACTCAAATGTGTTAGACGGTTTACGATAACAGCGAAAAATTTTGAAAACGTATTTTTTAGTAAAACTGACGGTAGTTTTGCCTTTGTGTGATTGGCTGAAAATGGGATTGGCGTATTAAATGCTGTTTGATTTTCGTAACACAACAGTGGTGTAAAGTGTTTGTGATAGAAAACAATATTTCTAAAATTTTACAGAACAGAAGTTGCCATAAACATGGAAAATTAATGCTTTTCTATAGAGCGTGAACATTACCTTAATTGTATTATTCCATAGAATAATTAACGAGGATCAAACCGCTATGCTCACATAGGATATGGACAATAAAAACAATGTTTATATACAAAGCAGGCATAGATTGGACAATTGTGCGTGTATTTTGTTTTTGTAAAATCCTATATTTTGCTTATGTTTATATCACTTCGTAAGTATCTATGGTAACCTGTTTACTATGTTTTTATTGCATAATGCAATTAAATAATCAGGTGGGGTGGGGATTATCAAAAATTGACCGGAATGCTCCTAGAAATAAGCGAAAAATCTCAGAATGGATTGGAAGAATCCCAGAAATAAACGAAAACTTTTATATCTGAATTGCCAAAATCTGTGATATTATTGTAAACATATTACTACTCCAGTGGGTTTATCATGCAATTTTATTGAAAAAACATGAAATTATCTCGTTCTTTTGCTTGTTGAAGTGAGCGGAAGTTGCAACCTATTTTTCGTAAAATTAAGGAATTCTGTATTTATGGTCGATTCGTACTTCAAAATTGTAATTTTGAGAAGAACGCGCATTTCTTTTATCAATCTCATGTGTATTGTTCATTATTATTGATCAAATATACAGGGCATCTCATAAACAAACGAAAAGATCCCATTAATAAACGGAAAATCACATAAATGAACGGAAAGACCCCAGAAATAAACAGAAACTTTTATATATGAAATGCAAAAATCTTTGATACAGTTCTAAAGATATTCCTTCTCCATTTGGAGTGTCATGCAATTTTATTGAAAAAAACAAAATTATCTCGTTTAATCTTTTATTTATTGAAGTTAGGTGAGCTGAATTTCAATAAGTTCATATTGGTCATACACAAAATTATTTCATTTCCAAGACAAAAATTAATTACTGCAAAATTTCATTATCACAATAGAGAGCTATCTCTGAATTTTATGGAATTGTGCTATTCCGAAATAACCCTTTGATTGTAATGGATAATGCACGTTTCCACCATTGCTAAAAAGTTAAAATATACTTAATTTCGAAACGAGTTGAAATAATTTTTCTACCCCTCTATTCCCCGGATCGCAATCCGATTGAGAATGAATTTTCTCTCATCAAATCGAAACTTTATTCAATGAGTCCCAGAGCAAATACAAAATGCGAGTTGAAGACGTATATTGAAGATGCTGTGAAAAATCTGAGAAGACTATACGAATACTTCAGAAATCTTTGAAATTCAGTTAATCAAATTAACAAAAATCAAATATAAAATTAGATTATTCCATATTTAAAATTATTGTTGGTTTTCTGTATAATTATATTTGATCCTCAATAAAAAACGTTACACATAATGAGATTGCTAATGGAAGTACGCGTTTTTCTCAAAATTACAATTTCGAAGTACAAATCGACCATGAATACGCAATTCTTTAATTTTACGAAAAATAGTTTTCGACTTCTAGCTTGAAAGCTTTCTAGTTAACAGATATGCAAATATTTCAATTCAGCTCACATCAATAAAAAGGATGATTTAACAAGATAATTTTGTTTTTTCAATAAAATTTCATGATGCACCTTTTGGAGAAGTAATATGCTTCGAATTAAATCACAGATTTTGCATTTCAGATGAAAAAGTTTCCGCTTATTTCTGGGATTCTTCCGTTTATTTATGGTACTTTATGGGATCTTTACGTTTGTTTATGGGATGCCCTGTAATTATACAGAAAATACGACAATTATTTTAAATATGTAATAATCTTATTTTATATTTGACAATTGTTACATCGATTAACTGAATTACAAATATTTCTGAAGTATTCGCCAAGTCTTCCCAGATTTTTTACACCATCTTCGATAATTTTCTCTCGGCCTCAATGAATGCAGTTTCGATTTGATGAAAGACCCGGGGAATAATGTAGAGTTTATTTTTACGATTCAAATGCGTATACATATTAATATTATATGTATTAAATGTAAAACTTAACTTTATTCATATTTTAATTTTTAAATTTCAGCTTTTAATGGTAAATGCTACCATATTTTGAAATTATTTTAGATTTTTAATAAGAAGCTTGAAAAGGTAGTCAGTAGCGCGAAACGCCGGCAAAAGGACGCTAAACATAGAGAAATATTTGAGAAGGCATTTCCTGAAGTTAAAAAGAATAGGGAGGATCGCGAACGCGGCATTGAAGCCGCTGCTTTAGCAGCTGAGGCGGCACTAGCCTCCAATACTGCTGTTAATTGCGAAGATATCTCGGGCAGTACTGCGGTTGGCTCTGGAGGGAATTCCGTTAATGCTACTGTATGTGGTGTGGCTAACAACAGTGGAGAGATTGCGGGCGTTAATTCCGGTAATTCTGCTACGCATGCGACAAGCTCCAACTCGTCTAACACTGCTTCATCAACTGTTGCGGATGTTAATAACACTGCTGCTGCTACTACAGCTGACGGTAAGCTGTCTATGTTTTTTATCACGTGCATGAGACTATTCAATAATCGAGGTATTTATGACTTGACCTTTACATTCCCAGATTATTGTTAATGCTTGTCACATCATTTGGATAGATTCTGCCATTCATGGGCTATGACTGACACTAGTCGCGAACATGTAAAACTTGTAATGCTCCCTCCTAAACTTGATAGCCTAATTGTTATGCTATACTTTATATATTGTAGCCTGCATTAACCTTGTTATCTTTGACTTTATAAAATTTGTTAACTAGATACCTAGTTGAGCAAGCCAACAATATATATATATATATATATATATATATATATATATATATATTTATTATTTATTTATTTATTGTACCCTTCCTGTGTGCAAAAAACAAACGGAAATTTTAGCAGATACAAGAAAAATTTCCTCCGCATAATCTCCTCAAATATCTACTAATCAATAAATCTTTATATAAATTGGAAAGCAAAACAAGATAGAAATATGGGAACATATTAACTTAAAAAATAGAGAGAGTGTGAAAAACGGAAACCAATCAAATTGCGTGCGTCACATCCAGTTCAAGCTCAATGCCTGTACGTGATACTTCTGCTTGCATAAATCCGGCTGCAATTTGTTTATCCATAAGGCTTCGTATATGGCTAGCTCCCTTTTGTTTTTGTATTTAGTAATTACTTTGAATGCTACGTGTGGAGAGCATACGTGCGATGTTTCGATGATGTGTTGCGCAATAGCAGACGTGTATTCACCATTTGATTTAAAACAGGCGTTCAGGTTTCAATGTTTTCTCTTTTGCGTAATTAACCGTCTGGTCGATCGGCCTACGTAAGTTGATCGACAACTTGCGCATGTATATTGGTAAATAATATTTGATATCGACATTAAAGGCTGTTTCTCTTTGATTTCTAGTAAAGGCAAGTGTGTTACCCTAAATAACACTCGTAGTTTGGCTGCATTAAATGTGCGTGTTAAAGCTGCTTCAACTTTCTTTTGTGCCATTCGGGAAACTGCATCCCCTTAAATGGGATGTTTAGGTGGACTGTTTTCTTTTCTGGCACATAGTACGTCTGTTTCTGGTTAACTCCCCTTTTAATAATTGATTCAATTAATTGTCTGTGATAGCCATTAGACATTAAATCGTTAATTGCTTTATTATATTCATTTTCTTTAGAATCTTGACTAACCAACCTGTCAATTCTTGAAAAGCAACCACGAACTGTTGATAATTTATATTGAAATGGCACAAAACTGCTGTAATGCAAATACTGTGCAGACCATGTTGGTTTATGGTAAATTGTTCTGTTTAATTTACCATTAGTTTCTTTCTTTACTAGTACATCTAGGAAAGGCAGACAGTCATCTTTCTCGTGCTCTGACGTGAAGCCAATATTCTTATGTGCTTTGTTGAAACTTTGAAGCAATATATCATCCACGTACCGTATATATTTAATGATGTATTCTCTAGGTGCCCTAGAAAAATCTCAGCCAACACTGGAGATAAGGGACTTCCCATTTCCACATCATCAGTGCGACTTCAACGCTAACTCACTCTATATTATATATATACCGAGTCTGTAAAGAATAATAACACTATGGCTGTTGTGTTAGTAACCGATACCAACATTGTAGTACCGAAAAGGTACATTTGACTAACACTATGGTTTCCGAGTCGGTACATGATTCTCTAGTAAATCCATACACTCTGGCCTTGATCGATATCAGTCATCTTATTTCGCGGTAAGCATGACATCATTCTATTCAATATATAACAGTGATTGTGATAACTGATATCGATCAAGGCCAGAGTGTATGGATTTACTGGTACAACAGGTGCTCAGAAAGAATTGTAATTATCAATTTCGGTGAACGATAGCATACATTGATATCCATCAAATTGGTATCGTGTGCCGACTCGTCAACCATAGTGTTGGTAACTTGTACCTCTTCGGTACTACGATATCGATATCGATTACTAACACACTAGCCATAGTGTTATTATCCTTAACAGACTCGGTATATTTATTATATAGACTGAGTTAGCGTTGAAGTCGTATTGTCGAGACTTTATATGATGTTAGCTTCACTACTTCAGGTTTACACATTCGTCTAGGAGATTGTAGCGTCCTATTATCTCACACTCCTCACCAAAATATATAGTGGTTAAAGGGCGTAATACCGGCTCCTACTGATGAGTCGCCAGTAAACACGAAACGAATGTGAATGAGATTATAATTTCCGTTCATGCTGTCTTTCGTTTATCCTTCTGGTCACAACTGAACTAATTTGTAACTAGATTCGCAACACCTAATACATACTTGCCATTTAGCTAGACAAGAGCGTAGTTATAATATACAAATCTGACTACATACAAAAGATGGAAAACGTGTTAAAGGACAATACAAAATTCACACGTCTAGACGATAAATCAGATTAAATAGACAAGGTGGAGCGCAAAGTAATAAATGAAATTAATATTTTGACAGAACACGATATATTACCATCGCCGATGCCAGGTCACACTTTACGCAAGCTTATCTTATTATGCACGAAAGACGTACGGTTTCGTTTTAATGGAAGCATCTACGTGGCAACGAGAATACATCATTAAAGAGTGACATAAGTAAATGTGCTCAATATATACGGTACGTGGATGATATATTGCTTCAAAGTTTCAACAAAGCACATAAGAATTTCGGCTTCACGTCAGAGCACGAGAAAGATAATTTTCTGCCTTTCCTAGATGTTCTCTTAAAGAAAGAAACTAATGGAAAATTAAACAACAATTTACCATAAACTAACATGGTCTACACAGTATTTGCATTACAACAGTTTTGTGCCATTTCAATATAAATTATCAACAGTACGTGGTTGCTTTTCAAGAATTGACAGGTTGGTTAGTCAAGATTCAAACGGAAATGAATATTATAAAGCAATTAACGGTTCAATGTCTAATGGCTATCCAAGACAATTAATTGAATCAATTATTAAAAGGGGAATTAAACAGAAACATACGTATTACGGGCCAGAAAAGATAACAGTCTACCTAAACATCCCATTTAAGGAGGATGCAGTTTCCCGAATGACACAAAAGAAAGTTGAAGCAGCATTAACACGCACATTTAATGCAGCTAAACTACGAGTGTTATTTAGGGTAACACACTTGCCTTTACCAGCAATCAAAGAGAAACAGCCGTTAACGTCGATATCAAATATTATTTACTAATATACATGCGCAAGTTTTCGATCAACTTACGTAGGCCGATCTACCAGACGGTTAATTACTCGAATGAAAGAACATTGTAACTTAAACGCCTGTTTTAAATCAAATGGTAAATACACGTCTGCTATTGCGCAACACATCATCAAAACATCGCACGTATGTTATCCAGACGTAGTATTCAAAGTAATTACTAAATGCAAAAACAAAAGGGAGCTAGCCACATACGAAGCCTTATGGATAAACAAATTGCAGCCGGATTTATGCAAGCAGAAGTAGCATGTATAGGCATTGAGCTTGAACTGGATGTGACGCACGCAATTGATTGGTTTACGCTTCACACTCTCTCTATGTTCACATATTTCTATCTTGTGTGGCTTTCCAATTTATCTATAAATATTTATTGATTAGTAGATATATGAGGAGATTATGGGAAAGAAATGTTTCTTGTATCTGATAAAATTTCTTTATGTTTTTCACACAGGAAGGGTATAATGAATTTCATTATAGCTCGCATTTCAAACGAATATATATATATATATATATATATATATATATATATATATATATATATATATATATATATATATATATATATAGTTATATGGTAAATGAAAATGTAAATTATACAATTTTGTCACTAATTAATGAAAGCTTATGTTTTTTATCAAACTGATAATCTTTTTAAAATAACACTGCGGCAGGGTGGCTCAGTGTTTAGAACACCAACAAAAGCCAACAGTACCTATTGTTTCATGGTTATATATGGATTGTACAAGAATACTAGGTCGCCCATTCCATTAAATTGTATCTACTAACGTTGTCATTAAAATTATGTGTTCTTTAACGTATAATCTAAAAATATGTATATTTTCTAATTCTGTTGTATAGAAATTTAGATATTCTATTATAGTTGGTGAGTTTTAAACATTACAATTAATATAAGTGGATTACCTTTCTTATGGATCTTCACTAATCCATAAACTCTGAGGGATTGCTTTACGTTGTATTAATGAATTCCTAAGTCCCGAATCTTATTCCCTGACTCAATCATTCTGTTGATTATAATCTTAACCTCCACTTTCAACTTATTCGTTGAGTCATTATTTATTTAATCATAAACCTCGACTTTATTTAATTCCTCATACACTTTAACCCCATAATCTGACTAGTTTATTAATACTGTTGCGCGATGTTTATCTGTTTTAAAGCATATTACTTTGCTTGATAATAATTCCGCGCTTTGGATTTTCAATTCATAATTTGGCTTGCATCTCTCCACTTTATGTTTTAACACCACTTTCGCCACATGTAACTTTTTTAAAATTTCTTTATCCCTAGCATTGTCTGTAAACTCTTCCACGTATTTAAAGTCCAACATGTGTAATTTCGAGAGTAATGTAGATCTTTTTTCGTCTTATCTCTTATCAGTAAAAATTTTCGTTTACTCAGTTTATTAATCGATATTATTTTTAACTGTAAACAAAGCACATGCTTAAGAATATTTCCTGCTTTATCCAGCACGAATGAAAGTTTAAACCTAAAAAAATTTCGGTATAGCATTCAATTTTAAACCTTTAATAGAGAAAGATACAGTGTGCAAATAGAAAATACCTCCAACTTTTATGTTGAGTTTCCGTAGTAAAATAATAAAAAACAAGTAAAGAAGGAAACAACTAGAAAAGTGCATAATTATGGTGTTACTTGATTCTAGATTGAGCAGTATAATTAGAATACTAGCAACTAAATACAATCACTATAGACAATGAACTACCGAGGCAAAAAGGAAAAGTAGAACCTTTCAACACATTAGGAGTATATGCGATAGCTTGCAAAGATTTAAGTTCACGTATATAGGCGAAGCAATGCGCCCGATAAGGGCACATAGAGAGGAATATAAAACGGCATGCAAATACGGGCACATTCAAAGATAAGATATAACTAGGCATTCAAGGAAACATGTCATGAAATAGACTGGGATGGATGCAAGCGCATCGCACTATGCAGCCGCAACCGAGTAGCTTGGATAATTAGTCTATTTAAATAAAATTGAGCAATGACGTAATGAATTTAACATCTGTAGAAAACTCTTTAAGCCCAATACTTAATGAAGTATTTTCTAGGTTCAGAAAACAGGAAGCAGATGAGCCGGAGTAACTTATAAACCTGAGTAAGAGACCCTGTTTATGGGAAACTGATTGAGAAGGATCTTGAATGATTTTTTTAAATGATTTCTATTTCTCTATATCTTTATCTTTCTCAAAATCAGCATTCAGTCGATAGTACACATATTTATAAATGGATACTGATAAACGGTATGCTTATAAATAATTAAATACATATGCTGATATATTTAGTATTTACATCATTGAATTCTATTAATCTCACACAAAAATATATATTCATATGCATTTTATCTAACTATATAAGGTATGAATAATGAAATAAATAAATAGTAAAGTTGTCGGATAGAATTTATTCATTTTATTCCGCAGGTACGTGTAATTATAGGGAAACTTATAATTTTGCGCGTATATATATATATATATATATATATATATATATTTAGTAACAGATACGGTATATACACATATCTATGGATAATTATTTATATACTTATATAAAGTAATGCATATTAATATTATAATAATATATAAATATATAGATTTTTTAAAATTAATATATATTTATATTCATACGTAAAGTAACAACAAATTATAAATATAACTACTGATTGATAATATTTATTTATATATACATATGCATAACTCCATATATGGATTTTGCATGTATATATGTGCATTTTATAGATTTATATAAACTGTGTTAAAGATTTAGATATGCTTATATAAAGGCATAGTTGTATAAGTTGTTTATATATAATTATTAAATTATATAAATAGACATATATGTGTTTAATTTATTCTATATTTTGTTTGACGCGTATTATTAGTTATTGTATACCTTTCATGTACGTTGACCTTATATTTTGCTCTTGTTTTCTCTTCCTTTCTCTCTATATTCGGTATTAACCAACACATTCCCTCAGGCTTTCATTCTCTTTCTCTCTAGATCACTTTCATCACAGTCTACGCACATCATTTTAGTCAACAAAAAAGTTTGGATTTTTCAAGTTCTGAATTTTAAAGGAAATTATCGTGAAATCACATCAGTAAGGTTATACCATACGTGTTAGATACTTCTTCCCCCCTTCCATTGACATTCTGCACACTTGATGAGATTACGTATAACGAAAATTCTAGATTGTGGTAATTGTACTGAAGGTAATTCTTGAGTCTACCATCTGCTGGATGTACTCTATGAATATGCATATATATTTTATTTACTGAGGCTATTCTTTGTTTCAAACCATTAGTAAGTCAAAATTTAAAATATGAATATATCTGTTATGGAACGAGATTACCACATTTGCTTAAATCTGTTATTGCGATCATTTTATTGTGTGTGTGTGTGTGTGGGGGGGGGAGGGTGTTAGAGACCTGACGATGATACAGGAAATACTGTATCGTCGCCGGTCAACGAGGATTAGATCGTGCCTCATTTCCAATGGTTAGTATGAACGATGTTGAAGCCCTTCGAGAAAAGGGACGAATCAGCACCCAGTCACCACGATGGTACTTGGAAATGGAGATTAATTGGAATTTTGCGCAACTGATAGTGCAAATCTACTACCCACAAAAGAAAACTGTGGATACTCTAAACATGTTTACTTGTTCTTTTCTTCTTATCGCAACGTAATCTCACTTATTAAATTGGCTTTTTTAAAAACAAACCACTAGATAATGGAGTGCCTACAACTATCATGATCGATGGCGAACCGGTTACTCCTTACGATCCTGCCGAAGAATTGGCTAAATTTAAGGTACTGTTTATTTTTTTAAATTTTGTCAAATTTATTCCTTTTATTAAATGATAACGACTTGCTTAAATATGATAATTGGAGTAGATAAGGCGGTTGGGCTGTAGATATAGCTTTTCTTAATTTTAGGTTGTGAATTGGTCTAACCATTCATACATTATTATTATATGAATTATAATCGTTTGATGCTCATTTACTCTTTCATCATCATGCACAGCAATACAAAAGCCAATAGTAACTAATGTTTCACTGCCATATAACCATAAGAAGAGAAACAAGAATATAATAACGACAAAAATAATAACCTAGGCACACACATTAGTGAGATTTATGAGAAAGAGAGAGAGAGAGTACTTAGTTACTATGATGATATTTATCTAGATAACACCCAGAAGTGATTCAAACTAAACCTCTACACAACACCATTATGGCCAAGTCAGCATTAAGGCAAGGAAACATCAGCATTTACTTTTTAATGATACAATTTGCGACATAAATAATGGGTAATGTTGATGTACAGTGCGTAGCGCGGCTAGGAACACGTGGACTCTTTTCTAGTAGAAGAGTTGGTCTCATATCTACGAAAACTGTTTACGAATGTCATCAACTGTTTTTTTCGCGATTAAGTCTGTCTGTTTTGTGTCTTACGGCAAGCTGGCGCATAGTCTCGAGAATCTCCACAGATTTTCCAGACACCCTATGACTAATTTTGCAGAAGCAATGTGTTCGATTTTTACCATTCATATGATTTATTTTATATTTTGAAAATCTTTAATTCTTTTGGAATGTCGGTTGTTCGTGTTTGTTAACATTTATTTGATATTTATTCTTAATTCTAATTCTTGAAAATTTGGACATAAATCCACAAAGAATGAATAAGTGGTGCGAACCTACATGTCCCAGAACGAAAGGTATTTATGGATCAACCAACCTCATCGATAGCTAAGTTCTGCATGATGTTTTGGTACTTTCCAATAACCCAGACGATTGACTACAGTTGCTCTTTACTCAATTTCACATCGTTATGAGATTATCGGCCAACTTGAAAGTAGTTTCGTCTTTTTCACAACTTTAAAACGTAAAGAATGCAGCTCGTTGGAATGTAACTGATGACACAGCTTAGTTGTTAGTCAGGTTAACCAATAAGTTCGATCAACTATTCGACGCTGGCGCTTCCAGTTATTTGTCAGCTTAATAGGCTATCAATGTTTCTAATTTCTGATCTTAATGGGTATATGACACTTTTAAACCATTAATTGTGATCTTTTGTAAATGTTGTTATTATCAGCTGGCGTGCCACAGCTTCTCGTACCAAGAAGAGTAGCGTGTATCTCGCCTATTCTTCCAGGATAACGCCTTTATATATCATTTGAGGCCTCATTTAATTCTATTGTGCAGTTAGCAATTCTTGTTAAGTGGCTAATTACGGAATAGAAGCAAGCGTACCGAACGAAGATAGTGTGCTTCGTATTATAAAGAATTATTGGGCCACAGACATCACAGAATACTCCGACCATACAATGAATTTTTCCTTTGTTATAATACGTCAGATTTAACCAAGATCATCATGCTCAGGCTAGCAGTTCTGAAAGACATCTTTTGCTTTCGATTCAGTGGCCTAATGATAATAGCAGTTTACTTTTTTAAGGCATAGCACTAGTTCAACACGCAATCCGTCTGAGCTATTTCTGGCTAATTAACCAATAAGAATGAAACCATGATCATTTGTTGTTTTATTTGCAACTCAATGTTTTGCCTTAGGTCACGTCTGCAACTTTGTTTTTCCTCGTCTATAACATAAATTGTTTTTCTTAATGGCATATCTGCACATACACTTTACGTTATATTTATAAAGATACCTTGTGCCCAAGGACTTTTTGCTGAATAGGTAGTTTTGTCTGGATCAAAAAGTGATCAGATCACTTATTTTTCTCTGTCGTAATAGGTATGAATAGAATCCATGTTTCAATCTCGCCTATAATGGACAAAAATATTAGGTTGTCATGTCATATGATCTTTAATGTAACAGGTTCATTGCATTTTTCATTTCTAATAATATGCTAAAACGTCCAGTCTCCTGTTTTCGGAATTTTAAGAAGAGACTGAAGTTTTACAGATGAATAAGCCAAGCTTTACCATGGAGCTAATCAAGGCTCAGCATAGAGAGCCTAGAGCCAGCTGTGTATTTTTGCTTCTGCTAGATCTCCAGCACGAACGAACCAAATGTCTTTGGGCTTGACGATTCTGTATAAGATGCAGTTTGTGTTATCTTATGCTTTTGTGGCAATTAACTTCCTGCGTAACACACCGCGCCGAAGACATACTGCTGTTTGTTATTGAAGCCACGTTAAATTTATAGGATTATTTCTATTGATTTCTACTATATGTAATAACGGATTTGCTGACAATATTTCTAAATAAAATGCTGCTTCACATTTTACATTTTTCTTGATTTTATTTTTTGTTAAAGCCATTTGTAATAATGGTTGCTTCAAGCAAGCTATCCATAATGCTTAACGTTTGCTTTCACGGATTTGCATATTTTGTTTCTGTTGTATCCTACTTACCACTCAGTTTGCGTGTGTAAGTTGGTGTTTGCATATTATGTGTATGTACCCTAGCTAGTTACTTCGTGTCAAAAATTTAGTAAAACGCTTGCGTTGTGTAGCGTTTTGCACAGTGGTGCAAGAAGCCTTGCCGTTTTAAGAAATATTTTAATCAATATTGATTAAAATAGTTAAGCATCAATAAATTTGTTATGCAAGTAGGAATTTTGTGGGCTAGTTTTTATTTATATATATATATATATATATATATATATAGTATATATATATATATATATATATATATATATAGCAGAGAGAGAGAGAGAGAGAGAGAGAGAGATACTAAGCGATTTTTTATCTATTTATGGTAACAATTATTCGTAAAATTTACAATTATGTATTACGTATTAATTACCTATGAACAGTTAAGTCTAAATAGAACCAGAAGGATAAGAAATATTAATTGACCAGTTTGAACATGATTACCACAATTTTCTTCCTTTTGTATTGATATTATTATGTGCGTTATAATGAGGTTGACGGCGATTTACGAAAAATGCAATCTAAACGTAGCCGAAAAAAACATGTAAAGCTTTCTTTCCTTGAATTACAAATGGACATTACATCGCGCTACATGAGGTGATGGATACTTGGCAGGGTGTAGATCGAAGAAAAGAATTAGTGTGAAAAAGTTTCAATTGGTTGACAACTATGGAAAATTAGCGTATTTTCAATATTTCCTTGTTCTTAAATTTGTTAGTATGAAGCTTCAGTTTATGTTACTTGGTCCATTATTCCCTTCAACGGAATCCTATCATGAATTTTATATTTACTCAAATTTTCTTTATGATCATACCTCCACGCTGCGTTGTCTTTACAAATCTGGTAAAGTTTTGAATATGTCAGATATCGATTGTGATTGTATCAGCTGTCTACTTTCACCTATGTGAAGCACTGTTTCTTGTCATTGGTTAGATTATTTTTACTTTATTGATATAACCGTATATTTGCGGCATTGGTCTGTATTTTTAACGAAAAAAGAAAAATTAAATTGTTTGCATTCCGAGAGCATTTTTCTGTTTTTTTCTTTATGAAGACGGTATATCTAGTTTCTGGAAAATTCGTGTGCTTAAAATAGCGTTTATTTATTAATTATGCGTGCTTAGTTCAATTCCGCTTTGTTTGCAATGTTCAAAATACGTTTTAAAAGCCCTTTTGACATTTTCAAACTTATCTTGTCAATCAGGAGTATGCGATCGATCCACCTCTCCTGATAGCTCCATGGCAGCGTGGTTATCAATTTGTCTGTGAATCTGGTCTTGTCACCGACCCGCGGGCTCAACATAGTCAGTCACAGGATTTGTCTCGCTGGTCTGACGAAGAGCGCACTATCTTTCGTGAACGCTTCCTAGTTACACCTAAAAATTTTGCCAGTATTGCTGCGCATCTTGAGAACAAGTCTGTAGCTGACTGTGTGCACTATTATTACATGACGAAAAAGAACCAAAATTATAAGAATTTGGTTAAACGCCAAAACGCTCGCCGAAAGCGCACAGTTGTCCAAGTAGATCGTAGTGGTAGTGGTGGAGGAAATTCCAGTGGAACTGGTGGTGGCTCTAATTCATCAACATCGAGTACTACGGTAGGTAGCAGTGGAACTTCGAGTGCTGGGTGTACGTCAACATCATTATCCAACAGTGGATCAGTTTCTGGATCAGCAAACGGTACAGGACATGCTTCATCTACTGCTAATGATCGATCTGCATCAAATGTTTCCAGTTCCTCTGGTAGCAGTAGCACTAGTGCTGTGTCATCCAATGGCTCTGTTATCAACGACCCTTCTATTGGTTCTGGCCCAACAGATAACATTGGTGTTACAACAAGAAATTCAGAAAGCCCACTGGTTAATTCCGAAAAGGTTCGTGTTGATTTAATTCACTTAACGTATATTCATTTAACAGGATTAACAACAATATTAAGAATTGTTACCTCAAATGAACAAAGTAGAATGTGCACATATTAGTCAGTTTTAGTGTTATATTCTGAGAGTTTCTTAAGAACGAAATTCGACATATACAACCAATTTCTGCGTGTCTTTTAGGTGCATCAATACATCGAAGCAACCATGCTTTGAACTATTAGTCACAAATAGTGAATCGTATGTAGGTTCGTTATTTTGCGCTTTGGCTTTTTATATTTCTTTCTCATATATTCATTTGCAATGATGGAAAATTCTTCGAGCACAATGAACTTGAAAATTGTACATTATATTCGGCTATGCATAAATAAATTAAAAAATTTGAATCTCCTTTATTGCTCGCCGCAAATAAATCTTAGATACCACTTAGTTTAATGTTAAAGTGTGTTTAAAGTTAGCTTTATTATCCTTAAGCGGGTGGACCTATCTCTTTGCTTCTTGACGTTTTCGTCGTTAACAACCGACTTCTTAAAATCTCTCGGTGTAGGCCTGGCATAGTCAAGATTTATATTTTCGAAAAATTGCGGTAGTGCGCAATTTTAATATGGCCAATATGTTATCTTTTATTAATCAATTATTTATCATTTAAAAAATTTTAAATGTGGTTTCTCTGTTTAATTTGAGTTATCCGTTAAAGCAAAATTGCACAGATTTTGTGTATTATTTTCTAAACATTTTGTAGAACTTCGTTCTTAAATCAAATATCGCGCTAATATTTGTGTTGCGACAGTCTTCATAGACTTTAATATATACGATTGGCTTTCCTGCAATATTTTAAATTCCAGGAGTCAACGAAGGATTCCAGCAACAGTACTACAATGAGTAATGCTCGTGGGCGTTGTGGTCGTGGCAGTCGAAGCCATAATTCGGCTAATTCTGGTGGTGCTTCAACTAATGCTAGCGGTTCCACTCTGGGCGCAGGTAGACGCCAGCAGCGTGGTAACACTGAATCTACTGTCACTTCTAATTCTACTACTAGTGTCAATTCGGATATTTCTTCTAGTGGGACTGCTAGGCTTCAACTACAAAATGAAACTTCAAATAGTCAGTCGGCGGCTGACGTTCCCACTGGTATTGGTGATTGTAATAGTAATACTAATATTACTAATATGAATGATGTAAGTGATAAATCTCAAACTCAAACACAAAGTCAGAGTAATTCAAAGTCAATTATAGTCACGGAAGACGGTCAACGACGATGTACCAAAACGGCTGAAAAAAATATTTCCTCTGTTACTGCTGATATGGCTTCAGTTGGGATTTCAGAAAGGTCTTCTAATATCTCTTCGTGTATTTCTAGTGAGAGAAACGAACATTTCGTGACAGATATAGCAAAAACAAAAGTTGATTTGGAGCTTACGTCTACGTCGACATCATTAAAAACTGTAGATGTTGAAAGTTGTTCTAATGCATTTGAGGTGATGGCTAACAAGAGCCATGACATTTTTGGATGTGATAATGTTACTTCAATTATCAGAAAATCTGAATCCGAACCAGCCGCTACTGTAGTTATGGACATCACATCAGTTGCAGAAAGTAAAATATTTTCCACAGCTATGGTTTCTACTACTCGTTGTACTTCTCCAACGCAGTCGCAAATCAAAACTACTGAAAGTAAGATTGTTTTTTTAAAAATTGATTATTTCAATATCATATTTTGTTTACTGTTGTTAAAACTTTGTCTGGCATTATTTTAGAAATTTGACTTCTAATGTTCACCTTTTAGGTAATTAATTTTTAACCTCGCTAAACTTGCGTTTATTATTATAATTGATTTAAGATGGCGTTTGAGGATAACGTTTTCGTTAGAAATAGTACTCCGTACTTTTTTTAAATTGTTGCACATGCCTGGTTAATGGCTCACGATAATTATCTTTCAATATTCTCTCATCCACCCGTATTGCCCTGACACTGGGTTGCTGCTTATAAGAAATATTGCTCATTTGCCTAGTATAATCAGTTGTATTTGTCGGTACAGCACCGGAAATTTTACCCTATTTTGAATCCAATTTCGTTGGTTTTCTTCATTCTCTAATGTATTTCATGTGGCTTTTTTCTAACATCACTACATGAACTGCCATAACATCGATAGTGATCCACTTAATTTCGCTGGTGTGTATCATCATATGCATTACTCTAGAAGAAGCTAGGTAGAATGGCACTGGTGATGCGTCTGAATTTACATAATAATGCAAAGATTTATTTCTTTGATGTCAGTTAATGCCTTGCATGTTCATTGTATTTTGATTCGCGTTAGTCAGTTTACCTTCGTGACCAATCAAGTAAATGTACGCGAGATTACTAGATTCATTATATATATATATATATATATATATATATATATATATATATATATATATTGATCTGAAGTTTAATGGCAGTATTTTGTCAATATAAACTTAACATTGCGTCAGGTGGAAAAGGCAATCCATCCAGTAGACCGGTTTCGTCATTATTGGGAACTCTTAAAATACTATCCAAAATGTTCCGCTTCCGAGATTGAGACTATCCACTGTGCCACGAGCGCTACATGCACAATTTGAGATCATGTGCCAACCAATAATTTCTGGTTAGCCTTTCTTTCTGCTGGGACCTCTTGTATGTTGTTTAATGAGATCGGAGGTGGCTAATTTGAAGGTCGGATATTAAGAGATTCCAAATATGCTCCACCTGAATGACAGTCTAACCAGAATACAGGAAATTTTATATGATTTAAAATTTCGTGAAGTATGCGTCATGGGTGGCATAGTGGATATTGTCAGACTTCAAAGCGTATGTTCGCCGGTTAGGGTTCCGTTCGCGGAAAATTCTCAACAGTACTTGAAGAGTTCAAAGTAAGGACGAAACTGATATTTTGGATAAATCGCATTTGATTCCTGATGTAGTTTTTTTAGTTTATACTGAAAAAATGTATACGATCAAAATCCTGCCGTTAGACTTCATCGTCATCATGCACAGTCAATTGGAGTAGATAAGGCGGATGGGCTGAATATATAGCCGTGCATTGGCCTAACCATTCATACATTATTATGTGAATTATAATCGATCGATGCTCATTTACTCTTTCATCATGCAAAGCAATACAAAAGCCATTAGTAACTAATGTTTCACTGCCATATAACCATAAGAAGCGAAGCAATAAAGAAGAAGGATGTTTTTATAAATAACCAAAGAGAATAATAATTTAGACAAAAAAATTATTAGTGAGATTTAAGAGAGAGAGAGAGAGAGAGAAACCTAGTTATTATGAGTATATTCATCTAGATAACTCACAGAAGTGAGACAAAATAAAGCTCTACACAACACCATTATGGCCAAGTCAGCTTTAAGGCAAGGCAACATAATCAATTCAGCTTCCTCGTGGGTTGCTAACTCTTCTCTACCAAGAAAAGAATATTCCGAAGATTATTATACTAGAAATCTGCAACAAGATCGCCACCGAACTCGTCAGACTTCAAATCAATGTCATTTCATCAAGCGCCTGTTGAGTGGTAACAGATCGGGAATATATAGTGTCGTAGTACTCGGATGTAAGTTTTTTGTCAAATTTTATTGGTAACCATAATAGATTGAAACTTGTCATTACCTGTAACTGACAGTGGCTTTACTATTCTGTTCAACAAGTTAATATATATTTTTATGCGTCTGCCAAACGGTTAATAAATCCTAGTATGCCAGCTAAATTGTCTTTTAATATAAATTGTTTGAACTGAAGTTTCACTCAATTTTTCTCTTGGAATGTCAATTATGTGCTAAATTATTTTATGGTAAGATGTGATTGCTTATTTAACAATCGATTTCTTAATTCTAAAATTTTTATTTTGAATGAAAGTACCTCACTCTGCATTAATGTTTGTGTTTAAAATGCACTTGACCCTTTGATTGATTGGAGTTGATGATTTTAGACGTTTACAAACATTCGATCATCGTTGTTCGAGAAGTATGGCACACGTAGGCTACCAACAACGAATAACCAACGCTGACATCCGTAGGTGTACTTTTCTCTAACCCAGCGCCAGATTGGCGTAAAAAACAGGGTGGGCAGATTTTGACATGGCGAAACAGCCAAAGTCAATTACATCCAAATTGGGTAGTATAGGCCCCACTTGTCTGCCAGGATGGAGTCCACGTGCATATCATAGTTCTTGGTTGGAAACCCTGCGCAATATGACATCGAGTCGAGCTCAGTAGCGATCTTGTTGCAGATACCTGTAGAGTAGAGTTAGCTGCGAGGTTTGGTTGTGTTTATGACGTGATACAGTGAAAACCACAAGGAAGCTGATGTTTCCTTGCCTTAATTCGGATTTGGCCATAATGAAGTTCTGTAGAGGCTTAAATTTCCTTACTTGTTTGTGTTGTCTAGATACATATACTCCTAGTAACTAGGCTCTTTCTTTCTTAAGTATCACAAATTATTTGTGTGCCAGATTATTGTTTTTGTCGTTATTTATATAAATTTTCTTTTTTTTTGTTAGTGAACCATTAGTTACTATTGCCTTTTGTGTAGCTGCGCATGATGGTGACGTATCTGTTCGTGCAGTTTTGTAATACAATTGTGAAACTTTGTCCCTTAGTGTCGAAAATGTTATTTGCGCGCAGGCATTTGACCACCGTTGTTTGAGAATCGTAGTACATAGAGGTTACCAACAACGAACCAGAAACTGGCACGAATACGAAATTTTCGTTCGGATAAGTGCTCCTCATTAGGTATCAAATTAATGCTCCATCATTCGTGCTGGCTCGGCCACATCTACTTATGTATCCCTTCAATTCGATTGCTCAAAGTAACATTATTCTCGCAGGCAGCCTGAGATTGGCTGCTGAAATATGGTGGTCAGATTATAGCATTCAAGATTCAGCTGAAGTAAACGAAAGCTAATTTAGGCAGCATAGGATCTATTTGTCTACCTGGATGCACATCATAGTTCTCGGTTAAAATCTCTGCGCGCTAGTGCATTGAATCAAGCTCAATGGCGTTCTTGTAGATTTAAAAAAGAACCATCTTAAGTTTATTTTCTTTCAGTGTTAATTGCGAGGTTTGGTCTTGTTCTTGTTTTATCAATGCCTCCTTACCGTAAAGGTGACTTTATCTACATTGTGTTTTGGAGAGATCTAGGTTTCCTTAACTAAACTAGATCCTTTCCGTTATAAGTACCTTTTCATTTCCATTCTTTGTCTTCAATTATTATTTTCAAATTGTTATTATTAGTTTAAAAGGTGTATTTGTTCTCATGGTTATGTGGCATTCAAGCATCGGTTATTAAAGTATTTTGTATTGCTGTTTGTGATGATAATGACGATGACGATGATGGTGGCGATGGTGATGATGATAATGCTTTTATGTTTTATTTGAAATGTTTTACTGTGTATTAAGCATTCAATGTTTACCTGCTGTTCTGTTATTTTCATGTGTATTTTCGTATTTTATTTGTCGATGTCAATTTTATTGTGCACAAGTTTATGACAGTAAACCTTTCGTTCTGCCTTTGCATAATACGTGAATTAATTAGCTTTAAATTCTAGGAATAGCCTGCTGCTGTTCGTTCCACTTGACTTCATTCAATGCACTATTTTTGCACACATACTGGTGAAATATTTGAAGTTTTATTAGGTGCATTTTAGCTTACCACTTGTATTACACTCTTGGTATATATCTGTAAAACGTATTGTTTAATATTTTGTTTCACTGCACTGTCATCATATCATGTTTTGTTTGAAATACAATATAATCTCTTGATTGTAGTTAATGGTGTGTTTGTGTGTCTGTTTAAGTTTGTGGATTTAAACTTGTAATAGTTTTCTTTCACGCGGGTTGATATTGTCTTTGCCAAATTTCGACTTCCCATTTGTCTTGTTTGACAACTTCAAAGTTTTAATTTGCAAAATTGAATACAAATGGTTACATTTTGTTCTAAACAAGTCGCGAAGCAGCAGAGCTGCTAGAAAATACCCCTGCTGGCGTTTTGGACAACCCTAACTTGCTGAGACCCATCTATCATGGATACGTCTAATACTTTGAAAAGATGATATGATAAGGCATTAAATTACCTCATGCAGAAGGTCATATAACTGTTCGCATATTCCTGGTTGCGAAAAGATAGTAAAAGCATTTTGTTATTGACATGGCATGTCTAGTTAGTCTATATTTTCACAACGGAATTTCCAGCCAATCATGGTTGATCATCGTTATGGGTTGCCGATACGCTCGAAACTATTTATTTGCTCAAGTGGTCTTTAGAAAATAGGCGATTACTGTAAGTGCTTTGATTGTTGGGGAAAATATAGGTAGGCTACAAGGTAAAATAACTTCAGAATTTGGCCAGTATTCAACCAAGATCTTATACTCGTGCAATTAAAATGTGCAGCGAATAACTATTTATAAAGTAGTTCAAGGTAAATTTACTTGGGCAGATGCAGGTTTTTACGGTAGTTGAACCTAAATCTGTATCGTAATATGACTGCAATCTTTATGCTCCAATACATTTTGACTGTATTGGTTAATTATCCAAACACAATAGCTGTTGTTCTGGGAATATGCCAACCATCGCCAAATTGACCTAACTACTTGAGCTTGGTACGTAGAATAGGTTCCAGTAATCTGTAAGCACGTGTGTCAATGTGATTACTCGTCTTGTCCATGCCGTTTGGTACATTCTCTTATTCCCATATGTAACAAATTGATACTGAATGCATGCGAAGGTTATCTGAGCTTCAATGTAAATTTTAGATTTAGTTTACTTTCAATTCAATGCGACGATAATTTTATCCAACAGATTTTTTTCTTCATGAGGCCAGGCTTGACTGGAATATCCTGTAAATTATCCACAAAACACTTCTGTAGCAAAACGATTTCTTTGCAAATACCGTTTGTTACGATTGTGCCTATTTTTTATAGGTGTCATTTTGCAACGTACATTCAGAATTTCTTATATCAGGTAGACATCCAGATCAATTTGTTATTCCTTCGAGTATAGTTATTAATATAAAAATATTATCCTAGAAAATTCCAAGCTTTTGACTATAACAGCTATGAAATAAGTGTTTGATTGAACTTCATATTAAGTATTATTGGCATTTTTAAACATTGGAAAGGAATCAGCACATAAAGTTTATGTTTATCAATTGTGCTGCGCAAATTCTGGCCAGTACGTGAAGCGTTCCCAATAAGGACGAAACTAGTCTACTAGATGAATTGCCTTTTCTACACTAAACGATGTTTAGTTTATACTGGTATGTGTATGTATCAAAATCGCAACCTTGATTATAGTAATTATTATCACCGCCCGCGCAACCATTGTTCGTTTAATTATTTATTTTAGTTTCTTGTTCATTTCAATTTTGAGTACAATATTGATCTATATTTCAGGTGCGGCACTGTGTGCAACGTCGGACTCGTCTAAAAATGTACAAGAAAATTTTCCTATTTCCAGTTCAGTGTCAACATCTACAGCTTCGTCACAATTTAATAAAAATGATTCGTCTATGCGAAACTGTACAGTGCAGTCAGAGAAATCTTCTCGTGAGGATCTTTTATCTATTTCCGATGACATAGCGTCGACCATTAATCGCAGTCCAGCTGGGGATGTCACACATCACAGCCTATGTCCATCAGCTAGTATAAACTCTGAGGTTTGTCATGTTGCACCAAGCCCACTATCTAATCAGCAGAATTACTCACGAAATACATCGCCACAACAGGTCAGTGTCATATTGTTTCATCAAAATATAGCATCTGTTTTATTAAATATACTTTACAAGTCTGCGCCTTAGCTTATATACGCATATTTTCTATTAAATTAGAAAATAAATTCTAGTAGGCTATAATAGTGACGTTTTTGATGTGTACAAAGTAAGATGATATATATATATATATATATATATATATATATATATATATATATATATATACTAAATGTTATAATTGATTATATCTTATAGTATTTTATTTATACCTCAACCTCGCACACGTACATGTGTATATTTAGAATAGTAAATATATATGAGTTTCCGATACCCTAACACTGTTAAATACTGTTTGTTGCGAAGAGCTAATATATATGCAAGTATGTATTAGGTTTTGCGAACCTAGTAACAAATTAGTTCAGTTGTGACCAGAAGGATAAACCAAAGGCAACATGAACGGAAAGTATAATCTCATGCACATTCGTTTCGTGCTTACTGGCGACTCATCAGTAGGAGCCGGTATCGGTTACTAACACAATAGCCATAGTGTAAGTATCCTTTACAGATTCGGTATATATATTATATAGTGTGAGTTAGCGTTGAAGTCGCATTGTCGTTGACTTTAGATGATGTTAACTTCAATATTGCAGATTTAAACATTCGTCTAGGAGATTGTACCGTCCTATTATTCCACATTCTTCTACCAAATATATAGTGGTTAAGGGCGTAATACCGGCTCCTACTGATGAGTCGCCAGTAAGCACGAAACGAATGTGCACGAGATTATAATTTCCGTTCATGCTTTCTTTCGTTTATTCTTCTGGTCATATTTGAACTAATTTGTTTCTAGGTGCACAACACCTAATACACAATTGCATATATATTAGTCCTCCGCCCCAAACAGTATCTAACTGTTATATATTTAATTGAATGATGTCACGATTACCGCAAAATGTGAACGGATATCGATCAAGGTCGAAGTGTGTGGATTTTCTGGAGTAACGGGTGTTCCCAAATAGTTGTACTTCTCAATTTTGGTGAACTTTAGCATACATTGAAATCCATTTTGTTGGTACTATGTACGGACTCTGTGTTAATACCGTGTATCTTTTTTGTACCATAATGTTGGTATCGGGTTCTGGCACGTTAGTCATAGTGTTGGTACCCTTTACAGACTCTGTTTATATTATTTATAGTGAGTTAGCTTTGAGGTCGAATTGACCAAGACTTTATAGGAAGTTAGCTTTAATACTGCAGGGTTACACATTTGCATAGGAGATTGTATCGTCATATTTCCCAACATTCCTTGTCCAAATATATGGTTAGTCGCCAGTAAGCACATAACGCATGTGCACAAGATTATACTCTTCGTTCAAGCTGGCTTTGGTTGATCCTTCTGGTCACAACTGAACTAGTTTGTTACTAAGTGTGCAACACCTACACAATTGCATATATATTAGTTCTCTGCCACAAACAGTATCTATCATTATTACTATTTGATCCAAGTTACGTTCATCTAATAAAACTATTGCAACTAAAATTCTAGTTAGTATCGCGTCTTCACTGTGTCTCATAAAAAATACATTGTTTTACTGTTCCTTATCTTCAAACAAAATAGCAATTGAGTAACTCGTCTCCGCAATCAAATCCAGCATTAGCTATTCGTACCTGTGTAAGTCCATGTCCGGTTATACCATCTTTAATTAACACCTGTCCACCTGATTCAACGGATCATGTTAACGTCAATGCGCAACATCATTTGAACTCTGTATCGCCGACTTCAACGCCTACTAGCGTAAGCGCAGGAATTCACCATCATGAATTATCTACATGTGTTAACTCAAGTCATGAAAAGATGCACCAGTTAAAATCTCATGAATTTACAGCGCAGACATCGAGTGCTACAGCAAGTGAAAGCAGTCGTATTTCTCAGAGTCGTCATCAGTATTCTTCACAACAGTCTTTTTCACAAACGCCCCATTCTCTAAATCAACATCACTATGCCAATCAACACTCAACATCACACTCTCAGCAATACCTGGCTCATCATGCTGTTAGTAATGTTTTACATCAACCTGGTGTTTCTTCTTCTCACACCCCCAATTACGTTGCTTGTTCACAGCCTGTTGCGTCTGCTCCTATTCATCATCAACTACAACAGTCACATAATTCTTCATTGCGTCAGCTGGCCCATCCGACACATGGCTTGCCTTCTCCAAGTCTTCAAACTGGTAGCGTAGTTTTGAACTCTGGTGCAACGGAGTTTACTCAAACTCCAGTAGCTCGAGGATCTAGTTCAGCGTCAGCTTCCACTTGTTCTTCGCCATCTCCCAGTTTTCATCATCAAACTATTACTCGACATACTCCTCCGCCTATGAGTTTAGCGGCACTGCATCAACCGGTGAGTTGTAAATATTTTTGTATGCGATAAGTGTTCTTCGATTTTTTTATTCTACA
Organism: Eudiplozoon nipponicum; assembly: GCA_029291075.1. Lineage (NCBI taxonomy): Eukaryota > Metazoa > Platyhelminthes > Monogenea > Mazocraeidea > Diplozoidae > Eudiplozoon > Eudiplozoon nipponicum. The sequence continues at coordinate 120,390 of JAQBSW010000553.1, forward strand.
CGCAATATGCTATGAATTCTTAACTCGTTTAGTAGTCTTTTAACTGCATTCATATTTAAATAATACGAACACGCTATACAAATAAGTTTTCTACAAACGCTTTATTTGACTTCGGCATATTCTGTTTTGCCGCAGTTGCGTGGTTGATAGATTTATGCATTGCCTTTCCATGAAGTTAGTGCAAATTATGCTCAAGTATAACTGATTCTTAATAACTTAAAATTACAGTAAATCAAAATTACGCGATACTTTTTAGTCTACTTCTCTATTGTAAAATGCCTTTGAATTAAAATTTAAAATTTTTTTAAAATTCCTGTTTCTAAAGTGTTGGCATCAATTGCAACGTTGGTGATAATATATCTTTTTCGTTTTTTTAGCATGGCCGGGGATCATGTTCTAGTGGATCGAAAGCCGCTGGAGGTCTGTCTCTGACATCTTCACTGTCCAAATCTTCATCTCATTTTCTGAGTGGTCACCAGCATCAACATTCAACCCTGTCTCAACCGCATTCTTTTTCGAATCTAACTTCAGAAGCTCATCTCGGAGGTAGTTTGAGAACGCAATCTTCAAGCCCTGTCTCGAATGCTGGTGATCATACCGGGTTATTGCACTCGGGTGGTAGTGCTGTCTGTTCTGGCATGAATGTGACTGAGATAATTCAAAATGCCATTGAGAAATATCATGGTCAGGTATGCCCAGTGTTATTGTTTTTTGTTACTAAATCTCACATTATTGTTCCTAATCATGTTAAATAATAAACTTTTAATCGGCCAGTATTCATTTTTCTCCTCTACCGCCTTTAACAAAATTTCTTTTGACATGTGCATACCATTTAGCCTTTTATTCTTATTATTGACTTACAGTTGGATAACGTGTCATCATTATTAAATCTACCTACCAGTGAAAAGAACTCGCGATTCCCATCTGTCTAATTGGCAACCATTTTATTCAAAGCCATATAGCTAGTTCCCTCCGCTACGTGAACGACACATTTTCAGCAGCTTTCAGTTTTGCCTCAATCTGAAGTAACTATTTACTTTTTTCTACTAGTGAGTAGTTTCCCAATAAAGGCGGCTTTTCAGTCCCTCATGAGAATGTAAGATCGTCTTTTTAGGAAAAGGGTTTCGATGTCCGTCTCAATCGAGACATGGCTTCTTCGTTAACCACGCCCTGTGCAGTATGTCGCGGGTTCATTGTCCAGCGTGGTTTAATTGGAACTGTGGAAGACTGCAGTCAAAGCTTATTTCCTTCGGTCAAAGTATCTAATTCGCTTCGCCTGAGAAATTTACCTTTGATTCTCATACGGTGACTGTAAGAAATATTAATTCGTGGTAGTTTATATAAGTTTCTTTAGTGTGGGAATTTTTATTTTCGAAGAATTTGATTTTTATGATCTGGCGAACATTTTTATGGGAGATTTGATTTCTATCTCTATAGTTCTCTCTCTATCACGGGAATCGAACCGGGACATATTTTCTGTGGAGTCGTGGACTATTCACTGCATGCTACACGCAATTTAACGTCATATACTAATTTGTGCTTTTTATTATCCTTTCCTCAAAATGGAACGTATTTTGAATCCCCCAGTCTCTCATTATACAACAGATACTATGTCACTTTTGGAAGTTATATTAATTTAAAGATTTGTGACAGTGTTTAGATTACGTATATATGTTGTAATACTGTTTAGAAATAAGAAAAGTTTTAATAACGAGGTGTTCGCTTATTTTGGATAGTTTCCGGTTTATTTCCACAATACTCAACTGAAAAGTTCAACCTTTCAGTGATAAATTTAAACTTATTATTATATTAAAACCATTCGTGAATGTTTTTACAGTTGATAAGAAACCAGTGTTTATTCATGTGCAATATGAAGATGAAGAGACATTGAAGGGAATAAATGATATATGATGTTCCAGACTGACGTTCAAATAATTTTATGCTGACTTTACTTTGATTACATCCCCTACCAAACTTGCGTTAGCTTGGATGAAAGCCAAAATTTGACGGCAATCTGCATCTCACTTTTTCAAAAATGGGAGTTTTACGCGTGGAAAATATGATTTAGTAAGATTTAGTAGAATATTTATTCACGCTTATCGAAGTACATACACATTTTGTGAGTGCAAACTCATACAGGTTTTGACCTACATCTATGGCTAAAAATCATGTCCTTTGAAAATTGCGTCGAAAAAATGTTTTTGAATTTTTACTAAAGCTAAATATGGGAGCGTGCCTTTCTATTTAGACGTCCAGAACTGCAAAATATTCTTCCGTGCACTGGCATTACCAATGGGTTTCAAAGCTCACGCGAAACCGTTAAGTTATGTATCTTCTATTTGAACTTTCTGGACCATATTTGAACCGCTTTTTTCTATTTGCACAAAACTATTTAGTGTTCAACTTATTTAGAAAATCTGCTGACAAGATGTTGCAAGGAAAACTTCTGTACACTAGGTTATTTGTTTTCCCTAATTTATATCTTGGAATAAATGTGTTATGTATGTTAAAATGTAATATCCTATAAGCATATTCATTAAGTGTGATTATATATATATGTATATTCATGGTAGAATTATCTTATGCTGGGTCAAATTGCAAATTGTGTGTAACCAAATTTTACTGATTTTGTAATGATTGTAAATATTGCGTACTATCTATGTTACGGTGACTTTAGGCGTTGGCTGCTCAATGCACTGATTCACCGGGGCTATCATCATCATCATCATCATCATCTCCAAACTTGGCTGGTTATGGTGGTCAACAGCATCGTTCATCCTATTCTGGCAGCACAATGAGTTTTGACGAAATGATGACACATTCAATATCTGCGTCTGAGCGGCCATGTCATTCCCCATCTCACCATCAAGTAGGCTTCGTTTGTGCTTTAAACTCTCCCATCTCTAAGGAGCTAACAATGCTGTATGCTCTTATCTTTCATCAGTTAATTATATTTTGGCATTGTAACTTACTTGATAAGAATATTGCAATTTATTTCAACACCTATTCGTCGGCTTTGTGCATAGATCGGAGCGAAATGTAGTAGTTTCTTGTACCTATAGTCAATACGGACTATAAGCCATTATCGTGTGCGATAACTTTTGCTCATTTTTTAGCTTAAGTTTCCTGTCAGATATTTCTTGAAAGTTTTTTTGTATGTTGCGCAGTGCGATCATCATATTTAAAGTATCCACAATTTTCTTTCGTAAGTGGTAGATTCTTACTAGCAGTCCACGAAAGTCCAATTGATCCTCATTTCCAAGTATGCGTTGTTTTCATTTTCGTGGTGGCTGTTTCTTATTCGTCTCCTCAGTCCGAAGGCTTCCACATCATTCGTACTCACCACTGCCTGTCAACTAAGATAAGATCCTATCTCATTTCTAGTGGTTACTGCGAATGATGTGGAAGCCTTTGGAGTGAAGAGACGAGTTGGCATCCAGCTACAATAAATACGAACTCAACGTATACTTGGAAATGAATATCATTCGGATCTTTGCACAACTGTTAGTTTAAGTTGGCCATCGAAAATTGTAATTTAAAAAAAATTGCTTTCGCGGTCCGTACTCGCTGTGTATATACAAGTTCCTTTTGAATTCTATTATACCGCGGCCATTGTAATCCGTATTTTGGTCCACTTGAAAAAATCTGATCTATTTTTTGCCGACCTAAATAGCGATAGATACGCTTTTAGCCACACTTCTCGTGCAAATAATTTTTTTTATGCGAATACTTGACTATTCATTGCCATCATCAACACAAACAATAACATACTCAGCGTTTGTAAGCTGTCGCTTCATCGTCGCATCATATTATCAGTTATGTATGGGTCGTCAATTATTTGAAATCGAATATTTATATTACGGTTTTAGCTGTTACCTGGGGCTGACTCGCACCATATGCCATGAACATCTGGGTTTGAGATTCAAATAAGAAAGTATTTTCAGTAGCCGAAACATGTCCTCCGTGCCTGGATTGTTTTGTTTGTTTGTTTGGATGGATCAATTAGAGCATTTGTTATTCGTTTTATTTTGTTTGTGCGTGTACCCCTTCAGTGCCGTAAAAATGCATTATAATGCTACTAGCACGACCGGCAAATACCAAATTGTCCTTAGAAATGCTTAAATACTTTTGTGATCACTCTGAAACAGGGTTTCGTTCATTATGCAACAAACAGTATTTAACTTTTTTATTCGTTCATTATGTTTTTTTAGTCTGCTGATTACCTATTATGAAGCAATATATATTTTTATGGAGAAATAAAATACGTTAAGTCGGAAATTTGAAATTTCTTATTTGCAATACTATAATCTTTTGTTATAAATATTAGGGTCAACAAAATCGCAGTGGCGCCATTCATACTGGAGGGGCAGGTGATTCCATAAAAGATCAGCACTCAACCTGTCCTGCGATTGTTCAAACCCAGCGTGATGCTCATCTCTTAAATCAATCGTATACTAATGTCAATCATCATTACGCCCATCATCAGCCGCTGAAGCATCAGACATATTTTTCACATTCGCAACAAGGCAATCATGATGGTGGACACACGCATTCGCCTCAGTCGCATGCAAGTCAATCTAGCGGATTACATAATTCCAGTGGTCAAGTACTGAATATTTCTCATGCTCATACATCGCCTTATAATTCACAAAATCAACAACCCCATTATTTACAAAGCAGTAGAATGTCGTCTGTTGCTGCACCAACTCTACCAGGTGGACATCAACGAAGCATTAGCGCTGTCGGTAATTCAAGCATTCCCAGCAGCTCGTGCGCATTATCGAGACAAAAAGGCTTGCTCGATACGCCTTCTTCTGTTGATGGAGCAGCTTCCGGAGGCATTTCAAACTCGTTATCTGGGTCTATGACTAGTTCACGCATGAATAATATGAGCGCTGCTCTGTTGGCTTTAATAAATGCGGCATCAGGATCAGGTAGATAGTTCGTTTTAAATCAACTATCATTTTATTATGATGACATCGATTTAGCTAATGGTCACAAATAGTGAATATAATTTGTAGCAAAAGTGTTTAAGATTGAAGAATAGATTCAATAGATAGAGTAATCTGGCATGCTCGATTGAGTTTTCAATATGAATTGTTATCAATTTTGCCTGTTAACAATAAGTCTGATAACTCTAATAGTCTCAAAAAAAATTTTTCATCAGTCGCTATGCACTTGTCCTCATCTGATGCAACAGAATGTGTGTTCATTGTTTAAATTACACAACATAATATATTAAATACAATTCACTTATTAGACACATTCCTTATTTGACACTCATCAGTAGTAGTCAACTCTGCTGCAGTCCGGATTGGAACTCAGTATTATTTTATTCGTAGTATTGAAACTCATCTTGTACTCCACCGTTGCTGCGCAATGCATAAGATTTTCTTAGTTTTGTGACACATTAAAAAAATCTTATCGATATTTCGAGCGACCCACCAGTCCTCTTACAGCAACATAATTCAACTGTCTCATTAAAAAAATATTGTGCATTAATTTTAGGTCGCTTGCTCATCGTTTCTTTAATCACTTCCTAACAACATTTCTTACCCTTTTCTACTACTGTATTACGTGTTGTACCAAATGATTATTCATCTTATCTAGCATTCATTAAATTTGCTCTAATTTTTTTCAAACGATTCTATGTTTATTCTTGTGCTATTCGATTACATCCATCCAAGTTAATAGTACAGCTCGTTTCTAATGAATGGCGAGCTAGATCTGATCTATGGATGTTACCATACGTATTTGCAGTTTCATGTTCTCTCCTTCTAATTTTAATCGATTGCATGTTTTCTCCCACATACAATTCGTTGCACTTACAAGGAATTTTATAAGCCACGGTTGTATCTAAATGTGATATCCTTTTCATTTACTTAAAAAAGTAAGCCGCCTAATTTACATATTTCTTGAATGGTTGCGCAGTGCGAGCGTCACCCTTACAGTTTCCACGAGTTACATTCGTGGGTTGTCACTTTGCACTATCAATTTCGCAAAGATCCGATTGATCCCTATTTCCAAGTACACATCGTGTTCGTCTTCGTGGTGGCTGGGTGCTGATCTGTCCCATTCCTCCGAAGGCTTCAATATCGTTCATATCAACCACTGGATGTGAGGAAGATCTAATCAAAGTTGACTGGCTACATTTCGGAACGGAATTTCCCGTTCCAGCATCACACATAAATAGATCTGTTTTAGAATTAGGTTACCACATTTACTTAAATTTGATATTGTGAGCATTTTGACTGCGTGTGATTAGAGGCTTGATGATGGAGCAGGAAATACCGTTCCGCAATGTAGCCAGTCAACGATGATTAGATTCTACCTCATTTCCAGTGATTAGTATGAACGATGTTAAATCTTTCGGAGGAAAGGAACGAATCAGAACCCGGCTTAATGTACATGTTTGTTTCAAAACAGTTCTTATGTTATATTTCGTAGCCATCGTTTTAATTTTTCTTTCTAACTCAGAATCAGGTATAACTATTATTTTCCAATTTACTATGTTTTCCTGTGATTTGTCCTTGTAAGTTTCGATATCAAATATTCTTATTACTTCACTTATTACAGATTATATTACTTTCAATGGATAATCGTTTAATCGAAATATTTCTTTTACATTTTTAGTTCATACATTCCATGTTTAAAATTGTGGATCCTTAGAATTCGTATTGTTAAATACTTAAGAACTCCTATCCCCATTCGGTATGGTTGATTGGACCTAAAATTTAGAGTATTTTTGAATGTGTATTTTTCTGTAAATATCTCTTTCAAGAGTAAAGCCGTTTAATGTCAACTTAACACCCAAAAATGGTAATATATCATTTATCTTTTATGCTAACGTGAATTTCAAATCATTCATTCTGTTATCTGGTTCAACGAATTTGTTCAATTCATCATCACCATGTGTCCACATAATAAATATGTCATCAAAATATCTCAAAAGATAGGCTCCAAACAGTGCATAAATATATTAGCTACTGGAACGGATAGCGGTTTTCCCATTAAAAAATCTCTAGGAAAAATTCTTTTCGGAACACACTGAAGCTCGCACTGCGCAACCATTCAAAAAACATCTGTTAACCAATACAGTCATATGACTTATGTTCATATCGCTTCCAAATACTTGTCATTTATTATTAAGGAATCTATGCCCTTTGGTTAGGTATCTGAAGATACGTCGAAATCACATCAAAATTGTTTGTATTCATTAATGTATTCGATAAAAATACGTATATTTTCGTACTTTTGTAGGATTCCTTTTTATAACCTTTTACTAAGCCGCAAACTCTAAGCAGGATTGTATTTCGTTGTATAATGGAATCCCCATGCACCGGATTCAATTCCTTATTAAACATCTTTTTTTAAATTAATAGTTCACCTTGTATTTTATCCGTAGAATCCTTTATTCTTTTATATAAGTATCGTCCTTATTAAATTGTTCATACATCTTTCCACTATAATCTGTTTTATTTATAAAGATTGTAGATTCACACATATTCGCTTTCAGGAAGATTATTTTATTTGTTATTAAATCGTGTGTTAACTCTCTAATCTTAATTTAATTTAAGTTACACATCGTTATGTTCTACTAACAATTTCACTGGGTCCAATTCGATGTTCATCTTGTCTCTGTCCGGAATGAATTATAAAACTTGTTAATAACTCCATTTGTAAGAATATGCTGCCGAAAAAGCCATACTAAGTCTACGGTTAAACAGTTAAAATTGATTGGCATTAAAGTTTATTGATGAAAGGTTAACATTTATTTTACTTTGTTATTTATTTTTTTAACTTTCGTTTAATAATCCCTTGAATTAATCTATTTTCATGTCTAGTTCTCGCTTTATTTAATTAATTTTCCGATCAGTATCAGTGAGGTTTTCAGTATGATCGAAATCATTATTTCAAATTGAAATAAATTAGTATCATGTATACATTTTGATCTTTTATTCTGTTTCCTTTATATATTGCTATTAACGTTCTCATTATGCTAAAACAGAACTCTTGCCTGTAGAATTGTGCTTTTTTATCAACTTATACATGCTACTCAATCTGTGGAAGTAGACTATACTTTTAAAAATAATTTCTAGTCATTAGCATGGTTACTAGTAGAATTTAGGAAACATGAGTCTACATTTTGGAAAATCATTTCCGATCTGTGACGGTTACTTATAGATGGTATGTTTCGCCCCGTCTCTGTATTTAATCATATAGATGTGTATGCATGTATTCATTCATGTTTATATGTATGTGTATGTATGTTTTTAAGTATGCACGAGATTACAGCGTTTTAGAATTGTTGGTAAATTTCTGTCTCGGCGGTATATTTTGTTAAAGACCGCGTTCAAATGAACGAATTCCTGTAATAAATTTGGAGACAACGAATGGTGGCCCTTCCTCTTTTGTATCACAATAAACCAAACGCGTAGACAAAGATGTTTTATCGATTGATTCTTGAAATGTGAAGTTCCTTTCCGCGCGCGCTCCAGTAGGCAAGAATTGTCTTGATCACTATAAAATGTGTCCAATTCTAACATTGATTGTGAGAAAAAGGCGATACTTCTGCCATCCCGATGCGAGAGTTATCCAGTGCTGCTGGTAACTAATCTAGGGTCCGCCTAGTCAAAGTGATTTTTAGAATCGCAAGTTTGTATGCGCCATTTCTCAGTAATTCGTTTAATAAGTAGTGGGATTTCTGGCCTTGAGCTGCGTTCTAACATCTTTGTGATGTCCGGTGATTTATAGGCAAACTAGGTCATAACTACAAAGGACACAGAGCTGTAAAAAGGCGAACCCTAGCTGAAAGTAGATGTGATATTGACATCAGTCTCTCCATTCTTGTCTTTAACCTTAACCTTCTTGTGGTGAACTAAATTTTGCAACACCAACTACGGCATCTTGCTACAGACGCAACGTTTGGATTCATGTGGATGGAATTGTGACACGTCATCATACTCAGGTCGACCTTATTATGAAAATAGGACATTTCGTTTTCGTCCGTCAAGGACGTGAGCGCATATCGCGTGTGTTGTACGGGTTCAATTAATGACTATTAGCACAGTCTTCGAGCCGGTAGAATCAGATTGAAATTCTGCTACATTCGGAAGTCTATATTAAGTCAGAATATGCGTGCAATGAAACCGGATAAAATTGTGCAGAATGTCCTGAGGGATTCAATGTTCTGCAGGGCGAACTGTAGCTATAGCCGATGCAATGTTAAGTGACATCTGGAACGCCACGAAAGGAAGGCTTAAGGAAGCCTAAGCCATTATTCTTATTATAAAGCCTACGAGCCCCTTTGCAGTCTTTGCTAACACTATGGCTCTTCATAACACGGCTTCTTCTGTGGAACTAATAGGTGATCGGCCTCTGGTTCGTAAGATTGACAATGAGTCTAGAACATCATTTGCTTAATTTGTTAATGATTTGGAAACAGCGTCCAAGCAATTCAAATTTGCATTTTACACTTAGATCCGACGTATTGACAATGGTATTTCTGCTATCAGTTTCTGAAGCCAAACTTATCAACCACTTCCAATAACTTGTCAGTCCGAGCATTTTGCAAACATGGTTCGCGATGAAGTATACCCTCGAAATTTTTACGAGATAGATATCGGAATTCTCAATTTTGATGAAGTTCCAGGAATGTGGTCTCATGAGCGACCACAGAGCCAATGTTGTCGATGCCTTACTCTGAGAAATTCATGCTCGGTGGGATAGAAGTTCCGAAGATTCTGCACCACCTAATTACCACAACTTTAGTGGAAAAATCGGTCCGAAACGAGTGTGGTGCCTGTTCTTATAATGATGATACTCGCGCTCCTGCCAACTTCCGTTGTATCAGTTGGCTGTGTGCTGCATCGAAGGTAATCATTGATATTATCCTCAGAAGTATTTGTGTAGGGCGAGGAAGCAAACTGTGCCAACGCAATCTATGTTTCGACTAAGAATGGGATGTGTGAACCAAATTTATGCAACCCGCTACACTCTTGAGCTGCGTCAGCGGTATCAGCGGCCTACTATTCTTGCCCTCCTAGACTACTCAGCCGGTTTCGATTCTATCCCGCGTGTAAGTCTATGGCGAGTTGCATTAAATGTTGACTTCTTAGTAAGAATTTTTCGATTGCTTGGAACCTGTTGTAATGACCTATTGGAATATTTTCGCACAAGTAAAGGCCGCTCTGAACTTTATGCCATTGGCTCCGACAATCGACAAGTATGTGTCGTTGCTCAACTCTATTTAATTATATTGCCGATGCAATCTTTGGTTAGGTCATTGCAAAACTGAGTGGAAATCGGTTGTAGTAGCCGTTTTTTAGACCTCTAATATGCTGAGGATGATGTTCTATTGACTGAAAAGCAGGACTAGCTTCAGAGACCCATTTATGGTTTTCAAGAAGTGTTTATCCGCCACGTTCTGAAGCTTGAAGCGTAAACAAACGATCGTTATGCCAAATTTTTATTCGAAATATAAGCTCGTGATAAATGGCCCCCTGGTGTTAGTCGTCAAAGGTTTCGTTTGCCTAAAAGTTATGGTGACACAAGACGGATAGGCTTTTCGCGAGATTTCTATATGTATTAATTTTGCAGCTGTTGTTTTGGAAAATTGTGCAAACCACTGGAATCGCCTGTCTGCTTCATTAAACGTCAAGTCAGGTATTCTGTTGGTTCTGCCGTACGCTGCGGAGAATGTAGATGGTACACTACTACCAGAGCCTTGCCGACCTTGTCAATCAATCGGTTTCCTCTATTTGGTTTAGTTCATTGACAGCTGAACGTCAGAAGTCATTAACGAAGAAGGAAGCCTACGAGTCGGCCAGTTCTATGCAGCCGCTCTTTGACATCTCATTATCATCAAACCTAGTTATGGCACGTCGATTACGTGTTAGGCCAATTTCATATCCTGCTCGCCAGGCCATCGAAGCAACTCTGGTAATTGACTGGAACCCAGGATGAGTAGGTGAGCTATCCTTCCTGATATCGGTTACTTTATCTCAGCGCACCGCACTGTATTTAATGACGAGTCAATTTAATGGGTGAAAGAATGTTGGAGTATAGCAGCAAGCAGGGTTCAGTGGAAATATCTTACTATTTATTCCTTTTTGGTATTGGTCTCCCTGGATCCAATCCTGTTGGAGGTATTGGTCCCCATCTATTATATTGAATTGTTGGCTGTATGCATATTCGTACGTATGTTTCGTGTGAGTTTGTATATTGGTATTATATTGAGCGTATGTATTGTTAATTTCTTCATATATGTTTATATGCATTTATGCTTTCTTCATTTCTTGTGTATGTGCCTGTGTTTATTAACATGAATGTATGTATGTATGTATATTTCTTTATTTGTATGTATGTAGGTTTAGGTAGACATGTATGTATTTGTACATGTATTACTGCGTGTGTGTATGTTTGTATGTTGTTATGCTTTCATACTACAAAATTATTAATATGGTATTTTTGTTTATATTTATGCCAATATATTGATTTTGTTAATTTATTTTGTCACTCGCATAATACTGATTTGCTATGTGAAGATAATTTTATGATACTTACTTCTCTTTTAATGTTTTTGTAATCAGATTCTAGCTTGCTTCATGATACTTTGTCTCAATTAATAAGCGGTACTACTGGAGCGACGGGATCATCTAATATTGGTTTATCAAGCTTAGACCAATCAAATCTGACTGCAATTTTGGCAGCGGTAGTCAGCGCTGGACTCTCAGCGTCAGCATCTAATAACGCTGTTTCTTCATCTTCCACGAGTGGCTCTTTGTCAAATGCACAGGCATCATCGTGTCAAAGCACTATTTCACGTAACAATTTAGCACCAAAGGTCTCTGACAGTAATAATCGGTCATTAGGAATAAATTCTGGCGTGTTGGGTAGTTCCATGAGTAGCCGTGAGAATTCTCCTGCTCTTGGTATGTCTGCACATCACTCTCACAACTATTTTACTTATCCTTCGCCACAGCCCTCTGCGGAACAATGTCTCAGCTCTCGTGGATCTCACCATGTTTCTAAAGCACACTCGTCAATGTCAGATGGTGGCAGTCATACTCAGCAGTTGCCCGCTCATTTGCATATACAACAGCAATACTCCAAACCTCAGCAAAGTTCTCATCAACTGCTAAGCCAATTTGGTCAGGGTAAGTAAATGTGAGCTAATCTAAAACGGTGACTACAATAAGTTTAATTAGTTCATGAAAATCTATTCAAAATTAGAAGCACTAGAATTATATAGCCAGTTATCAAAATGTTAATTGCTTAATTTTTTATTTTATTCTCCGAAACAAAATCGGGAAAAATATTGTTGAATGCTAGTCTTTAGTCAGTGAAGAGCTGCGATCTTTTATAATGAAACATCGATGTGTTAGCGATCGATCTCTAAAATATAGGATGTGTGTGATTGACAGTGTATACATAAGACTTCCAGCTGTCTTCGAGGCGGCAAGTGGAAAAGAATGGTTTATTTGAAATTGTTCTTGTCTTCTCTTCCGATATACGGTATACATATATGATTATATATATATATATATATATATATATATATATGCATATATATATATATGTATCATAAATTATTTATCAATTCACTACTAAGCTGGGGTTGACAGAAGCTATTGCTTATTAGGTAAATTGTTTCAATGATAATTTTATTTTACTACCTATTCAAACTATTTATTCAATTAGATACTGTTTGTGTTGAACAGAACTATATATATATATATATATATATATATATATATATATATATATATATATATATATGTTGTGCGCCTAGTAAAAAATTAGTTCAAATATGACCAGAAGTATAAACCAAAGACAGCATGGACGGAAATTATAATCTCGTGCACATTCATTTCGTGCTTACTGGCAACTCACCCGTAGGTGCCAGTATTACGCCATTTACCCACTATATTTAGGTGAGGAATGTGAGAAAATAGGCCAGTCTAATTGCCATGGCCTTGTGCGTAATTTTTGCTGTAGTTATTCTGTATTTTGCAATTTACCGTTTTATAGCTTCTGGAAAGTAACTGATTATTTTCTGCTAAAAAACTTCAATTAGGAGGAACATCAGCTGTAAGTCGAGGTATAATAAGTACTCGTGAAAGCCTGTTGAGTTCCAGCTCTGAACTGGCCTGTTCAATAGCACCTCACTACAAATCACCGTCCACTGATGCTAAAGTAAATTTCAGTGAATCTGTATGCAAGGATCCAAACAAAGATTTTTGCTTAACTTCGCCTTCCGGTAGACCAAATCGAACTAATGTTGTCGATCCATCATTGGGCTCTGAGTCTGAACTTTCTGCTGGCGATCCAAACAAAGCAATTCTTTTGGGCGACTTGAACACTGCAAAGAAGCTAGCTCGTGGAGCCATAACGTCGTCTTCTAGCGGGGGAACTACAGTCGGTTGTCAATTAGTCAAGCCTCTTATATCAACGCTATCTCTAGGTTAGTGCTTTCTTATTGGTGATAATGGTTGTTCAATTTTTTTGCTTTTGATTTCTGTTGTGCATAATACCTATTCAGACATATTTTTAAGCTTTAATCTACTTTCGTTAACCTTTACCTGAAGTTTTGCTTCAGGTCGTTCCATTGCATGTCTTCTGTATTCTATATTTTGCTTCATGCCTCTTACGTTTTTAACTAATCTGAAGCTAATTTTCGTTTGATGTCACTAATATTTGTTTTGGCCAGCGAAAGGGTACCTGATACGAAATTTGTTTGCGTTATTTTTTAAATGTGATAATGTAGCTAATCTTGTTGTGTTCGCCTAGTTATGGATGGTTCTTTTTTGAGTTAGTATTCTAGCGTTTTATTAATTACATATCAACCGCCTCTGTGTAAAGGCTAGAGACGCAATTATGGTCTGGGGTAGCCTACTCGCACGATTCTCTCAATAAACTATGTTTATGCCTATTTCTTCGCGTTAGTTAGTCACGTAAATTTTTGTATAGGCGTGAACAAACTTCCAACATCATAACACGCGAAAGCAGGCATTCTTGTTGTTATGACATTTAATATAATTTAATCTCTGTTTTATGCATTGTATTTGTGTTTCTTATATAGGCACCTTTAATTCAAGCTTGTAAATTTAGTATAAACGAAGGCCTCATAAATTATCTGCCGCCATTTAAGAATACCGACCTGTTTCTACAATCCCTAGTCATCGTCTGTTCACGTTTGGATATGGATTGGTGTTCATCAGCTCCCAATGTGTAGATGAAGTTGCTTTGACACGGAAAACTGTTTCTCATGCTTATAGGGCACTGGTTGCTTAACTAGAATTTCGGCTGTATGCTGACTGCCGCACTATTTCATTTTCTTAGCATTATTTATTAAACAATATTTTATTCCGCTGTCGATAAAATATGATATTTTAAACGTGTTTGCGCACTTAAAAATTCACGAATCCCATATTTGTGCATTATTATCCTCGTTGGTCAGTGGCGAAATGTTGATTCCATCGTTGCACAAATTAGCTTTTTCATCAACAGTGCGAATCCTATGCGAGTTTAGTTCGGCTATCTCTTTACATAATGGTGCGAGTTTCTTCCGGAGTTGTATCAGCTCCCATTTGAGAAGTTGGAAGACATTATACGAACGTGTGTTCCTGTTGCAGTAACTTAGAAAAGCAATCACACAAAAGCGTTCGTTTATATAGCCCATGCGTATAACTCATGCAGACAACTGTTCTCGATAAACTGCATATGTTCGAAGAAGGCGTGCCACTGTTAATTATGGCAGTATATTGTCTAACGGGATAATTTGCTTACGCTCTTAATCATGGCCATATATTGTTTCGCTTAATTATTATTTCGCCCTTTAACCACTATATATTTGGGTGAAGAATGTGGGATAATAGGATGATACGATAATAGACGAATGTGTAAACCTGCATTAGGGATGCTAACATTATATAAAGTCTCGACAATGCGACTTCAACGCTAACTCACTCCATATAATATATATATATATATATATATATATATATATATATATACATATATATATATATATATATATATATACATATATATATATATATATATATATATATATAGTCTGTAAAGGATACTAACACTATGGCTATTGTGTTAGTAACCGATACCAACATTATAGTACCGAAAACGTACATGATACTTACACTATGGTTTCCTATTCGGTACATGTTACCAACATGCTGGATATCAATGTATGCTATAGATCACCGAAATTGAGAAATAAAACTATTTCTGAACACCTGTTACTCCAGTAAATGCTTACCGCGAAATGTGATAACTGATATTAATCAAGACCAGGGCGTAAAAGGAGTTAAGTTTAAATGCGCAAATACTCACAATCAGCACAGCGTTTGCTATAATGCATGTCTTTTTTAAATCTTGTGTTCCCCTTATTGGAGTGTTTGAACTGATAACTGGACTAATTAGAAAGAATAAGCAGGTAATTATTGTATTTGCCTTACTCGCATTATGTGACTATAATGTTGCATGAAAACTACCAGCGCACGAGTAAAATATTTTCGCATTTGCTTGTTTAACTGATCTTAGTGTCACTTTGCTTGTCTTTAAATGTCAAAATCTTAAAAACTT
Source organism: Eudiplozoon nipponicum (assembly GCA_029291075.1). Taxonomy (NCBI): domain Eukaryota; kingdom Metazoa; phylum Platyhelminthes; class Monogenea; order Mazocraeidea; family Diplozoidae; genus Eudiplozoon; species Eudiplozoon nipponicum. Next base: position 135,996 of record JAQBSW010000553.1, read on the forward strand.
AGAATGCATGTATCATTTATTTGTTACTTTTCCCTTCCATTTTTAGGAAATGTTTCCTCGAATTCGTACTCTCGGTCAATTGATCCATCGACTTTACCGATGCCTGGTGTTTTGCTCACAGGTGTTCAGAGATTTACAGCAGGCTCTGAAAAAGCTACCACGCAAATGTGTTGTAACGCACAGCCGTCAATTTATTCTGGTTAGTCTCTGTGGTTATTCTCTGTTCCAACTACGGTACATGTGGATTGCACTTGCTTTAAGCTATGTAAAATATCAATCGCATTTAATTAGACTGTATATAATCTCTAAAGCCTCGTTTTTTGGTGTCCTTTTTAGGTCGTTTTCAAAGATATGATTGAAATTCATTTTTGCCTAGCTATATATATATATATATATATATATATATATATATATATATATATATATATATTAAACAATACTTAATGGCTAATCTGACAATTGGTCACGAATTCAATTAAATGACTATGGATGTCATGTACAAGTTGCATTCTTCATTTCACCACTCTACTGAGTTTTTTTCCAGAATCACGTCTAGGATGCTTCTAAATGGCGCCGAAGCCTAACGTCCTCGTGGTTTAGTGTTTCCTTCTCACCAAGCTATTGAGGTAACTTTGGTGGGTGGACTGAATCGAAAGGAGAAGGCTCAGTGGTTGTAACTGTGTATTATTACTTTTGATGTTGTTTTCTTGATCTCTCCTCATCATACCTTCACTTATCCGCGGGAATCTTTCGACAAACATGTTTCATTGTAGACCTTTTGTACAGCTCTGCATTATTGGAATCTGCTCTTCTGGAGCCATCTATATTAAATGCATATATGTGTTTGTGCATGTATCAATAAGGCCCACCGAGGACCCTGGCTCCTACTGATGGCTTTTTTATAATTTAAGAAATGGTTTGTCACTTAAAAACTATTGTTAGTTAATTTTGTAGTCTTGTGACCAGCTTGTTTGATTATGACAAATATCCTTTGAAAGTTTGCGGAGTGCCAGCTTCATATGTTGAATCTCCGCGATTTACGTTCGCGGGTTGTCGCTTTGCACTATCAGTTCAGCAAAGATCCGATTGATCCCTATTTTCAAGTACACATCCGTTTCGTCTACGTTCAGGCTGGGTTCGTATTCTCTCTTTCCTCCCAAAGCTTCAACATCTTTCTATTCTAACCACTGGAACTGAGGTGCGATCTAATCTTTGTTGACTGGCTACGTTTCGGGACAGCATTTCCGTTCCATCATCAGGCCTATATATATATATATATATATATATATATATATATATATATATATATATATATATATATATATATACATCACAATACTCACAATAGCAGATTTTAGCGAATGGTTTGATTATGCTTTATTAAGTGAGTCAACTATTTAGCCGAAACTGAGAAATTACCTGTTTCATTCAGTTTGCAGGTCCATTAGAAACTGTTGCTATTTTTATTTTTCCCTTTAACGATTTGCAGTTTTGTATTTCATAGATTATTTTTTAAATTTACCACAAAAAGTAATTGTTTTCTATAATATTCTAAGTTCCTCTAATTTTAATATTTATGATTCAATTGGATATCTACAGATCAGAATAAATCGTTAAAACCATTGATTCTAAACACGGCATCTGCCAGTCGTATTGAAGCGGGAACGAGTTCCAATCAACGACAGCATGTAAATGTGTCTTCTAATTCAGGATCAACCACAGGTGACAGTGTGAAAAGAATATCACCCGGGCGCTGTGCATATTCTCCGTTGTCACCAAGCCCACCTCAGGTACAATACCTAGCTAAATTCAATATATTTGTATTGTATAACAAGAGGATAATTTCGGAAATTTAGTTTAAGCCCTATAGAAGCGGTGTTTATATATTATTTTATTAATCCGTTTGATTTAGTTTAGAATGGGTGTGGTTTATTTTCGTAGTAGGAAATATTCTCTAGTGCCTCCAGCTCGTTAACCATTTCCAAAATCTCCTCAATGCGCTATATATGGCAAATGCCGTGGGATTATTTATGCCATCTGACTGAAGGAATCCAATTAAGTGGAAGAGTGCCGTTGTGTCCATTAGTAAAACAGGTGACACGGGCTTTTGCGAAATAAGATCGCTCTGTGCTCTTATTCTCAGAAAGATTATTGATGAGCCCGAGAAGCGAACCAGGCTAACCCAGACAGGATATGTACCAATGCGCGAATAAAATTTATACAACGTTACAGTCTCGAGTTGACCTGCTTGTTTCAGTGTTACATCATCGATGCTTCACTAGACTACCCAGCTACTTTCGATTCTTTGTTGTGCATGTTGTTATAGTGCCAATACCACTGTTCTTATATTACTGTTATAATGGCTAGTTGTGCTGTAACTAATACCAATACCAAATAGCTGGAAAAAAGACTGCCAAAATTATACATGTGTGCATGTAATAAAATTTTGTATTCAGTACGCAGCCGTGTTGTTGTATTGGATCAGTTGCAAGGTTGAAGCGAATGCTTATAGGTACAATACCTGCCGTGGCAATCTTGGCAATCATTCTACGAGTTCTCAATCAGAACGAATCTAGTCTAGTGGATGAGCGTCCTTGTTACCTTGTGTATTGCCCTTGTGTACTAATAGGTATTTCTTGGACTAATGAAATGTACTATTATCTGTTTAATGTATTTTATATTCAGATATATATTTTTTTCTTATTTATTTATAAAGTCATTTGGTAATTTAAGCGTGCCTTGCTTTATAGAGCTGATTACTAAACATTTTTGGCTTTTATTTGCTTATTTTATTTTGAATATAATTATAATTTGTATGTATTAACACTTACAATATCATGCACGTTGTTATATTTGCCATCGAAAATTGTTAGCATATCAATTGAAGAAATAAGTTTAAATTTATGTCTTCATTTGAGGCTGTCCATGATCGATAAGCAACGTTTTGTTTAACTATGCTTACGACCGACTGAAGCCATTTAGACGCTGACGTCTTTGTTTCTTTCTTTGGTATACTTCACTAGTGTTTAAACCAGCGCGGAAATCAGTTATTTAATTAAATAAAGCTGAATTTGTTTTTCTACGATTGCTTTATGATTACTTTCGTTCTGTTGTCTTGTTTAACTCAGCGGCCAAAATCTTACTTCCTTAATATAATGATGCAAAAACAATTTCGTTTATTTAAATGATTTCTAGACATTGTTTATCTTTAAACACTTAATGCTTATATTTCTATGCTTCTTACATCAGGAACCAGCACACGATTACTCAACAACAGTGGTTGATAAAGCAATTGAGCCTACACGCGTGTCTGGAACTCAAATGGCGACAAATACTGCCACTACTACAGATACGCGAAGCATGCCGACAACTGCTTATAAATGCGTTGTTAACGGAAGCGGTATTGCATCTAATACGGGTGTAAACACTAAATTAACGCCTGACACCAATCGACAGAACACTGGTGTAGCCGCTGCATCCACGAGCTCCAACTATACACCTGGAAGTTTTGCAGCTTGCGGTATCTCGAGTGCTGAACAGATTGCCTCGTTTGTTGCGCATGCACATCGACGTTATCAAGAAGAAGTGGAGTTGTACACAATGCGTGCTCGTTCTGATTCCATGCGAACACGCACTTCAAGTGAAACTTCACAGATTTGTGCCGCCTTACACCGCCATCATCAACAAATGCAACAGTCGAAATTGGGTCAAAACATTGGAGATATTAATAAGGATAAGGTAAGTTGTACGGTTACAGTTTGAGAAACCTTAACGTAAGACACATTGAAAGCTATGTGTCTGTTTAGTCATTTTAATTCAACATTTAGGGTATAAAATTGCATTTTGTTTGTGGTCGTTGTTGAGCTTGTTCATATTATGCATTTATTATCAGATAATACTGCATATTTATTTATCGAGTTATGATCTTTTGCTTATATTTGCCGATCCCTACTAATAACTAGTCAATGATCGTGAAGCATGCATCAATAGGAATATGCCTTTTGTTCATTCTGAATTCTGCATGTCTTCGTGGTCTTTATGAGCATAACTCTACTAGATACGCCATGCCTAATACATTAATCTCTGTTTCTTTGTTCTGTTAATATAGTCGCTCAGTTGTTTCTTTCTACAGATTTTCTTCACATTCATTGCCTTGTTGATATTTTTATTAAGCAATTTATAATGCTACTATACGAGCTTTTTAATGAGAAGATCCTTACCGATTGTTGTTATTTATGCAGATGGATACAGTTGATGAATGTCCAGATGTTTGTCCAATGGCCACTGACGGAATCGATTGGTGTGAAACTTCAATTTATCATCAGCAAAAGCAATCCTATACGCATAGTAAAAATTCTGAACAAAAGGTACCGTTATCAACAGTCGGGTCAACAATTCACTTGGCTTGTTCTGGAAGTGAATTACAATCAAAATCTTGTCTACCAATAGGTGAAGGTGCTTCTGACTCTACTTGTACCACCAATTCTTCAGTCACTAACGACATATTTAGTGGTAAGTGGTACAATGAATCATCTCTGTCTGGCCATATAAGCGGAACCGTTTACAATTCTAGCAAAGGTTCCAAAACCAGTGGAACGGATGTATCAGTTTGTACAGATGTGGACAGTGATTTCAATCCGTTGAGCCTGGCGTTGTCAAGGTTTCGAGCAAATAGCAGTATATCTGGTAAGTACTCCCAAGCCGATGTTGTCTTGCCTTAAAACTGACTTTGCCATGATGGTTTTGTGTAGAGGTTTGCCTCATCTCTCTATATTATCCAGGTTAAAATATTTGTATTATCCAGACCCTATTCATCATAAATCACTTTTTTTAATTTCTCTATATTATTGTATATTGTTTTATTATTATTACTTATACTTTGTCTCGTGGTTAAATGACAGTGAAGCATCAGTTATTGTTGCTGTCTGTGACTCATGGAGAATTTGAAAGAAAAGTACACTAAATTAACAGCATTCTTCGTGCATGCTTATGTGGCTTTATGTTGCACAAGGGTATTCAATTTATATTTTTTCCTCGTTGGTTTCATTTCGTTATTTTTGGCAAAATTTATACAAATATGTTAAATTTGTTGTTTTTAACACATAAAAGCCTTATTTCGCTATATAGCTTTATAGTTCTATGAAAAAATATAAAATTTAGCGTGTTAGAAGGGTTTGTAAGTTATTAATTTTGTATTGAAGCTAATGCGCCAACGTTTAATAATAATGATGTACCAATTGCCTATTCTAAACATCAACAACAATATTCTAGAATGATCATTGGTTGCACAGGCGGTGATAACATTTATTGAAATCATGGTTGCGATCTTGATATAAACACCATTCCCATTATTGACATATAAACTTAGCATAGTGTAATGAAGAAACGGCAATTCATCCAGTAGACTGGTTTCGTTCTTATTGAGAGCTCTTCACGTACTGTCCAGAATTTTCTGCGGACCAAATTCGAGTCTGGACACGTCTTGCTCGAAATCTGTGACTCCAATTAGAGCATCAGATTCCGAAGCAGACGTGCCCAGGTTCGAGTTCTGTCTTCGGCAAAAATTCTGGACGTAACCGGTCTACTGGATGAATTGCCTTTTCTATCTTAGACAATATATATATATATATATATATATATATATATATATATATATATATATATATAGAATGAGAATAGTGTTTATATAAAAATCGCAACCTTGATTTATATAATATAACAGAATTTTGAAATGTTTACCATTTACTAAAATACTGCCTTATTTGTTCCTATATTGTTAGGTCATGCACCAGTACCACCAAGTGCTCCCCAATCTGGTAGTCAACGCAATACGCTGCGCAGACTGAGCTCCACATCACCTACCGGTCTTATGCTCGACAACGAGACTGTTTTGCCTCTAACGGCACCTGGTAAATCGGAAACCACGCTTTCGGATGATGAAGATATATATATTGAGAATCGAGGCCGTCTAGGATCACTACAGGGTGATCGTTTTGAGGATGGTAAAACTGACGATGCTGTTGTAGTGTGTGACAAAAAAACTGATAAGGAACGATCTTGTCCAGAACGTCGTCTTTCAATATTGAGAGATGGTGGTGATTTGAAAAGTAATTTCCAACTTCGTTTCGGCCTTGTATTTAGTTGCGACGAGTCCACTATCCGGCGTCCTTCGGATTCAGTTTCAATTGCCACGGTGTCAGTGCCGACATCACCTGTGTCACCGAATTCCGTTATTCATCCAATCGGTCACTCTTCTGCAAAGAATAAGATTCAGGATTCAACTTCAGTCGATAAGGGAGCCACACCATGTGGCGCGCACGCTGATATCACAGACGAAGTGGCAATAAGCGAATTTTCTACCAGTAAGTATGAAGTGTCGAATTGTAAGCTAAATACTAAAATCAGTATCGATATTGGATAGAAAATGGCATTGTCGTTTTCTAATTTTGTCTACGGAGACTTAACGCTAGTGAAATAATTATTTATGTCAAAGTTCTTCTGATAAGAAAATGACATTGTCGTTTTCTATTTGTGTCTACGAAGACTTAACGCTAGTGAAATAACTATTTATGTCAAAGTTCTTCTGATAAACAATTACTTAAATGAGGGTTTCTTTTATGGTCTACAGTCTTTTTCTTAGCATATTTTTGATAATTAGAAGTTTCATAAATACAAAGTGATCGAAAGCACTTATCTCAGTGGAAACTTTTAAAACATATTCCTGCTATTCCCCTTACTTGTGTAGCCACATGACAGTGTTCTATTGGCCGACGAGCCATAGTTAGCCGTACTGCTTGTGATTGCGTAAACATTTTAAAAAAATGCTATCTAAGTTGTACCATGGAGTTCGGCTTTATGGTTCAACTGGCATTTAGTGTTAAATTCGTAGCGGTGGAGTAAACACAAGCGGGATAATACAGAGGACACGTTTTGACTTTGGAAAGGAAAATTTGATAAGTGGCGTCTCAGAACAAGATGCTTCGTTAGCGGACTGCTTATCATAAGGAACTTCCTAATCTAAAAATTTCTTCCCATCTGAAATCAACGAACTGTTTTTTCTTTGCAGTTCACGCAAAACAGTTTAAATTGAGAGAACACTGATTTCATTATTGTGGAATTGGGGTAGCATGTTATAAAATCTGTCGCATTGTTCGTTTGGTTGTAGCAAAAATGTCCTTAAAGAATTATAATGTAGGCAAAATGGCACGTATATTAATTGGGACACTGGTTATTAATTAATATTTTAATTTTATTTCTACGCATAATTAGATGACAACGAAGCAGCAAGAACAAAGACCTACGCAGTTGATCGGCATTCAATGGAAATGAACGTGTGTTGCAGTAAGCGTAAGAATGCGGAGGCTTCAGAAGTAGCTGAAATCAGTCAGACTTCAAGAAAATCTGTGACCTCGACTGACGAAATGGAAACTAATATTAATGCTATGGGATGTGCATTCGCTGATTCTTCCGATGTTTTGAAGTGCAAAGCACCTAGTGGTGAAAAGATGAAAAGTCAGTCGTCAGCTACATTCGCAAGTTCTATTGATGCATTGATTGAGCATCACATTCAGAAGGTAAATATGTTAATGAAACAGAATAAATCTTAATTTTAATCAAGGTTGCGATCTTGATATTAACACTTGCCCCCACTAAGTATATACATTTGTCGGTATACAATTATTTATTAGGTGTTGCGCTCCTAGTAAAAACTTACTTCAATTATGACCAGAATAACAAACCAAAGACAGCATAAACGAAAAGTATAATCTCGTGCACGTTCGTTTCGTACTTACTGGCGACTCACCAGTAGGAGTCGTATTACGCCCTTTACCCACTCTATATTTGAGTGAGGAATGTGGGAAAATAGGACGGTACAGTCTCCTATAAACAAAGCTTTGTATGGTGTGACAAATTTTATCGTCATCCAGTAGACCGGTTTTGGCCTTATTGGAAACTCATTATGTACTGTCCGGAATTTGCCGCGTACAGGGCTTGAGCTGGGGCAAGTCTGCTTCGAAATCTGGAGCTCTAATGACCGAGCCATCCTGCCGCAGAATAAACCGTAGTAGTTTAGTTTAATAATTTGCTTGTGTTTCATTTTTTGTTTCCTGTCATTTGAGTGTGGTTGTTTTATGATGGCCTTAATAAATTTTGTTAAAATAAAGATTTGCTTAGGTAACCATAGTACCGTTTTTTTTATAAAACAGCTTGTATTTTGTGTTTTAAGTGAAAAGTGTTATTTGTAACGTTGTGACGGACGCATGTTGTCTTATCTGATGCATCCCATGATCACCGTAACCAAATAAATGATGCAGAATCAATATTAATTTTTAATTTTGTAGAATTGTTTTAGCTGCTATATCTGAAATATTATTTCTTCGTTTGGTAATTTTCTAATATTTTCTGCTAATCATATCATTAATAATGAAAGATAAGGCAACTAATATAATGGATTTTGTGTATCGTTGCCTAAATTTATTTATTGGTACTGCGTTCCATGTCAATTATTGCTGTGTTCATTTTACTTGAAAATGGCGCTGCATCTAGAGTTTCCCTCGTATTACGGTTTAAGATTTAGTTTTTCTATCTTATTATCATTATTATTGATAGTAGTTGTAGTATCAATATTTTTAATTGGTTTTCATGTCTAAGCCATGTGTGCACTCAGTATATACCAGACCCTAATAGTAATCTGCTCAAAATTTCGTGTTTTACATTTTTGCTTAATTTCAGGGATGTGCCAATCTTTTATCTTCTGAAGCAGCTACCACATCTGTAACTCAAAATGCAATCGGCTTAAATGCTACTATAACAGTGACCGAGACATCACCATCTGTAAATCAAGCCCATAATACTTTCAGTAAATCGACTGCGCCTTTGATATCTACTTCTATCAACAAGACAGTCACGTCAGCTTCAACCTCTGGTTGCGCGTCAAACATCATCAATTCCTTAAGTTCAGGTACAATTTCAGTGTCTCGAATAGGAAGTTTAATCGATGAAGCTGTGAATAGAGTGGTTGGATCTGTAACAAGTGGTGCATCAGGTGGATCTGAAATGAATGATAGTCTAAGCACGACTGACGGTATAAATGGATGTCTGGGGCTTGTGCACAAAACTTACGGTGCACCTAGTGGGTCGCGATCTTCACCTACAGCATCATCATCGGCGATGAGCCATGTTGTTGCTGTTACCATAAACAGTAGTGGTGGCTCTTGCTGTCGACCAATTGCATTGTCTGCCTTCCTCCAGGTATTTATGAATCAATGCATTTCACTTGTGAATATTCTCTATAGATTACTAGTTTACTAATCTCTGTTGACTCAGAACCATAGAATTTTCCGACTTTACGCCCAACTGCTTTCAACCTGTCCTTTCGGCATCCCTACCATGACAGTTACCTTTCTAGTGAAAATAGTACAATAATGTTTCTTGAGTTGTTTCCATCGATATATTGTATCGTATGGTGTGTTTTAGTGCTCTCGTTCTGTAGTAGGCGATTTCACTTAATTAATAACGGATATATTTTCCAATCTTACTTGCAGAACTTAGAACTGCTTATGATTGACTTCTGTGTCCTTCGAGAGTACTTTTGGAACACTTGGAAATATTCAAATACTACTTGTCTTTTCTACTTAATAATTGATGCGACGGAATTTCTAATAAATTAATTATCCAATTTGCTTGGACAGTTTAAAACTTAACCTTTCTACATATGCTAGATATAAATAGCCGAATCTGACCATCGAGTTATTCATTGATATCAGTCAGAATGTATTTTTTTGCGTATATTTTGTGTTTTTTAAGCTTTTTAAAAGTAGCCTGTTTACTTGGCTCGCATCAAATGGATAAAACTAATTTATTTTTCCTCAAACAGAAACCGAACAACGCCAGAACATTAATTTCTGAAGCCAATGCAACTCTTCATTCGGACGATACTGTGCGAATTTCAAATGGCGCTGCTAACAAAATCGGCAGTACTGATTCGACCACGATTACTACAGATAGCCTCGTTGCAGCCACTACTTCAGTATCCTTGTCTGGAATTTCAGAATCTGATTTATCCGCCTCAACTGGAAGGCAATTTTCCGTTCAAAAACGAATACTACAAGCGATGAACTCCTGTCCTGACAAAGGCTTAACTGTCTCCGAAAATACTGATACCAAAAATCCAGATTCTCGCAATAGTTTTGGTAGTTCGTCTCCATCAAATAAAGCCTTACTATCGGGTTTAAGTGGTTCAGATGGGTTGAAACTGCCACTTGTTACCGGAGATGAAGCATTCCAGTTGTTCAAAACTCTGGATAAGAGCGATCTCATCATTTCTGATAATCAGAGTAATACTCGTGTTAGTAGTAGTAGTAGTAGTAAAGGCTGTGCTAATGATAAAGAGTCTACATGTGGTATTCCATCTTTATTGGAACTTGAGGATCCTGGCATGTCAACAGAGCAAACGAGCTCCAGTTTGGGTGATCGCATTAATAAGGTAAGCAACTAAAATGAGCTATGTTACTGATAACCTCTGGAGTAGGTCAATTGGGTTTGTATTTCTATCGATTTAAAACTGACCTATGAGAGCGTGGATCTATAAATTTTCACCGCTGCTGTCGGTAATCAGTTCGGTAATAATTGACGTCATTTACAAAATTTTGCTGCGCCAGCAGTGAACTTTTTTCGTATAGCATTCTTAGTTGTCTGCTTGTCATACCATATCTTATCGAGCTTTTAATTTCTAATGGTAGAATGTGGAATCGATAATATACGTTTTGGGAACTGAAACAGTGTCAGGTTTCGCATCTTCTTAGTTGCAGGAAAGAAACATGCACGTATGGAGGCTCATTGGTAGGAGCCAGTATTACACCTTAAACAGTTTTATTGGCCAATTTATTTGCAACGACTGTACAGTACACTCCCCTATGCGCATACTTGAAAAAGCGGAAGTGGAATCAATTTTTTGGTCAAATCATTCACAGTGCCACTTTGCATAAAACTCCCTATATTTAATATTTACTAATTTATAGTGAACGAAAAGTACGAATTAAAATGTTTGCTTCTTATGGTTATATGGCAGTGAAACATTAGTCAATTTTGGCTTTTGTATGGCTGTGCATGATGATAATGAATATATAGTGGATTTCGACTGTAGTTTCGACTCCTACTGACAAGCTGTTATTAGCATGCAAAATGTATGTACATAAAGTTTCAACCTTTTGTAAACATATTCGGCTGGTCCTATTTGAACTAACTTGTCGTTGGAGACATCATGTCTAATGAATAAATGAATGTTTTTTCTTCGAAACCAAAATATGTAAATCCTGCTATTCTTCCGAGTTCTCAAAACGATCGTAACTAAATTTGACTTAAACAATAATTGATTGCGCGGATGGTGGTAACAATTCTTTAAATCAAGTTTGCGAGCTTGAAGTAAACACCAATCCCATTGTATTTAACCAGTCATCGAACAACTTCACAAAACTACCGCCAGCCGCAACGCACTGACGCGTTTCGACCTTCCATGATGATCATCAGAGTACGACGGCAAACTGACTATCGCGGATCAAACCGCATTGAATATATGGAAATCAAATTTAGATATGTGGCTCTCACCTCTAGCAGTCTCGCATACATTGAACTTGAGTGGAAATGTCGGCTGCACAATTTCTATGCAGTCACGAACATTAACTGTTTGCAGCTTTCGCCACATATACATATATAGGCAATACAATTTAAACAATAATTGATTGCACGGGTGGTGGTAACAATTCTTTAAATCAAGTTTACGAGCTTGAAGTAAACACCAATCCCATTGTAAATTTGACTTGTTACCATTTATCTAATGAATCCATCAGCGGAGACCATTGGTTGTTCGCGTGTTTAGATACGACCATGTTGATCTCTAATTTTGCAAAGCAAATTTGAATATTAATTCACATTTCAGTCCTTGATTTCGTTAATGACGGATCAAGTATATACTGATCATACTCAGAGCTGACTTGTCTCTATCGATCAAAGGAAACATCCTTAGGATTTGAGGACCTTATGGCCGCTAGCCAAACTGCGATCGACTGATTTCATTCTATTCTTATATTTCATTTACCAAATATTTGTTTTATGAATTATCATGATCCATCCTCCTACATTAGTTTAGTTTTTGCTAAGTTTGATTTATTTACTAATGTTTTTACCATTCTGCTATTGCTTTTGGAAGTAGCTCACCTAGGAAATTTTTAGTGCTATGTCTGCAAAGAATTATTCATCATTCTTATTAATCAAGAATTTCCGTTTATGAGACGAAATTTTTTATAACTTAATGTAAACTATACTGACAAATGTGTGTATATAATTGGACAGGTTTTTACATCAAATCGAAACCTTGATTTTAACCAATTATTACCATATCCCGCGTAACCAATGTTTGTTTAATTATGATGTTATGCACTTGTACATTTGTTCTTTAACTATTTAAAGGCTATTTACGATGGAATACGTGCTCAGCTGTCGGTCAATACTTTAAAAAAGTCATCCTCGCCTGCTGCTAAATCATCATCATCAGCACTATCGTCAAATTTACCCTCAACAGACCTCGTCAAGTGTATGCGCAGTATTACTGGACCTGGGTCTTCGGACGCGAAAGATCAAAATATGGATGCCAGTGAAAACAGTAAAGGACTATGCACCGCTGCACAATGCCCTGCTGGTAACGTCTTTGCAAATACTACAGGTGTTGTTACTGCATGTACTACTGATGCTACTACCACTGGTACTTGTGGGGCCTCCAGTTGTCACACAGACAAGACTGCAACTGTGCTTGCCACGAAAAGCATCCAAAAGAACATCATCCCTGGTATTACTATCAGCATGTCTACCAATGGCAATTTAGCTAAGGCTAATAGTATCAACAATTCATCGTCAGCAAACAAGGAGATAACTAATGTCCATGAGTTTTTAGCTAGCAGCGATGACGACAAAAATAATTCCACATTAAAACCCGATTCGCGTGAAAATGAATCATCCAAAACGGAAAGTAATTTGGTGTCAAGTCATATGGATTGTATTGTTAATAAAAATTCTGTTGTTGAAAAAATTGATGACATTAGCCATTTTGAACAACACAAAGATTTATCGGATTCTGTGATTAATGAGATAAAGAAAGAAAACTATCCTTCTTTTGGAATCGATAAGAACAGTATTAATAATTGTGGTGGTAACTCTAATGGGTCCAAACTTATATCGAACCAGTCCTCATTATTTAAGCATTGTAAAAAGGACAAGAACGAGGATGGAGAACGCACTTCTTTTTCGTCATCATTTTCAGGTTCGCATTCCCCAACAGTTAGTAGTCAAAAAGTCACCAGTGGACGTGTGTGTGATGGAAGGAGTGCCACTTCCAATGATGATATTAGTAAACCGATTTTAAATTGTACACGTGAACCACTGGCCTCTGAAAAGGAAATCGCATCTAGTAAAAAGACAACAAACGCTTTCCAATCTCAATTAGATAATTTTTCTAATCGCGACATCAAAGGAGATTCGATCAGTAACGGTTGTAGACGATCAGCCAGCGAATCGTTCTGTGAAAAAAGTGTGATTAAGCCGACAGAAATTGACCGTAATCAGGCTTGTTCTGCGAGTGCCAGTGAAAAGGACAAGGAACGTAGTCGAGAAAATCAATTAAGGTATCATCAACAGAAAGCTAGAAGTCGAGATCGAGATAAAGATAGAGATCGCGATCGCTTATCAGTAGTGGTTAAAAGTACGGGTAGTTCTGTCGTCTCTTCTAATACATCGGATTCAGTTAAACGTGTTAGTCGTGAATGCGAAAAAGAGGAAAAGAAAGTGGACCGTGGCAGCAAGGTAAGCGAAAGCCGCATTGCAAAAGGAATTTCGGCCCGAAAGCAACGCGAGACGAGTATTGAGAAGGTGACACAGTCTTCAAATAATAGTGAACACAACGAGCGAGAGAGAAGTGTTCAACGCTCTTCAAGTAAATCACGTGAAGATAACAGAGATTCACCGCGTACACATAGAGAAAAAGAGCACGAACGGAAACGAGGGCACAAAAGTTACCGCAATAACCTAGAAAAAGAAAAGTTGACTAAAGATGGCCCTCGAGATAGTAAACGTGAACGAGATCAGGAAACTGGCGCGAAAGAAAGAGAGCGTGGTTTCCACAACGACAAAACCAGGCATTGCGAGAAGGGTAAAGGTAAAACGGCCAAAGATTGCGTTGAAACTAAGAAAGACAAGTATAAAGACTCAAAATTAGACGCGACGCCCGGCAGTCGGTCATCGGAGGAACGGCATGAGAAAGGAAGCACGTGTAGTACGAGTAGTAGTTCGTCGGGCTGCAGCAGCCGCTGCAACACTGTGATGGACAGACATGGCAAAGACAAAGAAAAACTTCATGACAAAGAACTCATGTCCATTCCCGATAGTACTTCCAACTCTACTTTAATTAAAAATAATGCCAATAAGATAAACGAGTCCAGGTGCAAACACGTTTTCAATATCAGTTTAGCTGGACACAAGCGCGATCGAATCTCGGAAACAATGCTTTCTGTTAGTGACAGGACTTCATCATTAGGTTTGCTTTCTGAAAAGCGGTGTCGTGGTGAGTCACCGGCTGCAGATTTAAATATACAGCGAGCCGTATCGCCTGCACCACGCCTACAATCGATAGTTGTGGTTAGCAGTGATAAGACACCGTCTGTGGTTTCAAATTCTTTAGAGGCTAAACGACGTCGCCATAGCTTCTCCAAGGAGACCAAATCTAAGCCAACTACACCTCACGTGCATTTAGATGAACATTCTGGCGCGCAGGGAATGCTGCTTGCCGACTCTAGTCAAGTACATAAAAATGGAAGAACATGCGATGCAAGTACCAGCGATTCCGAAAAACAAGGTGATGCGGCTAGTTCGAAGCCGACTAATGATGATACACTACATAACTCCAGTGCTAGAATTAGTTTGACTGCTGTTAATAGTAGTAATCAGACAAGAACCAACAAAACTGGTGATGCTGGCGCTTCTCTGCAAACACAAATCAAGGTAAGTAACACGATAACAAAATAATCATAATTCTGTCAAAAATGCTGTACACATTGATATAATAAACGATCTTACAAATTCTAAAGATATTTGAGTTGACACGTCAGCCAATTTTGTTCAATTATAATTTTAATTGTCTTTTGGATTTATTGTAATTCAAAATATATAATTTTACTTAATTTTCTATCTCTTTCGTATTTTGTATACACTTCGTTGAATTTAATTTTCTTATGATTCCCAATTGGCTTATTTTCAAATTTGAGAAGAACTCGTCTACCTATATCTATTAAAAAAGTCTATTCCTAATAAATTTTTAATTTCCAGTGATCTGATTTTTTAAATGATTCCGTCTATGAAGTCACTTCTGTTGATTTCTAAATTGTCGGGGTCTGGATCGTTGGTAATGTTCGAACGGTTTACCACAAAAACGCTGTTAATGTTAGCAGCAAAAGATGGTCGACTTCAGAGAGTCATTAACTCTGCTAAGAAGATTCCCATTGCGTAATTTGAATGATCAACAATGTTCTTTTGTGAACAAAACAACTATGAATAATTTTCATAATTATGAGGCAGGTATGCCTAAATTCTTATTTTATCCAGTGCTGTCTCTGTCTGTCTACGTCCATTCAGTACAATTGGAAGCTAAATAACTATCTATGATTAATTTTGATTTAAAGTCGAATGTAGTTCTGAATAGTGCACTATCGTTTGTTAATAAATTCATATACCTGTGGTTCCTGGGGACATCGGAAGAATCGGCTTTTGTCGAGGATACCAGAAATGGCAAACAACTTGAATCGCCCGTCACTTTTTAGGCACCACATTTAGAGTTTAAAGTGTACTATAATTTCGGTCTTCCTTTATGCCGCTGAGACATGAAAATAAGTGAAAATAACTGTGGCCGACAGAATGGCTTTGTAAATCGTTTTATTTCCTTAGTTTCGTCAATTGACCGTCAACAGAAATTAATCCAAAAAAAATTTGCAATCCGACCACTTTTATCCAGCTTCAATTTGACGTAACATCACCGTCGTCTTACCTAGTTAAGGAATGCCGATTTTGTTGACTTGCGCTCTTTCTATAAAGATCACACACTTCTTCCTGGACAGACAACCGAGGTAATGCCAGTTTATTTCTGAAAAAACAGACAAATTGAACTATTTAAACGAAGATTGGCTACGCGGGCGGTGATAACAATTAATTTAATGAGCCCCCAATAAGGAAGAAACCGGTCTACCGAATGATTTGCCTTTTTTGCAATTCACAATACTTTGTACTGACATATGTATACATATAATGGGTCAGATTTTTATATCAAGATCGCAACCTTGTAAATTAAACTATTATTAGCAATATAGGTCAACTGATCATCGTACCGTATCTTTAATTAATAATGATTTGGTTTAAACGTGTAAAAATCTAGCGGCAAAAGTTTACAGTAGAGAGATCTTGGCAATTCTGCCTTTTGTGCATAGGCTCCTATGAGATCAATCGTGTGAGTGTTTATATATGCATATATGCATTCTTTTTTTTATTGTTTCTTATTTGTTTAAATATCTATTTTATTGGTGAACATGAAAGAACGCACAATTTAGCAGAATTGGCAACGCTGTGCCGAAGTGCTTTCCTGAAAATCTCCATTCTGCTGAAGGTTCAATAAAGGATGGAGCATCGAGAAACTGTGAAGCTTCTTTTGTCGATAACGGTTGTTACAGTGGATGCGGCAAGAGTTCTAGCAAATCGCCACGTTATCATGCAGATTCGCACGCAGCTAGCATTTCATCTCCTACGGGGCAACTACATCAACTGCCTTCTGGTTCTAATGTTAATGCGCTCAGTGATCAGGTGTTTTCGGCGTACAATGCAAAGCATCAGCATCCGATTAAAAAACGGCGATTTTCGCCATCTTGTTTGATGGAAATTAGTGATGAAACTACGAAAGCGAAGAATAAAATCACAGTGGGATTGACGACGAGTGATGTGCCCACTCTTGATTGTAGATCAAAATCTCTGAAATCAGCTGATAGTTTAGTCATGGAGATGGAAAAAGCGGGCAGTGACAGTTGCCCATCAACGCTTCCATCTAAGACACGCCATTTTGTACTGGAACAATCCTTGTTTAGTGCATCAAACGGTAGCCAATCACACCACAGTCGGCCAGAAATATCTGCAGATCCCACAAAGTCCGTTTATGATCTCGGCTTCAGGTCCAATGAATCCACCGTCGTGCCATCAAAGTCGAAGAAGTCTTCAGCGACTGGGTTGTCCTTGGATTCTGGAAGTTTGCAAAATTATAGTTTGGTAAACGATACAACTGTTTCTAAAGCACCATTGCTTGTGACTGGTAACAATGATAATGAGTCGAATGTATCTCCAACTTCGGCTAATATCAGTTCTGTATAAAGCTTCTGTAAGGCTTCATAATTATTTGCTTGAATTATCTTTACAAATAAATTCCTACTTCAAGTATCGGGCTGGAAATCTACTGCTCATTGGTCAATAACGATCCATTTTGCTTCTTAAATCAGCTATACACTTAAGCAAAGCATAGCCAATCAGTTATTTATTTTAATAAAACTACTTATACTGATAGAAAATTGCTTTCGAGTATAGTCTGCATTTAAATCGAATTGGCCCTCTCCAGGTATTTTTAGCCTACTTGTCTTTCGTTCTTTACGTTCACGAAATCAGCATTATTCATGTATAACTAAATTTATTCTGGCCTTCGGCTGACTCTAAAATCCGCTCGGCGATTGATTCTAAAGGCTGTGCATTTTCCAAATGTTGAACTATACAAATTCTAGTTTGTTTGTGTTTGTATATATATACTATTAGTTAAGTGTGATTCCTTACTTGATTTCTTACCAAGCCTATTTATTAGTTATATTTATAGTGCAAATTGCATACATGTATACTTTTACGAAACTTAACTGTACATCGAGGTAGACCCGTCATTCCTCCATCTTATTGCCAGTATGTAAAAATTTTGTCATAGGGGTTGTTATTAGCGTTCGTTGCTTCAGCTCTAGACCAGTACTTGCATTTTTTAAATTTGTTTAGCTCTACTCATGTTTCTTATGCTTTAAGCGAATTCTGTTGACGTTTTTGCTTATTTTTTTCTTGAACAATACAAAACGTTATCTTCCTGACTTAATTTTGATTGATATGTACGAAGATGACAGTAATGCTAATACTTTTACTCTCTGTTTTCTTGTTTCGACTGGCGAATGGCATAAATTCTCGTCGTGGTGTCAACTGTTTTTGCTGGTCCTCTATTAGTCCACTGGGAAACCGTAGTTTATTCCGCTATTTGACACCGATTAGTTCAATGCCTTCTGTGTGACAGATTCACGTTTCCGTTTTTGCATGTATGCATGTACACAGATAATGACTGACAGAAATTTCTAATCCATCGAAGTGGTACTCCTAACGTTTTCATGAATCGTGAAAACTTTGGGTACATACAATGATTTCAAATAAGATGCTTTTATGGATTCAAATCGTGGTTGCGAGCTTGAAACAAATATGCATCCCATTGTTATAATTGACTGTTCTATAACGTACAAGTGCTAAGTAAAGTAAGAATAAGAAAACCGAAGAGGAATTTTAACTGTCATTCGCTGCTTTTCATGTCTTTTAAGTTCCGGTAAAGTGCTTATTTGGTTTTGCAGGTCGTGCTTTTTTAGCTCTTTATGTGCGAAGCAGTTCTGGCTATTTTCCAATGCCGCGTTTTGCGTACGCGGGTAGTAGCTTTGCACCGACAGTTTGACATAGATCCGATTGATCACAGTTTCCAATTTCGTTTTGTCTTCGATCGGGAGTTTGTATTCGTCCCAATGGAAATGCGGTTCTATCCATTGGGACGAATACAAACTCAGCCCGATCGAAGACAAAACGAAATTGGAAATTGTGATCAATCGGATCTTTGTGAAACTGTTCGTGCAGAGCTTCTACCCGCGTACGCAAAACGCGGCATTGGAAAATATGAAGCTGGCACTCCGCAATCATATTTTAAAAAATACTTCATTTCTAGCTATGCTTACATATGCACATGTGTGTAAATATGCTTGCATGTATGCTTACTCATATCCTAAGATGAAATCTGGAAATTTAAACTTGCTTAGAGGTTCTAACTAACATGCACTTGATCTGATACATTGTTTGTGCACATTATGAGAGTAAATTCTGGGTGCTAGTTGTATTCTTCCTTGTTTTATAGTTATATTCTTGGTACGGTTGTTGCTAAAACTGCTAGTCGTTTGCGTATTCCATTTCAACGGTTTCTGATTAAGCAAACATACTTTTCACTCTTGAAGAACAACACATCAAACTATCTAGTAGACGATTTATTTTGCTACTAGCAGTATGACTTTGCAATTTTGTGAATACCACACTTTCTAAAACAATATTGCACCTTTATGCAATTTCGTATATAGAGTGCTCATATTTGCAATTATAACACGTTTTTAGAAAAAATACAATTCTTTCTTTAGCACGGTTTTTTTTGACTAAATATTTCGAATGCTGGTATTTGAATTTCATGTTGACGTGTAATTAATTTCAGTTTTTGTAAAAAGTTGGCTATTTTTTATTATCTAATATGAATTCATAAGGTTCGTAATCATTGAATCTGCAATAGAATATTATAAGCGTGATATATAAATAACAAATTACATAAAAATTAACATGACATCTAGAATGACAAAAAGTTTAGCACTTTGTTTTATATAATGAGATGTAGGAACAACACTATGGAGCGCTGTAGGTCAATTTGTCCATTGTCATATTGGATTCAGATACTACCATTCAATGTTTACGAGAATGAAGATCAATGTAATTGTGAGAGAGGTATAGTGCTGCTTGTCCCAGGTTGAACACAGAACAGTGCTTTTATGCAACTATATTGGTAGAATTTGAAACATACCGGCATCGACTTTTTATTTTCTCGGCGATCACACTGTTTATGAATCCCATTTTAAAGGTTGACTTGTTTAGCTAATTCCTAAGGCAATATCTGTTTATTTTGCACTCATGAAATCGACAATTGGTCTCCTCATCGAGTAGTTTTTTCTTATGAAAGTGCAAATTCGGCCTGTTTTCAATTCTTCTGTTATTAATAGACATACATATACACATAAGTGCATCAGAATTTAACTTCCGCGCAATCATAAACTTAATCGCCATGCGTGGAATGGAAAACAATACCAGGTCGCACAGTCCTAACGGTGCAACATTATCACGACTAGGTGTTATTTATAACGCCATTTTTGAAAAACCGCAAATGAATTGCGCAGAAATTAAAGACAGCCATTTTTAAATACGCATTTTATAGGCATACTATTAATGTGTACTCATTTTTGTACAATTTTTTTGTCCATTGCGAACATACATACAAACGCGCAAAAGTGCAGATACTTTGATTCGCCTTCCCCATAAAGAAGCTTGACTTCATTTCTAATGTGCTTGTCTTTACAGGACAAAACTTAATCTATGTGTCGATGTTATGTTACTAAGTCATGAATATCTATACTGGCATTGTGAAAACGGTGATTAAAATTTATCTAATATTTGGCGTCTTGAACTTGGCAGATTGTGAGTTTTCAATTTGTGTGGTCGACGCTTTTGTGAATTACTAATACGTTTTCATATTTGACAAGAAAATGTCAATAGTATATGGCTTTTCGTTTCATCGTGTGTTTCATTGTCATGTTATCATTCTAATCAATGGGGATGTCTAGTTAATAACTCTGAAATTTTGCACTGTAACAAATTTCCATTAACTGGTTAATTATACATTTGTATTCATATATATATATATACATATATATATATATATCATATATATATATATATCATATATATATATATATATATATAGAGAGAGAGAGAGAGAGAGAGAGTAATGCATGTATGGAAGTGCAATGCGCGAATTCTGCACGGACAAATATTACGCCTCATTTATGTTATTTTTGACAATTTATAATGGACTATCTGCCTGAGGCTCCGCACGAATTATGCCATTACAAAGAATAACACTATTAATATTTGTGTGGGTGGGTTATTAATTCCAAACATTAATTAGTCAATCACTATTTATTTGTGGTTACTACCTTGGTTTGATTTGTCTTTTATTGTTTATGATTGTGTATATTTTTTATACATATAGGTTATATATATATATATATATATATATATATATATATATATATATAATATCAATATAAATATATATATAACCTATATCCCCGCTAATATCAAAAAATATTTTACTTTTGTCACTGAATAATACATAGTCAAGATTTACGCAAGATTCTCGTGACAATATTTTATTAGACAGATTTTTAGTTAAAGTACAAGTAGATCAATTAATATTGCGCTATCTATAGTAAAAACAAACCATCGCCTTCAATGAAGTTCTTATCTAATGTATGCGCCTTATTTTACTCCGCCAATTTTCGCCTCAGTTACATTAAATATTTATTGTTGTAGCATTTTTTATTTCGACCTGTATTGCTAATAGAAGCGTGATTTTTTCCCAGCATAGAGAGTCAGACAACTGAAATTATTAACATGAGTAGGCGGGACTATTTTTACTTTTCTTCTCTATAATAAAGAAAAAGCAAATCGCTGGCACATCTAAACATTCTTGTCAGATTTTTTCTACTAATTTAGCTTATCAGAACAAATTGCTATATGCGTTTGATTCATAACGCGGCTTGACATGTCAAATAAAACACACAACTTTGATCATGATTATATTTCACCAATTAGTGACTGCCCAGCTCGCCATTTATCCTTCATGGTCGAAACAGTGCTCAAAATATTTATTCATCTCTCTCTTCGCAGACTTGTAGTTATTCTGTTTGAATATATATATATATATATATATATATATATATATATATATATATATATGTGTGTGTGTGTGTGTGTATTGAGATGGATTTACCTGCGGAAGCATACTGAAGAATAGTATTTGCTCCTTTAGTTGTAAGTCGTTCTCACTTTAGTATTTTTTCCTTGTTTGTGCATTTGCGTGTGAGAGCATGACATTATGTTTTCAAGTAAATTTCGGTAGCAGTAGCGATTGTTAATAATAAGAAAGCATTCGATGTTTTTACTAGTGCTCGCATCACTTTCATACGCATATATCACAATACAAAGTTATATACTTTACCTATTGCAATGGAATCACGAGCACTGTTGTTTGTGTTTAATTTTATCGATTTAGTTATTGTACTTCGAAGCATTGTTTATTATCCTTTACATATTTCTGCAAGAACCTGAATCTGTCTGTTTCATAAGTTTAGATTTACCCGGGTGGTAATCGAATTCCTGTGAGTATAGTTTCATTTTTTATCTCGAGTCTGGATTAGCGTTCACTTTTGCAAGTACCTACACGCTTATTCAGCCTTACATATATACATATACATATATATATATATATATATATATATATATATATATATATATATATATATATATATATATATATATATATATATATATATATATATCAAATATCCCGGTTTTAATATTTGCTGATTTTTCATGCTCCAGCTGCTATTTATGTATGTATTGTTTTCTTTTTTTAGGCAATAGCATCCTCCTTCAAGAGTACTGCATTGACAAATTTGTTTCCACAACTGGTCAAGTTTTAATGGGTTTCCATGCGTTTAAGTTTTTTTTCAATTTAACGCATAAATGGTTTTCTTTCGTGGTTTGCAGATTAACACTCATAGTTCAGCAATGATCCTTTTAATCCTCATATTCAAGTACGCGCCGAGTTCGGCTTCGTGATGGTTGGGTACTGTTTGGTCCCGTCACTTCGTAGGCTTCCACTCTGTTAGTATTAACCACAGGAAATGAAAGTCGACCTAAATTTGGCCAATTGACGTTTCGGTACTTCTTTTCCAGTGCCATTGTCAGAAATCTAATTTTCCCTTAGTTCACTAATCACAAGACCAAATTTAAGCAGTTGTTTTTCGACTTCCTTTGATTTAATTGACATTTCGCATCTGAAGGTTTATCTATCTCTAAACGATATTGATGTTATTTTTTCTTCGGTCAATATGCATCGATTAACTGATGCTTGTTTTTTTTCGAACAAATCAATTGTGTTTGAAACAACAAGGATGGGGTAACTGAGCAACATCCTGCCGCGCAACACCCTGATCTTAGTATGCAGCGATAGCTGGTAGATTTCTCCACTTGAATTTTTCTGTCTGAATACCAGTCTTCGATTTTTTCATTGAAATTTGAATTCCCATGCGTTATTAATGTTACAATTAGGTGGATCATCAAATAATTATATCTTATGAAAGATTACATATGTATAAGTTGCATTAAAAAATCATATAACTTTATATTTAGGTGATTTCGCCGAGTAATGACCCGCATTAAGCCCATCTTTTTTCGATTTTAAACCAGTGCTGAGCCTTCTATTAGTATTATTTTATATATATATATATATATATATATATATATATTTAGGGCTTGCTAATTGCCTCTTCTATCGATTATTGCGCTTGATACATTCTAAAAATTCTAGTTTATATTTATTGGGAATGTATTGCTTCTTCGAATTACGTTGAGATTGATTTAACCATTCATTTCATCATATGCAATCAGTATTCTTTTTAATAGAAAAATTACTTCTACAGAAAACCCAATAACACGGCTAGAATATGCACCATTGTTTTCTGCTCTCCAGGAGTAGAGTATTTTTTTGTTTTAATTATTTCAACGTGGCTGACGATTATAGAATTATAGAAACCAGTGCTAGCACTCAATAAGAAATTCACAGAACGTCTAGTTTATCATATGCTTCTCCTTTTTTCTGGTTTTGTTTAATAAAATTTGTACATTGGATTGAAATTTTACTCGTGCTTTTTGTGCATTCCTTTAAGTAAAAGTATACATTGGCTTTTTAGTGTAATTATTTGTGTTGTCCTCGTATTTTTCGTTATTTGTCCATCGTGTTCTTTTGTGAAGGTTAGGCAGTTATTTTTCCGGTTGCAATTGTTGTGCTATTCAAATCTTTATAGTGGTGAATGAATGTGCACATGAGTTTCATTACATCCTGGTAATTTTATTTATCGTATTCGTTCTATTATAAATTTCAGCAGGTCTTGATGCCAACTATTTATTTTTTCGTGGTGCTCCTTATGTTAACCAACTTTTCTTCTTATTTTTGTTTATATTCAGTTTTTTTTGTATTTTTACAACCACTTTCTAAATTTTGCATTAGCACGTAGCGCGCAAGTCAGCCTCAGTATATTTGTTGATAGTGGTAAAATCCCTCCAGAGCAATCAGTGTGATCGACTATGTTTGCGGCTCCTTTGGCCACTTTGCAAGTCCTTTTATCTTTATTAGAGCCGATTTCTGTTTTATTATGCTTTTACGTCATTCGTGCTTCTATATTGTGTTAAACTGTCATTTTATTTCTGCTGCAAAAATGTGTTGTTATGCTATGGGACTCTGGAAAGGTTTGTCAATTTTTATTTATACGGCGACTTGCTTTCTATAAAACATGTGATTACGTTGTTTACATGCGTACAACAGCTGTAAAACCGTTAGAAAAAAATTTTTTTTCTTCTAAACCATTGGCATTTCCTTTGTTAAAAAAGGGATACTATTGTTATTACGTGTTTAGATCAAAATTTCAAATTGTATTTGGCTTTTCTTTCTCGGGCAACTCCTCATGCGTCATTCGTTGTCAACAAATCTCTTATACATACGGTGGAAATGTAACTTCATTTGCGTGTACAAATGACGCGTGCAATTAGCCTAAACTATTTACAAAGTTGTCTCGATTTGTTGTTTTGATGCACGTTGTTGGGATTCTGCTTTTTGCTAGCATGCAAATATTCCGATATTCAGTGGACATTTTATGGTTCAATTGAATTTACCTTAATACTCCTGAAAGATATCATTAACAATTTTGCCTGATTCATTTCTTGATTACTATCTTAATCTGTGTTTGTTAAATGATTTTCTATTCGTCTTAACTGGCGTTGATCAATATGACAATTCACAACATTTTAATTTGATATCTTCATAATTTACCTCATCATTATTGTTATCAACTTTTATCGTGTATTTTAGCGTACCACTGCCAATGATCACGCTAGTAATGGTTTCATTGTGTATATTCGGTGCATACGTTTGTAACCTGTTTTCATATTTTTTCCTAGCTTCAGAATAAAACGTTGACAAGCAATACATTTTCTTTATCTTCGTAGCTTTCGGCTATTTTTACGTTTGTAATCAAAACGAGATGACGTATTTTAGGAGTTTAGAGTGCATTGTTACTTCTTAAATGACTTACTTTGTGGCGGCTAGTTATTGTTGTAAGCTGAGTACAACCTGACCGGTTTCATCCTTATTGGGAACTCATCATGTACTGTCCAGAATTTTCCGCGGCAGGGCTCGAACCTGGGTACGTCTGCTTCTGAAATTGTTTTGGCCGAATGGCCGTGATTAGAGCAACAGATTCCGAAGCAGACGTGCCCAGGTTCGAGCCATGTCCGCGGAAAATTCTGGACAGTACGTGATGAGTTCCCAATAAGGACGAAACTGGTCTACTACTATAAAATTTTTAGTTTATACTGACAAATGGGACTGGTGTTTAGATCAAGATCGTAACCTTGATTCAAATAATGTTAATCACTGCCCGCGCAACCAATTTTCCTTTAATTACACATTTATAAATTTTGAAATGGTTAAAGAATTCAGCTGATCTGCTAGATTAAGAAACAGCTCCACCAAAAGCCATGTTTTGGTTTTTCACATACTTTTTTATTTATTCAAATGTTTAAACCTAGAATCTCTAGTGAAGAAAGACGTATCGCCTTCTGTGGAGATCTGTAGACGTATAAGCTTTGGAACTGCTCCTCTTGGAAGTGTGCAAACCTCTTTAAAATCGCCAGTCTATTTCTTCTAGCAATAAATCCGAGGCCTTCAATTCAAGCATATCGTTATTCCTACTTTATGCTGCGGAATCTTGAGGGATGACGGCCTATAATCTTTGAAAGAAGTTGGTTGTTAATCCCGCAGCTGATGGGGATCCAAACTTGCTTAGTTATTCTAACCAGTTACAAGAAGCATCAGTGTACCAGCCTCTTCTAATTGGATGCGAGGCTCCAAAGTATCAGTAGTGGGGAATTATACCGAAACAATAAAGCCACCTCTAGTCGCTGAAACATAGTTGGTCATTATTAATACCACAAAGCTTTACACAAGATTAATATAATGATGCTTCACTGTCGCAAAACTATGCCTTCTAGAGCTTTCCATGTGAGAGATTTAGAACTCCGTTTGTGTATACATGTGCCTATGTTCGAGTTTGTTCGCTTAGCTTCGTAAGGAAATAAAAAAAGCGAACGAGAACAGATATTCTTCCGTAGACACATGAACTGTGTTTAATTAATACACTTCATCAGGAGTGGCATTACAACCTTAGTTCACTTTGTTGGTTGTCATGTGACGTAAAATAAAATTCGTATTATTTGTTGATCATTTGTATTTGAAAGCAATCTCGTGTTTGGTGGTGTGGTGCCAGGTCTAACTAGTACCAAATGTATGCTTATGTAAACTTGTATTTATTGTATTCTAATTGAACACACGTAACGCCCACTACCCAAAACTTATCAGTTGCAAAATTTACCTGTAAAATAAAAAGACGTAATCTATTTTTTTTAAATCAAGTATTATATTTTTGAAAAAATAAATAGGTATAAAAATAGTTTTCAACTTGCAGATGCCCACTTTAATAGCGCTGACTGAAATTTTAAAAAGTTTTGCGTTTTGGCATTAATGTTTGTGGAGAACCTGCAAATAAGCTACAAGTTGTCAAACCACATTGTTAGAGATAAGTGTTAAGAGTAATGATACCTTCACACAAACTGTTTTGTGCAGATAAAACGTAGCTTTAAGTTTTTATTTAGAAAAACTGTTGGGCCTCACGAGTGCGCATGATGCAATGAGTTTAATTTGGAACACTTTATCATAAATGAATCATAATCTGGCTGGCCGCTACCAAACATCGCGAAGTGCGTGTTAGTTTTCGAGGATTGATTGTGTTTACCAAAGGTGATGATAGTTTCTCACTTAACAAGTAATCAAGCAATCAATTTAAAAAAATGTATAGTGGTACTAACACAATTACCGGTTTACTGAATCGCTATGGATAACAACAGTCGTTCGATTGAAGCTTTACCAACTGTTCGTGAAGCCGCAGTTTTTTCGACTCTAGCCTATTTATCTGCTTCGACAGGTGTAAAATTGCTGACTTCAATCGTAATTGCTGGATTTTTCTTGAGAATGTACACTCATTTTCACTCGTGCATATTTCTTGCTGGAAATTAAGTTGTTGACGTATATCCGGGTCGAGTGCAGAGCTCTTAGTTGCATGCGTCCCGTTCGTAGCTAAGTCTGCTCTCATTAGATCTATTCGGCGTTGTCTGGGCATCGTTCTGATTGACTTTTTTTTTCCGAGTGGGCTTTCGAGGTGTTTCATTTTTCGGATTATTCGCCTGCACCTAATATATTTATGACCGTCGGTTTGTCTTCCTTTAGTAAAGGTTGAACTATTTATGTTTTTTATTGTCTTGCTAGACTGGATAATTCCGGCATCCTGTTCAGGATGTACCATTGTTACATCGGCTATTGTTCCGGTAGTGTCTGTTATTTGCTTTTGGCAATTGATTTGATCATTCAGATCATCGGAGGGTCGCCGATACCCACGATCAGTTACATTTTCAGCGGAACTATTAAGTAATGAACTGCATGATGTTGATTGTAAGTTCGATAAATTCTCTGACTCGTTATACTTGGTACAGGTGTTTTTATTTTTCAACAACAATGTAGGCGATCTATCGTTTTCTGGCCTTAGAGCATTAGTTGTAGCCGTAGGATCCGCTCCATCCGTATTCATCATTTGAGTCTCATTGAAACTATCATGGTGTACTAAAACGTGCTGTAAATCAATCCCATTTGACTCGTTTATTAATATCTCATTTGAACTGCTAACTAAACGTGATAAACGGTCACCGGGTTTAAAAAATGTTATCGGACTTGACGTAAACGCTCCATCTGTACAATGCGATTTTGGAGGTGTTTTTCCTTCCATAGATGCCAACTCAGTATATTTGGACTTAGCGAATGTTGGTTTATGATAACTGTCGTTTTCCAAAGTTCGTTTGCTAGCACGGGCCACGCTGCACTTTGTATTGCCATTCTGATTCGAACAAGTTCCGGCGATTTGATTACTTCCTGCTATACCTATTAGCATGTGACATGCACCATACGATGTTTTGTCCTGCTTTGTGACCGCATAATGCATCGCAATTCCTGGTATTGATTCAGTACAAATAGCAGGTGCATTATTTTCACAATTAAATTTGTCAGAAATGGCAGACGGTTGACTTTCTGTCTTACCAAAAGGATGTTTGTCTGGGTGCTGATTCAGCATAGCTGTTAACCGAGATCCGCTATTAGAAGTTGACAATAATTCGTCACCTATCATCTTACTATTTGCGATCAAACACATATCGTCATTATTCATTTCGAATTCCGCATTCTTTTCGTACGAAATGGGCATTTGATCCTTGTACGGCGTCACTAAGCTGCTGAACTCGTCGTCGTGGTTTTCGTCATTAAATAATTCACGCGTTTCGACCTCTTCGCCACGCTGCTCTGCTATGCTTCCACTTGTGAAGTCAACAAGTGCTTCTCGAGCGAATGGTCTGCAATTTCGCGTTTTGAGACCAACTGATTGACAGTCACTTAATTCTGTGTTTATTGTTGTAGTCGAGCAGGTCACGTTCTCGTCAGCCTTACTGTGGAGACTGCTATCGTTCACGTCATTTTGATTATCACTCAATATGGTGAGATTTTCTTGCACCGGAGATTTCATTGACAAAAAGCAGCTACCACTGAACATAAACATCTCGGCCAAAGATTTATGACGCTTAGCAGACAGGTTGAAACAGTTTTCCACGTCATTTCCGTTCATGTCAAACGTAGCAATAGATGGTTCCTTTTTTGTTATATTGGCTAATCCAGTTGTTTTCTGTTCATCATAATAAATTGGCTGTTCGTTCGCCGGGATTTCCTTGACCTGTGCTGTTTCTTCACTATTTGCCAGCATCATGCATGCAACTGCATTAGACTGTTGCCTGATAGCCTCTGGATGCATTGCGATGAATTGGTTAAATTCAAGCTCTTCCCTACTGAGGCTGTAATTAGCAGCCACACTGGATTTAAAATGGCAGATGCTTGTGTAAATTTTGTCCAAATAGCCTCGGTTGCTGCATGATGTCTGAGCAGTATAGCCAGTCAGTAAGCTCAATTCATTCGTTTGTAACTGGCCCTGCTTAGAGTCAAGGAAGCGTTGTTTGGCTCGGCTTTTGGTTCGTTTCCACCAGTTGCGTAGTTGCGCAGCCGTCTTGGAAGAGCCCGATGAACAGTGTTGCTGCATCTGGCTAGCTATGAAAGACCACACAATAGCCTTACGCGTCTTCGTTTCGGATTGACAACTCGGCGACTCTATGATATTTGGAAAGCGTTGTACTGCCGTTAGCAGATAGTTTAATTCAGCTACTGTATATCTTTCTCCGTTTATATGACTATTAACGTGGCTACTGGTAGTATTAGACGTAGTAGTGTACTGATTGGAAACTCCACGATCACCCTCAAAGTTTATCGAACTGCTACCACTACTATTGCTGCTCAATGTACTGCAAGTACTACAAACTTCTTCCTGATTGAAGTCGCTAACTTTTGAATCGAATTGACTAGTGCCGATTGCGCTTCGAAATACATTACTTGAATCCAATAGGTTGAATATGCTCGGATGTATATCTCCACTTTCGGTTGCGCTGACGTCAATTTTAGAAGAGTTACCAGCAATTTCACTGGGTGCAGCGGCACTCGGCATTCCATTTATTGGTGTAGTGTAAGAGTTATGCAACCCGTCGTAGCCAATTAACGGCAAACTAAGCTGATTACTGTAAATGCACATAGAATTTCCCATCGGGTTAGCTTGTTTTTCTAACTGATTAAACCCGTTTGCTACAAATGATGGTGCTGTGATGGTTTGTGCAATTTGCGCTCGTTTAAACACTTCTAAAATGTTGCTCAGGTTTAAGACGCCAAAATTTGGATTTGGCAGAATGTTGTCGAACTTCAACAAAGGAAGGGGGTTCTTTTCCTCCATATTCTGCTTATTCATCAATTAGAGCTTATTTAACCAATGATTTATGTATATAATCCGATGGGAATTCACAACAGTTAGCAATGTTAGTAACAGACTGCTTGGGTGTTAATGCTCAAGATGGAAGCATCAAGTACACATCTAAAAATACAAATAGGTATGTTATCTTATTATACACGTAAACGTTATTATTTGAAACAGAATCGACGAAAACGTGCGCAAAACGCTTGAGTTTAATTTAGGTGTAAGGCCCTCGAACGCTTGTGTTGGGTCCGCAGCCTGTCGTAAAAAATACTGATAAAACAGAGAGTGCTTTATCTACAATGCAATTTCCCGAAAAACACGAATGTATGTGCTTTTTAGCTCGAAAAAGCACATGAACTTTAAACGCAGGTCTGACCAATAAAGTCAATTTGTCAAAATATGGCCAATAGGAAACAGAATATTAGTCACGCTAATCTTTCCATATTGCGTGACAAATAATTCGTCGTCTTCTTTGTAAGAACCCCATTTGTGTGTGTTTTTGCGTGTGAATGTATATATCTACATCATCAATGTTAACGTCGTTTATTACGTTTGAGCAGTGCATTTTCTATCACATATATAAGACCAATAAATTTTCTTTGTAGCTTAAGTAGTGCGAACTTTTCCGCTAATAATAATTTATATTTATCTTAAAATTATTTGGAATTAAACAGGGGAATCAGGTGACATGAAACTGATATTTAAACCAAGTTAGCTAGCATTCAGTGACTACTACTTTCATGGTTTTTAACCATTCACATAAATTTGACTAACTGACACAATTAAACATAACGACGCGTTGCAAACTTACTCGTTCGTCCTGTGAGCACAATGGAAAACTGGCTAACAGGCATAAACTCTTTTATTTTATTTAAATCAAGCTCTCAGACCTTAGATAGACACATCCTATGTACAAATCTCGTCAGTCACAGGTACTGAAGCGTTTCAACCTGCCGTGGTCATAAAAAACCGAGGATCAATTGACTAACGAGGCTCAGACCACAATACAACCATCATGTACTGTTTGGAATTATGGCTGCATAATTCCTATGTGAGAATAAAGGATTTTTGTCATGTTGTGCAACTTGTTAAGGTAATGAGATGTTTCTTTACTTCAATTACGACAACTTAATTCAGATAATTGTTATCATTACCCGGATATAACTGATTGTTAAACAGTGCAAATGTTATATATTTATATTCCTATTGCCCACAGTTTCGAACAGAAAACAAATAATATTTTGGTGGTGGGGTCTCTTATTTTGATCTTATTATTTATTTAATCGTCCGCACAGTGCTTTCCAATCGGAAAGACTTCAATTTGAAAGCTTCATGAGCTTGAATATGTTGGAATAGTTCTTTAAGTGTAAAATTGGAATTACTATGAAATATTACACTGAAAGTGTAGTAGCATTTTCATGGATCATGTTATGCGCTTGTCCATTTGTAAAAGAACAATCATTGACAGCGCAGATGGTGATGAATATTCATTAAATAAAACTTACGTGAGATTAACGTTTATTTTAGATTAACATGATTCCCAGTCACACAAAATAGAAAAACTACTGATTGTCACTGACTCGTTTCGACCTTCTAAGGTGATCAGAATATGACGGTAAACTGACTAACGAGAACGAACTCGCAATGCATGTATAATTAC
Organism: Eudiplozoon nipponicum; assembly: GCA_029291075.1. Taxonomy (NCBI): domain Eukaryota; kingdom Metazoa; phylum Platyhelminthes; class Monogenea; order Mazocraeidea; family Diplozoidae; genus Eudiplozoon; species Eudiplozoon nipponicum. The sequence continues at coordinate 167,946 of JAQBSW010000553.1, forward strand.
GTCGAATTTAGATATGTGACTTTCACCTCAAGTAGTCTCGCACAAATGTTATTTGATTGTAAATGTCGACATCATAATTTCTTTGCAGTCATTTATATAAGTTTTAAAATTAAACAAACATTGGTTTGACGGGTGGTTATAAAAATTCATTTCAGCAAGTTTGGTGGCACAACGTTGCCTAAATAACGGCAGTCGAATGCACTTAAAAAATAAATGATTGCGCATATGGTGGTAAAATTTCTTTAAATCAAATTTGCGAGCTTGAAGTAAACACCAATCCCATTTGTATCTAGCCAGTCGTTGAACAACATAACAAAACTATCGCCAAGCGCACGCAGTGACGCATTTCGACCTTCTATGACCATCATCAGAGTACGACGGAAAACTGACTAGCGAGGATCATACTTCAAGCTGGCAAACTTGATTTAAAGAATTGTTACTGTTGTGTCCACCTATATATATATATATATATATATATATATATATATATATATATATATATATATATATATATATATATAGTATTTTCTCGGTTGAAGAGTGTCGATTTAGTGATACAAATTTACAAATATTAATTATTTTATGTTCACTTCAGCTCGAAGTCTGCTTCCATCATTGGGATGCCTGCTTCATCCTACTACGCACGCTTCTGCGATGACTTTCGGTTGAATTAATGCCAGCCCAAGATAGGACCCTTTCTGCGTTTTTAGTCTCAAAGGGGGCTATTGCTATTGTTACCACCACCCGCGTAATCAATTATTTTTTAATTGTATTTTCTATGTATTTGTTTGTGGCGGTAGCTACAAAGAGCTAATGTTCGTGACTGCATAGAAATTGTGCAGCCGACATTTCCAATCACATACAATGTAGGCAAGACTACTAGATGTGAGAGCCGCATATATAACTTTGCTTTCCGTATATATGCAATGCGGTTTGGTCCTTGCTAGTCAGTTTGCCGTCGTACGCTGGTGATGATTAAATCAGGTCGAAATACGTCAGTGCATGTGATTGGCGGTAGTTTTTTATGTTGTTCGACGACTAGTTAAATACAAATGGGATTGATGCTTACTCCAAGCTCGCGAACTTGATTTAAAGAATTGTTACCACCATCCGCACAACCAATTATTGTTTAATTTCTTTTTCTATATATATGTGTGGCGAAAGCTACAAACAACTAATCTTCGTGACTGCATAGAAATTGTGCAACTGACATTTCCAGTCACGTACTATGTATGGAAGACTACTAGAGGTGAGAGCCGCAAAACTAATTTTGCTTTACACATATATATGCAATACTTTTTGATCCTCGCTAGTCAGTTTGCCGTCGTAATCTGATTATGATGATAGAAGGTCGAAACTCATCATTGTGTTCGATTGGCGGTAGTTTTGTTATGTTGTTAGACGAGTGGTTAAATACAATTTGGATTGGTTTTTACTTCAAGTTTGCAAACTTGATTGAAAGAGTCAGACACACTGGCGCCTTTCTAGATTCGGTGGTATTCACCCGAGAACAACGGAATTCTGACGAACGTAGATCAAATCGCATTGTATATTTTCTTTATGTGAGATTGACGGTAATTCTACAAACTTGGTTTATTGAATTATTATCACGTCTGGCGCAATCAGTTATTGTTTAATTGTGTATCCTATGTACAGGTGATGAAAGCTGCATTGTGTTCATGTTAGTGACTTAATAGAAATTGTCCTGTCGATATTCCTGTCCACGATCAATTTATAAGTGACTACTTGAGATGACGGCGGTATATGTAATTTTGCACTCCATGCAGGCATTGCTGTTTGATCAACATAGTTTGATTTGTGTCGTTCTCAAATGCTGAAACAATCCAGTACGAGTGACTAGAAAAAGTTTTAAATTGGCACGCCAAGAATAATACAAACAATTTTTGATGAAATTAAACAAGCATTAATTGCGCGGGTGATTGTAACAATTATTTAAATCAAAGTTGCGAATTTGAAGTAAACGCCAATTCGTTGTATTTAAACAGTCGTCGAACAATAACTGATGGTAGTTTTGTTATGTTGATCGACGACTGGTTAAATACAAATTGGATTGGTGTATAATTCAAGCTCGCAATCTCGATTTAACATCATCTTGTTCAGTTGTACTGTCAATCCTCTTACTAAATTTTGCAATCCATCAGAAGACAGTTTTTTATTTTACCACAAATGCTAAATTATTAATCAATTATATTTAGGATTTTCTTTCTGTAAAACATATCGATTTTGTAAAACATATAAAGAAATAGTTATTATTTTCTTTTGAAATGCGAGCTTTAATAAAATTCATTGTACCCTTCATGGGTGGAAAACCAAAAGGAAATTTTATCAGATATAAGAAACACTTCTTTCGCATTGTCTTCTCAAATATCTACTTATGAAAATATCTTTATATATAAATTGGAAATCAATACAAGATAGAAATATGTGAAAATAGAGAGAGTGTGAAAAACAGAAACCAATTAAATCGCGTGCGTCACATCCAGTTCAAGCTCAATGCCTGTACGTGCTTCTTCTGCTTACACAAATCCGGCTGCAATTTGTTTATCCATAAGGCTTCGTATGTGGCTAACTCCCCTTTGTTTTTGCATTTAGTAATTACTTTGAATGCTACGACTGGAGAACATACGTGCGATGTTTCGATGATGTGTTGCACAATAGCAGACGTGTATCCACCATTTGATTTTAAACAGGCGTTTAAGTTGCAATATTCTCTCATTCGAATAATTAACCGTCTTGTAGATCTGCCTACGTAAGTTGATCGACAACTTGCGCATGTATATCGGTAAATAATATTTGATATCGACATTAACGGCTGTTTCTCTTTGATTGCTGGTAAAGGCAAGTGTGTTACGCTAAATAACATTCGTAGTTTAGCTGCATTAAATGTGCGTGTTAATACTGATTCAACTATCTTTTGTGCCATTCGGGAAACTGCATCCCCTTTAAATGGGATGTTTAGGTAGACTGTTTACTTTTCTGGCCCATAATACGTCTGTTTCTGTTTAATTTCCCTTTTAATAATGGATTCACTTAATTGTCTGGGATAGCTATTAGACATTAAATCGTTAATTGCTTTATTATATTCATTTTCTTTAGAATCTTGACTAACCAACCTGTCAATTCTTGAAAAGCAACCACGAACTGTTGATAATTTATATTGAAATATCACAAAACTTCTGTAAAGCAAATACTGTGCAGACCATGTTGGTTTATGGTAAATTGTTCTGTTTAATTTACCATTAGTTTATTTCTTTAATAGTACATCTGGGAAAGGCAGGCAGTCATCTTTCTCGTGCTCTGACGTGAAGCCAATATCCTTATGTGCTTTGTTGAAACTTTGAAGCAATATATCATCCACGTACCGTATATATTGAGCACATTTACTTATGTCACTCTTTAATGATGTATTCTCTAGGGGCCCTAGAAAAATCTCAGCCAACACTGGAGATAAGGGGCTTCCAATTGCCACACCATCAGTCTGTTTGTAAATGCTTCCATTAAAACGAAACCGTACGTCCTTCGTGTATAATAAGATAAGCGTGCGTAGAGTGTGACCTGGCACCGGCGATGGTAATATATCGTGTTCTACCGCTTTGACTATAATGTCAATGGTTTCATCAATTGGAACATTTGTAAACAAAGACGTAACATCAAAAGATACCATAATCTTGTTTTTAACATTTATATCTTGAATTTTGTTTACAAACTCAAACGAATCGGCAACCGAATGATTACCTAGTAGTTTACGTAATGGTTCAAGTAAACGAACTAGCCATTTAGCTAGTGCATGAAACGGAGAATTTACCATTGATAAAATTGGCCTCATAGGACAACCTCTTTTGTGTGTTTTTGGTAATCCGTACATTATTGGTGTAGATGATCCAACTGGCTTGAGCTTCTGTGCAGTGGCCTCATCAATAAAACCGGCATCTGTCAAAATCTTAATTTCATTTATTACTTTGCGCTCCACCTTGTCTATTTCATCTGATTTATCGTCTAGACGTGTGAATTTTGTATTGTCATTTAACACGTTTTCCATCTTTTGTACGTAGTCAGATTTGTCCATTATAACTGCGCTCTTTCCTTTATCAGCGCGTAGTATTTTGATGTCTGCATTTCTGCTGATATTTCTAAGTGCATTTAGATGCTGCTTTGTCAACGCATGCTGCTCTGCGCATTTAGACGATTTCAGGTGTGAAGCCTGATCAACTAGTGTAGCCTTGAACCAATTTTTATAATCAATACTGGTAGGTTCCAAGTCAGCTGTTTGTTCAAATAGCAATTCAAATGCTGCCTCAAAATCAACATCGCATTTGTTAGAAGTATGTACTCCATAATTTCGGCCCATCGATAGTGCCTCCATTGTTAGCTGATCGATTGGCACTTTTGATAAGTTAAGCACACGCTTATCAAGATCGGTCGGTATTAAATCACACAAAACTCCAGGTTTTACATCTTTTTCCAATTTGTTCAAAATTCTTGCTTTATCTTTCCTCATAACTGTCGGCAAAAACATCAAAAATTTCATTCTTGCAAAAAGACTTAGTTCATCTAATACACAAGATACACACCCAATTCTTGCCTGTAGCACTGCTTCATCTTCCTTCAACTGCTCAATTTTAGAATACGCCAACCTTGTAAGATTTCTTCGGTTGACTCGTAGTTTTGACTTTCGTAAACTGCGTACCAAATCACCTGGGAACCGTAATTGTTTAATACACTGATAATAATGTTCTTATCCACAATTGCGTTCTTTGCGCTCACACTTTAAGACAGTTTATCTAGTTTACGAAAAATAAACACTAGTTGATCAGGCTTCACATTGAAATCGTCTAAATGTGCAGAGCAGCATGCATTGACAAAGCAGCATCTAAATGCACTTAGAAATATCAGCAGAAATGCAGACATCAAAATACTACGCGCTGATAAAGGAAAGAGCGCAGTTATAATGGACAAATCTGACTACGTACAAAAGATGGAAAACGTGTTAAAGGAAAATACAAAATTCACACGTCTAGACGATAAATCAGATGAAATAGACAAGGTGGAGCGCAAAGTAATAAATGAAATTAAGATTTTGACAGATGCCGGTTTTATTGATGAGGCCACTACACAGAAGCTCAAGCCACTTGGATCATGTACACTAATAATATAAGGATTACCAAAAACACACAAAAACGTTTGTCCTATGGGGCCAATTTTATCAATGGTGAATTCTCCGTTTCATGCACTAGCTAAATGGCTAGTTCGTTTACTTGAACCATTACGTAAACTACTATGCCATTATTCGGTTGACGATTCGTTTGAGTTTGTAAACAAAATTCAAGATATAAATGTTAAAAACAAGATTATGGTATCTTTTGATGTTACGTCTTTGTTTACAAATGTTCCAATTGATGAAACCATTGACATTATAGTCAAAGCGGTAGAACACGATATATTACCATCGCCGGTGCCAGGTCACACTCTACGCAAGCTTATCTTATTATGCACGAAAGACGTACGATTTCGTTTTAATGGAAGCATCTACAAACAGACTGATGGTGTGGCAATGGGAAGCCCCTTATCTCCAGTGTTGGCTGAGATTTTTCTAGGGCACCTAGAGAATACATCATTAAAGAGTGACATAAGTAAATGTGCTCAATATATACGGTACGTGGATGATATATTGCTTCAAAGTTTCAACAAAGCACATAAGAATATTGGCTTCACGTCAGAGCACGAGAAAGATGACTGCCTGCCTTTCCCAGATGTACTATTAAAGAAAGAAACTAATGGTAAATTAAACAGAACAATTTACCATAAACCAACATGGTCTGCACAGTATTTGCATTACAGCAGTTTTGTGCCATTTCAATATAAATTATCAACAGTTCGTGGTTGCTTTTCAAGAATTGACAGGTTGGTTAGTCAAGATTCTAAAGAAAATGAATATAATAAAGCAATTAACGATTTAATGTCTAATGGCTATCCCAGACAATTAAGTGAATCCATTATTAAAAGGGAAATTAAAAAGAAACAGATGTATTATAGGCCAGAAAAGTAAACAGTCTACCTAAACATCCCATTTAAAGGGGATGCAGTTTCCCGAATGGCACAAAAGAAAGTTGAATCAGTATTAACACGCACATTTAATGCAGCTAAACTACGAGTGTTATTTAGCTTAACACACTTGCCTTTACCAGCAATCAAAGAGAAACAGCCGTTAATGTCGATATAAAATATTATTTACCAATATACATGCGCAAGTTGTCGATCAACTTACGTAGGCAGATCTACAAGACGATTAATTATTCGAATGAGAGAATATTGCAACTTAAACGCCTGTTTAAAATCAAATGGTGGATACACGTCTGCTATTGTGCAACACATCATCGAAACATCGCACGTATGTTCTCCAGTCGTAGCATTCAAAGTAATTACTAAATGCAAAAACAAAGGGGAGCTAGCCACATACGAAGCCTTATGGATAAACAAATTGCAGCCGGATTTGTGTAAGCAGAAGAAGCACGTACAGGCATTGAGCTTGAACTGGATGTGACGCACGCGATTTAATTGGTTTCTGTTTTTCACACTCTCTCTATTTTCACATATTTCTATCTTGTTTTGATTTCCAATTTATATATAAAGACATTTTCATAAGTAGATATTTGAGAAGACAATGCGAAAGAAGTGTTTCTTATATCTGATAAAATTTCCTTTTGTTTTTGCACCCAGGAAGGGTAAAATGAGTTATTATTTTATGTTCGCTTCTGTGGCTCGAGGGCTGCTTCCGTCACTGTGCTGACTGCTTAATCGTAATACATGCGTTTATTCGTGAACTTTCTGTTAAATTTATGTCAGCCCTAGATAGGAAACTTGGTGTTCTCGATCTTAAAGGTGGCTATTGTTCCTTCTTCCCTCTCTCTCAGAGCTGACCTTGGCATCCTGCTTAAACAATCAAATGCGACAGCTTGTGGTCCATCGGAGAAGTTATAGACAACTGTATTGTGCTTTGCGTTCACCTTTTCCGCACGATACGGACCATTATTGCCAGCCTGCGGTGCCATGGGTTCAACATTCGCGACTATGATATAGTCGTTATCACTTATGCGAGCGCGTGTATGTCGTCTTGCATAAGCTTGTCGCTGTGTTGAATTTACACATTCAGTTAGTTGTTTTAGGCGCCCTTGAATATTCGCTAAGATGTAGCACTCATGGAATCCTGGGATTACGGTTTGACCTGGCAGTCTAATATGCCAACCTTAAGCTGTTCTACAGGTTAAGTAGGACATGAAAGAGTCCATCATTCTTTGGTGCGCCACAATCTATTGTTATCCACCGTCACTCACAGTTCGAGTTGAGAGAATTTATTTAGTGGCGCAAGGACCTTGACATAAAACGTATCCGTTCATCCACTTACCGCCTGCAGACCAACGCGACGGCTGAGCGAGCACACTGGACGATGAAAGAGGTAATGCGATGTTGTTTCCACGAGGTCCCAGGATCCTGGAGAGACGAATAACATTTGGACGAGCGGGTGATGCGGTTTAGAGTATAAACAGCTACAGGATTAACTTCGAAAATCATGGTCTATGGAGGGCATATTAGATTGCCAGGTGAACCCGTAATCCCAGTATCCCATAAGAGCTGCACCATAGCAGATAATCAAGAGCGCCTAAAACAGCTCACTGATAATGTGAACGCCACACAGTAACAAACCTAAGTTAGACGACCTAAACCCACTCGCCTAAGTGTCAAAAACTATATCACAGTATCGAAGGTCGAGCCCATGGCGATATGATGGTCCATATCGTGTGGAAAGGGTGGAGGTAAAGCAAACATGCCAACGGGTCACGAGCCGTCGCACTTAATCGTTTAATTAGGGAGCCAAGGCCGGCTCCTGAGATGGGGAAGATGTTACAATAGCCAACTTTGAGGCCGAGAACGCTCCAATGGACTTATATAAGGCCCACGTGAATAAAACAGAAAGTCCTCGCAGAAGTGAACGAATTAAGAAAAAGCAGTCCGAACAATGATGGAAACAGCTTTCGAGCTGTATAAGTGAATATGGAATAACAAATGTTCGTGTTTTATTTTATTAAATGGACGCACTTTATACGAGCAAATTTCTTCAAATAATTGCTAACAAATAAAGCATTTCTGTTGAGAAATATGACTTCTGACGGAATGGAAAACTTGGCTAGAATATTGTCTACATAAATGAACACTGACCGCGGAGTTAGGCGTAATTAACTCTAGGCTGGACTACATCATTATAATAAATTCTGAGGGAGCCCGCATAAACGGCCCAGCCGATATCGTTGAAGTCAGCATCCCCCACAGAACACCCTTACAGGGTTAAACAGCTGTATAACTCTACGATCTATGTGTATTATTGCCGCTAGACAGCCCTGACCGCTTGCTTTAGTCACTATTATGGTAGTGCAGATACTTAGCACCGATTTGTACATAATTTGTGTCCCTTTATTAATTCATGAATTAAATTAAACCACCCAGGTGGCGATAATGAATAGCGTATGAGGATAATTATGTTAGAATTTTGTATATTTATGTTTCATCTGTCTGAATCTTTTAGGTAAGTATGTATACCGTTTTGTTCAGTAATATTTTAACTGTACTTCCTCTTCGACAAAGCTAATTATGCTCACAGAAACTGACTGTGAATTTGCACAGTTTATTGAGCATTGTTGTTTGTACGACTTCTAGGTTTAGGTTATAGAAGCCAACATTGTTTTTTCGTTATTGTCTCCATATCCATAACAAAAGCGACTTGTTTGACTTGACCTCTTCGTGGAACTTCGGAGGCAGTCATTCTAGCCAAACTTGATGAACTGTGCCGACGGTGGGAGGAAACGAGCCTACATTATATAAGTCAGACAAAAAGGACGGGTGGGCTACACGATAATAGATCGATTATTGATGGTTCACAAGTGTTTTTCACTACAATATAGTTTCTGTTTTATGCACTTTGATACCTCACTGAATCATAATATTAACTATTAGTTGCATTAGAGTAACTAAAATTGGCTTTTCTTACCTTGTCAAGTAACGTACAAAGTAGTGTCATATTTTCTAAAATTATTATTTCTTTAAAGTTATATTTTGTTCTTTTACGATAAAAACATTAGAATACAGGTAAGTTAAATAAGACATGTACAGCCAGAACTTCTGCTACTTATTATCACATGACTATAATGTTTTGTAAATGTTAAAAGCATTTAAAATATTTTATCGTTGAGCATGATTTTTTATATTGCTTCCCGTAAATTTGTTTATTTTAAGCATAACAAATTTGGAATCCTGTCACTTAGTGCTTTTGATCGATTGACCAACTTCTGTAATTTTGGTGTTTCTAGCAGTTTTTTGTCCAAAACTTTATTCTCAATATAATAAGAAATGTAGAAAACCGAAGAAAGTACACTTGTTAAAATCAATTGCACTTTAAGTGGTTTTGCCTAACATCAGCACACACAGATTGAATGTCATCTAAAACAAATTTTATTTTCAGTCATCTTCATTTGTGTCTAATGCAGAGTAATCTATATGCTTGTTGACTCGACACAGGTTGTCCAGCTGAGTTCTAATCATTTCCAGTGTTTTCAAATCTTCTTCTCGTTCTTGCTCGACATGCGACAAGGGTGGCTGCCAGAACATATTATTGTTCTCTTCTGTTTTCCATCTAACTGTGGCACCATCAAGGAGACATGCATCATACTTAACATCTTGTGAAATGCCTGAAAAAGTGAATAGATGTGGTACGAGGAAATTAGTTTGTTTCACAACAAGAAGAGTATAAATGACTAGCATCAACGAACGTTCCGTTTAAAATAACTTTTTTTATTATCAGTGAGCTTAACTGGGGTACAGAACTTGTTTAAGAAATCTAAAGACTTTTTATTAAAACTTTTCTCATAATAAAAAGTTAAAATGATTAAAATTTAACGACTAGAGCTTAAAAATTAAAAAAAAACAATTCGAGTAACTTTTTTACTATAGCAGAAAATCTGTAAATCTAAAAAACACGAACAATTAACTTTTAAGATTAAATTCAAGAAAACTGGGAACTGGATTCAAAATGAAATTGTGACTAGTCGGCGATGTGCAAGTACGCGAACGGAAAATTTGAAATTGGTTATATTTTTCTAAACTAGTTAAATTACCTATCATTGTCATTTCGCGCTATGGCTAGTTGCGGTTCAATAAGCCTATGAGGCAATATAAGAGCTATTTTTTTAAAGGATTGCGAAGTTCGGGCGTCACAGTGATAGATACCACGATTTGCGATCGTGGGTTGTCGCCTTGCACTATCAGTTTCGCAATGATCCGATTGAACCCCATTTCCAAGTATGCATTGAGTTCCTCTTCTTTGTGGCTGGTTGCTGAATTGACCTCCGAAGGCTTCAACATCGTTCATACTAACCACTGGAAATGAGGTGCGATTTAATCTTCGTTGACTGGCAACGTTTCGATTCCGCGTTTCCGAAATCTTCATCAGGCCTCTAATCACATATACACACACACAGTACAATACTCACAATCGCATATTTGAGCAATTTAATATTTCTCTAAAATAGTTAAATTATTTATCATTGGCCTTTCACACTAAAGCTGATATCGGTTCAATAAGCCTATGAGGCAATATATGAGCTAATTAAACGAACATTGGTTGCTCGAGCGGTGATAACAATTGTTATAATCAAGGATGCGAACTTAATATAAGCACCTGACCCATTAATTACTCACATATGTAAGTATAAACTAAGAATTGTATAGTATAGAAAAGGCAATTCATCCAGAAGACCGGTTTCGTCCTTATTGGGAACTCATCATGTACTGGTCAGAATTTGCCATGGACAGGGCTCGAACCTGGGTATGTCTGCTTCGGAATCTGGTGCTTTAACCACTGAGCTGCCCTGCCGTACACTACACTCCACACAATTTTCAGTTACATATTAACTAATGTAACTTGGTTAGTCCGCGGCAAATTCTGGCCAGTACATGATGAGTTCTCAATAGAGACGAAACCGGTCTACTGGATGAATTTCCTTTTCTACACTATACAATTCTTAGTTTATAATGACATATGTAAGTAATTAATGGGTCAGGTGCTTATATCAAGATCGCAAACTTGATTATAATAATATAAGAGCTACTCTGAAGAGACTGCATAATCCAATTTGTGCCTGAGGTTTTTGTTTACAATTGCATAACAAACGACGTTAACTTCTCTTTAAGCATTAACATTATATTTAGCCAAACAATGCGGAACCACTGAAAAATGTAATATCTTCGTCTGCAACGTATTTTATTAATATTAATATGACCGTGTTATTTACTGCACTAGACAATTACCATCTCCGTTGGTTAGCGGGGAGTTGTTGAATCCAACGTTCCTCAAATTAATATTCTCATGGACAGGGCGAATCCTATGCAAGCGTAGTTCTGCTACCTCTTTACTCAATACTGCGAAATTCCTCCGGACTTCCTCTACTGCTTCTACCGTTGAGAAGTAAGAATACCGACTGATAGAAAATATGGGTCTTCAATGCACTAACTTAGAATAACAATCGCACGAAAACGTCCGTATATATATATATATATATATATATATATATATATATATATATATATATATATATATATATCTTGAATATAATACATGGAGATAATTGTGTTCAATAAACTTTGCATCTTCCCAGAAGGCATGCTAGGCTATTAACTACGCCCACATATAATCCAACCTAATTCACAAATTGATTTACTTAACTAGAAGGAACGGTTAGCATAAAGGGGTATAAAAATATATACTTAATGTTTAACAAATTCCAAACAGAAAAAAAGTATAATTGAACACGGTTTATGACGTAAATAACCATTTGTTCTAGTAGTTTTGGCAATATGTGTGGTCTAAAATAATTCATGAATTAATTTTGCTAAAAATGAACATTCCACAAAAATTTTCACAAAAAATATACGCGTACTAGTGCAGATAGTTCAAACAGAAGAAACGTTCCTAAACAGTTTCGAACGTAATTATCCCCCTACGCAGTTAATTATGGCCATGTATGTGGTCTAACGTAATTCATGAATTTATTTTGTTAAATAGAAAGAGCAGTTCACATAGAGTACACACAATATATAAACGTATAATGGTAATGTTCCTTTCAATTGCGCATTGTTTCTAATTCTATTTTACAGTCTTCCGTTCCATCGTAGTTCATGTCAGGTCGAAAACTGTGGTAGAGTTGCATAAACTTGTAACTCTGCAACACCAATGAATTATTTAATATAATCAAGGTTGCGAACTTGATATAAACACCTGACTCATTAAGTACTTTCATTTTATCAGTATAAACTCAGAATTTTATAGTGTAGAAAGGCAAGTTATCCAGTAGACTGGTTTCGTCCTTATTGGGTACGCATCATGTACTGGCCAGATTTTGCCGCTGACAGGGCTCGAACCACGGCAAATTCTGGCCAGTACATTATGCGTTGCCAATAAGGACGAAAACAGTCTACTGGATGAATTGCCTTTTTACACTATAAAATTCTTAGTTTATACTGACAAAATGTAAGTACTTAATGAGTCAGGTGTTTGTATCAAATTCGTAACCTTGATTGTAGTAAATGTTATCACCGCCCGCGCAACCAATGGTCGTTTAATTATACCAATGAATGATTTTTGTGATATCATATTTCGATTGATATTAATGATGTATAGCAGCTTTATGATCATATTCAATTTGTGGCCTCTTCACTCTTACATGAAAATATTATTACTTTAACAAGCTTACATATAATAGAAAGTTTTTGCTATTTTGTTGAGTCTTGCGGAATCGTGATAATTTTCTGCTTATTATTATGACAATATGGAAATAAGAGTCTATTCATAGTCAAGCCATTAGGGAGTTCAGCACAGGGCTACGCGAATGTTAGAGGAAAATATTCATTGTTGTAATGGATGACTAAACGACTTTAAGGGTGGAAATGAAGTTGTGTACTTTTGAGTAGCTTTAGTTGCTATGTTAGAATCAATTTAAAAAAGTCAATATATCTTCTATTTGTTTGTAAATTTACAATCCTATTTATTTCAATTTCGAGCTATAGTTATCACTGATCTCGACTCTCGAAATGGTGTATAGATTAATTGAACAATAATTCATTGCGTGGGCGGCGATAACAAAGATTTAACTCAAGCGTTTCAAAGCATTAGTACATTATAGTTATTAATACTGGCTCGCTTCGCCCTACCACAACCATTTTCAGAGTAATATGACATACTGATTAACAAGGATTAAACTTCAATGAATAATTAATGGAATTAAAATCATAAATGCATCTCTCTCTCTCCTAGTTGTCGTAAGATTTCCATGGAGATATGTAGCCATCGGAGATCACAACAGAAAATATTGAATGAGACTATTCAAGAAGAATAGAGGTACTACGATAGCCAACATTTATATACAAACTAGTCAACACTGCAAATTGAAGTATTTCGTCAATTTACTCTGGTTGCAATATAATGATTTTTTAATTAAGTTAAATGGCAAATAGCGATTTTACAAAATTAAAAAAAACTTTAAAGTTAAGCCAGTCAATTGAGCAGGTAAATGTACAAGTTTGTTTGCGACGTAAGTAGGAGTAATTGGGAAGAGTGATGTGTGGTCGCTATTTAACCTTATCGATTACTGTGTTTTTACGCTGTATTTGACAACAATCTTGAAGAGCTCATATTTGAGGGAGAATGGTCGAAACGCGAGTCAGAATACTTGCAAAATTGTAATAAAAAATGTGGTCTTAAATATAAGTCTGCAAGCCAAATGTGGTAAAAACAAAATGAATAAAATATCACACAATTCTTAATCCTAAGTAACGAAACATTACTCGAAAGCCTAACTTACAGTTTTCTCCTTCTGAGTCCAATTCACCATCAGACCTGCAGAATAAAATGAAAATAATGTATTTCTAAATTTACCAGTACACATGTAATTGGCATCTCAATTGGTGGTTTAAACTGAACATATCATAAGATAGCAAACGCAATTTATTCACTAGACTAGATTTTCTCGCTATTAAATCCTTCTTAGTTGAACTAAATTAAAACTTAAGTTACGTACTAACCAGACTTACTTAGCATTTTATTATAATCAAGGTTGCGATCTTGATCTAACCACTTGACCCAAGAAGTACATACATTTGTCAGTATAAACTAAGAATTGTATAGTGTAGTAAAGGCAATTCATCCAGGTGACCGGTTTCGTCCTTATTGGGAACTCATCGCTTACTGGCCAGCATTTGCCGCGAACAGGGCTCGAACCTGGGCACGTCTATCTTGGAAAGACTAATCGAGTTACATTAGTTAGTATATGATTGAAAATTGTGTGTAGTGTGCGGCAAGATGGCTCAGTGGTTAGAGCACCCGATTCCGAAGCAGACGTGCCAATGTTTGAGCCATGCCTGCGGAAAATTCTGGCAGGTACATGGTGAGTTCTCAATTAGGACGAAACCGGTCTACTGGATGAATTGCCTTTTCTACACTATACAATTCTTAGTTTATACTGACATATGTGAGTAATTAATGGGTCAGGTGCTTATATCAAGATCGCAACCTTGATTATAATAATTTTTATCACCACCCACGCAACCAATGTTCGTTTAATTACTTTTTATTTATAAGACAGACAACAGGTCAATTTTATAAGTGAAATTAAGTTGAAATATTGTAGAATATGTTCGCTTTTAATACCAATACCAGAATCACGCATATAACTATTTATTTTGTGGTATGAGCAGTATATAACGACAATTTAAATGTATAGAGTGCTAACATTCATACAAAAACGGCTATAATGAATACTCGAAAAACAAACTCGTTCATTATAATTGTATAGAATACCTTTGCTAGCTTATTTCTCCGTTACAAAAGCAGATCCGTTTTCATAATCAAAATTTTGATTAAAAAATTATCACCACATTAAAAAGTCTGATTGCAGCAAACTCAATAACAGCTATTTCAGTCAAGGTTGCAATCTTGAGATGAACACCAGGCCGATTACACAAAACACACACACACATATATATATATATATATATATATATTCTTTATTATATTCATGGCCTTCGAATATTACATGATGTATTTCTTGTTGAAGAAAAACACATTATTCACAAAGTGAATAATGACCATTTTTCTCGAGACTATTAAACATCACTTTACAATTTTGTATTAGGTTTTGCGAACCTAGTAACAAATTAGTTCAGTTGTGACCAGAAGGATAAACCAAAGGCAGCATGAACGGAAAGTATAATCTCATGCAGATTCGTTTCGTGCTTACTGGCGACTCATCAGTAGGAGCCGGTATTACGCCCTTTAACCACTATATATTTGGTAGAAGAATGTGGAATGATAGGACAGTATAATCTCCTATCAATGTAATAACAGCTTCAGACCCATCAATCTATTAAAAAGCAAGCTGTGCACATGGAAAGCTATAGGAATCAAGATTTTACCGAACCGCGAGTGTTATTAATTAACCCACAAACGTCAATTTGGGTATCAGCTCGAAATATGAAAGCAGTATGCAAATGGAAATTCCGTGTAAGAATATATAAAAGTTGATTATGTCCAATTATATCGAGACTACTAAACAGCACTTTACAATTTCTAATTTCCATACACACTGGGTTTTCATCTGATTATGGTGTTGGCAACTAGTCTGACTCGGTTTTACTTCTATTTCTGGTTTGTCTGATTAGTAAGTGTATATGCGGATGTGTCTGTGTGTGTTTCTGTATGCGCGTAGGGTTCTTTCTTCTGGTATTGCAAAGTGATGTCTGATATATGGTCATTATTTTATTAATGGATTGCGAGTTAACCAACCGTTCCCATTTTTATTGTGTATTAGGTGTTGCGCAACTAGTAACAAATTATTTCATATATATACATGTATATATATATATATATATATATATATATATTATATATAAATCTGCAACGGATACCAACACCATAGCTATTGTGTTAGTACCCGACACCGACATATTATGGTATCGAAAAAGTACAATGTACCAACATTATAGTTGCCAAGACCTTGCATGGAACCAAAACAATGGATTTCAATGTATGCTAAAGTTCACCAAAATTGAGAATTACAATTATTTTTGAAAGCCTATTATTCCAGCAAATCCATACTCTCTGAGCTTAATCGCTCTCAGTTATCACATTTAGCGGTAATCATGACATCACTCATTTAAATATATAACAATTAGACACTGTTTGTTGCGCAGAACTAATATATATGCAATTATGTATTAGATGTTGCGCACCTAGTAACAAATTAGTTCAATTATGACCAGAAGGATAAACCAAAGACAGCATGAACGGAAAGTATAATCTCGTGCACATTCGTTTCGTGCTTACTGGTGACTCATCAGTAGGAGCCGGTATTACGCCCTTTACCCACTATATATTTTGGTGAGGAATGTGGGAAAATAGGACGGTACAATCTCCTATACGAATTTTTAAACCTGCAGTAGTGAAGTCCACTTTATATAGTCTTCGACAATGCGACTTCAAAGCTAACTCACTATATATAATATATATACCGAGTCTGTAAAGGATACCAACACTATGGCTATAGTGTCAGTACCCGATACCAACATTATGGTATCAAAAAGGTACTAATAATAAGGTTGCCGATTCGGAACATGGTAACAACACAATGGATTTCAATGTATGCTAAAGTTCACCAAAATTGAGAATTACAACTATTTCTGAACACCTGTTACTCCAGCAAATCCATACACTCTGACCTTGATCGATATCAGTTATCACATTTCGCGGTAATCATGACATCATTCAATTAAATATATAACAGTTAGATACTGTTTGTGACGGAGAACCAATATATATGCAATTAGTGTATTAGGCTTTGCGCACCTAGTAACAAATTAGTTCAGATTTGAACCAGAAGGATATACCAATGAGCAGCTTCACTGAACGGAACGTATACATCTCGATAGCACATTCGTTTCCTATGTTTACATTGTCACCATGTAATATATAGCGGGTGACAGCGCATAGTATATGTAATAACTGATATCGTCAGTCAATGCCGAAACGAATGTATGGGTTATGCAGTCCGTTCATGCTGCCTCTTGGTTTATCCTTCTGGTCACAACTGAACTAATTTGTTACTAGGTTCGCAACACCTAATACATACTTGCATATATATTAGTTCTCCGCAACAAACAGTATCTAACTGTTATATATTGAATTGAATGATGTCATGCTTACCGCGAAATGTGATAACTGATATCGATCAAGGCCAGAGTGTATGGATTTACTGGAGTAACAGGTGTTCAGAAATAGTTGTAATTCTCAATTTCGGTGAACTATAGCATAAATTAATATCCATCATGTTGGTACCATGTACCTTTTCGTCAAACATATATATATATATATATATATATATATATATATATATATATATATATATATTTTAATTCTCCGCCACAAACAGTATCTAAGTGTTCGTATTATTGGCTCTGCACGACAATTTTCTCTCCGAGTGTCGTCTTTCGACTACACCAGATGTATATAAATGAAAGACGGTATGGTGATGTTTAGTATTCTCGGAATAAATGGCCATTATCCACTTTGTTAATAAAGAGTTTATTCTTCCTAATATGATATATATATATATATACTATATATATATATATATATATATATATATATATATATATATATATATCTGTCAGTATAAACTAGGTAATACATAACGTGATAAAGGTGATTCAACCAGTCGACCGGTTTCGTCTGTATTAAAAACTTGTGAAGTATTGTTCAGAATCTTGCCACGGACGTGGTCCTAACAGTATATCATGAGAGCGCAACAACATGGCGAGGACAGTATTTTTTAAAAGTGATCTAGTAAAGTTTATTAAAAAAAACCTAAAACCTATATAATTAAACGATTATGGGTTGCAACAATTTTTTAAATTAAAACTGTAATCTTGATATAACAACCAATCTTAATGAAGAGGAAAAACAGAGATGCACATACGGTGACAGAAATTTACAAACAGTATGAGCATTCAAGTATGTATTAAGTGTTGGGAACCTAGTAACAAATTAGTTCAGTTGTGATCAGAAGGATAAACCAAAGACAGCATGAACGGAAGTATAATCTCATGCACATATTTGATTCTCGCTAGTCAGTTTACCGTCGTACTCTAATGATGATCATGGAAGGTTGAAACGCGTCAGTGCGTGCGACTGGCGGTAGTTTTGCTATGTTGTTCAACGACTGGTTAAATACAATGGGATTAGTGTTTACTTCAAGCTCGCAAACTTGATTTGAAGATTTGTTACCACCACACGCGCAATCAATTTTTGTTAAAATAGTCAGCCATGACTATTCAGCGGATGACTCTTCGGTAACCGCACTATGTTAAGCGTTGATCTCGCAACACTGGCATTTTGTGCAAAAAGACGAATAAAAAGTGGAATAGTTTGTACCGGAATCTATACCAACAGAATTTATGGCTTCTCAACATGAAAAGCGGAGACATTCCGGCGCTGGCTGCCTTATCGAGATATTGCAATCGCGATTGTATTGTGCCGGCATTTCCAAAGAGATTGTCATCGGTGCAACAGATGTCAGCGTTGTAAGCCACGAAAAAGAGAAAATATCACCCCGATTGCTTGTAATGCCACTGCACAAAAGCCAGGACAATGATAGAAGCATCAGTCACGCGGAAAAAGTGAATACAAAATAATACCTATTTGTAATTCGTTTTACTGAAGGAACGTGCTTTGTACAAGCAATTTCATATAAATTTTGTCAAGCAAAATATTATTTATTCTGATGGTTTGGAAAACTTAATCGGAATACTATTAACACAGATGACAAACTTAAATCTAGGCAGGATGAAATGATCACATTAATCTCTGGTGGAATCCGCATTTACGAGCGAACTTATGCTGACGATCAGAAAATTACTCCACTACTTGTGCGCCAGATTATGACTTTTGCAGCTCCAGCCATTCGCAGAAATATTTTTTGGTAACATGATCATCAGGACGCAAAAGAGGTCATTTTCGCTACTGTCTTTGCAAATATGACTTGTATTCTTTAAAATATGCGGCAGGCAAAGTACGTTGATTAGGAGGCCCATTGAAAAAGCCGATCGGCAATTTGATTTTTTCATTAATTTCTTCGAACGCACAGCTGACAGCGAGCTACAAGTAGCAATGCACAGGCATTGGTTCATCAAGCTATCTGAGTGATGCCAACTATAGCCAGTCACTTTTCCTTTTTTGCGCTAAAGAAGAACCAAAATATACTTGGCTTTGTATTTGTAGATTTGACGCGTTGATTAATAAATTAGAGATTCTATAGTGGATTGCGATACCCGTCATAAACATAAGTAGCAATAAATTTAAAATTTATTCGGCTTCGATACAAATTGTTCATTCTTAGTTAAACTTACAGAGCATAATTAGGATTGTCATGCATTTCATTTTTTAAACATCTATAATTCAATTTCACTTTACTGGAGGTGTTGCTTTTCTCTGAGTTTGTTTGACTACGCGGTGATGCATAACGCCGAGCTGAGTTTTCCGCTGAAGTAGTTTCGTTGCTCTCGTCAGTCTGAGTGGTAAGAAGGATAAATGTCCGAATGAAGACAAGGAAATTATATTTATATTCAATATTTAAACAAATATACCGTAAATTTGAACGATCCTTGTTTTATTAATTGTTATTACTGTTTTGCGTTGTTGTTTTTGTTGATGTTGTTGTTCTTTAATATTTAATCAAGTATGTACGTTTTTATTTTGATAGAATGTAAGGTTGAGAAAGTTTAAAAATTAAACATCATGTTACGTTACAAAACGGAAATTGACACTATTGTTAAATATTTATGTTTTTCCCATTTCAGAGTCACTTATACGCGTGTCTATATTTAGAGTAAAATATGCATGTTATATTTTTAAACGAACATTGGTTGTGCGGGTGGTGATAACAATTATTATAATCAAGGTTGCGGTCTTGATATAAACACCTGACCCATTAATTACTTACATATGTCAGTATAAACTAAGAATTGTATTGTGTAGAAAAGGCAATTCATCCAGTAGACCGGTTTCGTACTGGCCAGAATTTGCCGCGGACAGGACTCGAACCTGGGCACGTCTGCTTCGGAATCTGGTGCTCTAACCACTGAGCCATCCTGCCGCACACTACACTGCACACAATTTTCAGTTATATACTAACTAATGTAACTTGGTTAATCTATTTTTCCTTTAGGTGGAGCTCATATGGCATCCATTTAGACCCAAAGTTCCAACTAACCATCCCCAATCTGTCATTACTGAACAGATACCACACTACATGGGGAAGTGGTATTGAAATGAACATGTATATAATTAAACGAACATTGGTTGCGCGGGTGGTGATAACAATTATTATAATAAAGGTTGCGGTCTTGATATGAACACCTGACCCATTAAAACACAAATCGCTTTATATATAAATTTGTCAGTATAAGCCAAGTATTGTATAAGGTAGCAAAAGCATTGAATTCCATAGACCATTTTTGTGTTATAAGGAACTTTTCAAATACTGAATTTTCCGTAGACTGGGCTTGAACTGGGCCCATTTGCTTCGGAGTCTGTGACTCTAACCGCTGCACCACCTTTCCGCACACTACACACAGAATTCACGTTTTTACTAACGTTTTTTTGTAAGAATTTCCTTCAACTTGAGCCTATGTGAAACCTCTTCAGACGTAAATTGTCAATTGGCAACCCGAATCTATCATTAGCGAACAGAGACTACGCTACTTCGGGAAGTTTTATTGAATTAAAGATTCATATAATTAAACAATCACTGTATGCTAAGCATAGTTTATATTGATAAATGTATATATAATGGAATTGGTGCTTATATCAAGCGCGCAACCTTGATTTAAATGACTGTTATCCCTTTACGCGCAATTAATATTTGTTTAATCTATTAAATCTTCAATTCAATACCACATTCTCAGCTAGGGTGGTGTTTCTCCTATAATGATAGATTGTGAGAGACTATTCGGAGCTTTAGGTACAAGATGTCATATTGGCTCCAGCTGAAGGCATAGCTAACAATGAAACATTAGCTAGTATATAACTAAAACTTGTGTATAGTGTGCGAAAATGTAGCGCAGTGGATAGACTCACAGGCTCTGAAGCAAATTTGCTCCAAGGTTTGAGCCCCATGCGTGGAAGAAATCTGGACGAAATTGGTCTACTGAATGAATTACCTTAACTACCTTATACAATACGTTTTTTACTGACAAATTTATACATACTAAGATCGGCGTTTATTACAAAGTCGAATCTTAATTTAAATAATTGTTATCAGTGTTGAGTTCGCCCATTTTTGTTTGGCCTTTTATGGAGAATTCCTGTTTTTTATTAATTTATCAGCCAGCCTAGACATAATAATCCCTAACTCCACAGTTAAGGTGTTCATTTGCGCAGATAATATTTTACTCAGTTTTCCAAACCATCAAACGAAGTCATTTTTGCTTTGTACAAATACTTTATTTTTAATTAATTATTTATATGAGTTAGCTCGTATAAAGCGCGTCAATTTAGTAAAATAGAATAACTATAATCAATATTCCCAATTCACTTTTGCGGCTCGAATGCTACTTTCACCATTGTCTTGACTTTGCTTCATCTTAATATGTGCAGCTCTGCGAGGACTATCTGTTGTATTCCAATCAGACCTAAATAGGGCAAGTGGAGCGCCCTCGGCCTCAAAGATGGCTAATTCTACAATCACCACACACACAACTAATTATTGTTTAATTATACGAATAAGTACTAGTCTGATATTCAACTTATCTTGTAATTAGCTGGAGCAGACAAACGCCTGTTGCTGGTTAACTGTGTGTTTGTTTGTAAGTGGTTGGGGGCATGTGTCTGTATGTGTGTAGAAGTTATTCCCATTTATGTAAACAGTTGAAACCCCGAAAAGTATATTATTGAAAGATTATAATATGTAGTCAAGTGATCTCAAAATAAACTGACCATTATCAACAATAATCACATAATTGTTTATTATGCGCTTACATTTCCTCATTAAATATACTGCGTATTATTCAGTGAAAATGGATATATATATATATATATATATATATATATATATATATATATATATATATATGAGAAAAATAACCGTAATCCATGGAATAACATTTATTCCTTTTCCATTTTTCTCATATTTAAAAAATAATTAAACTTCTAAGATAAAATATATATATATATACATATATATATATAACAACAATATTATAAAAATAACATATGATAAATAAGAATGAAGTTGAATACTTAATCTTTAAGCTCTATTGCTTTCTATATATTTGCATGTGAACTACAAACTATAATACAATTTTCAAAAAACTATCTTATTTAAAAACGACAGATTGCACTGCAAAAATGTTTCCTCGTAATTAATGAGTGATGTGCGAAAGCAACAAGTTTTAATTTGTACTCGTGGTCTTGTGTTAGATTTTGTTATGTGGAAAAATTGACTTGCTAAAGGCTTTCTTAAATTTAAAATAAGCACGATTATATATTACTATGGCAAACTAATACTTAATGAAAGAATAATTCACATGTAGCATTTTAGTCTAGGATACAATTTTCCACTTTTCAATTAGGAGTTGCTATATAAATCAAAAGAATTCGTTTAATGTTAACCATATTTCATAAGCAGATCGAATTTATTATACGTTAAGTCGCACACTATGTTCATAAACATTTTCTATGTATAATCATATAGTATTAATTATAAAATTCAGGTTCTAAGTTCAAACTATGCCGAGAAAATTAAAGGGAGTTAGGCACAAAAAGAGGACATGATTAGCTATAATCAGCCTGGCTTTATAATCAATGACCTAACAGCACAAAGATGTTTGTATTTCATTAGTTGTGCTTTCATTTTCTAATTTATTACCAGATCGAGTTTCTGAATACTCTGTAAGTACGACTCCCAGGCGTCAATAGAATGACGACTTTTGTTTATGCAGACTTTCGAATATCTTGTATGTTTAAGACGAATTAATTTTATGCTAGGTACACGCATAGTGAAATGCAGAAAATAATATTTACTTTTCATTTACAATAAAGTGTATATAAATCAAATATTATATCCTATAG